>OZ010789.1:6643526-7243526 GCA_963932465.1 Maratus speciosus
GGAATTGAAAGGGGTTTTTTTTTTCGAATTTTAATAAATGTTAACCTTTTTTTTTGGCCGCCATCTAATTTTGATTTATTAATTTGAATTGAAATTGAAATTATTAGTAAAATGTTAGACTCCACTCGTCCCTGAGTGGTGGGAAACATATCTTGGGATCCATTATCAGATCCTACAACATGAAATTTTATGGCATGGTGAATGTTTTAAACATAAGCACAGGTTGCCTTTTAAAAGTTTAAACTCTTGCCCCCAACTTCCATCTCCAAAGGGGTGAATTTATGAAAATTTACAAGATAGGCATATGTAAAGGTGTTTTTTTTAAAACTTCAATGCCCTGTTCCCCTGAGGAAATGCAAAGTTATTTTTTAGGATCTATCAGGCTCTTATAGAAAAACGTATTTGTGATGGTTCATCCTAGAACATAGGTTCTAAATTAAAAATTTGTCAATCTATTTAGTTAAAATTACTTTTTATAACGGAATGTTGGATGAAAAGTTAGAGTTGAGATAGTGTGAATAATAACAATCATGTACAGTAAAACCTCCATAACGGACACTTTCAAATAGCAGACAACCCAGATTGGTCACTTTTTCAATCCCAACGCATATTTTGTTTGTATGTTTTTACCTCTGAAAGGCGTTCACCTCATAACAGTGGAGAAATTCTTCTCTCCCAAGTTGTCCGCTATTCAGAAGTTTAACTGTGTATTATTTATGATGTAAATATTCCAGTTTCTATGCACACAAACACACTCCATAACGATGAAGGAGATACCATACGACTTTTACATAGTACAATCACATTTCTTTAAAAGATTTGATTAAAAGTTAACGTTACTTAAAAATTAACAAAATAGACGTATCTCAAAGATCGCAGTCCGAAAGCCTTGCACCAGTTACTGATGACAATAATAATTATATATATATAATAACGCTAAATGTATAACACTTCCGGAGTGAATCCGGATCCCGATAATCTTTCGTTAAAAATCAGCCATTTTATTTTAATTTTCAGAGATTTAATTTTTTGAATAAAGCTGCATAAGATTAACCTTTTTATAAAGATCGTGAAAAATAAAAACAACTTGAGTGATGATCTACATCGAAATAGGCATGGTTTTTCGTATGTCTTGCGTTAAAAATCGTATCACCCAGCAATCAGCGATGCTACACAATATGCGATTCATTCCTTTCAGTTTCATTAAAATATAGACCATGGATGCAATCATTTTGCTCAGTGGCAATATAAAGCATACAAAATTTTAAAAAAATTACTGCTTTTTGCAATCATTTCACGATTTCAAAAAAACGATGTTTAATTATGAATGTTTCAAATTTATTCCTCTGAGATTCATAAAAATATAAATCATGGAGCTCATTGGCAATAGCGCGAACGAACTCCACGAATCTGAACGAACTCCATGCATTAAAACTTTATTAAAAAATGCCAAATTAAGGCAAGCGAAGATGCGTATTGAATGCAATATTGTTAGAATTTTTATATTCGGGCTGTTTCAATTTTTTGTTCACAGCCGTGAATGACTCTTGAGAATGACTCCATTGTTATTCCTAAAAAATTTATTCTTTCAGGTGGCATCACGAAGGAATATTTACTGCTTAGATTTGATTTTTCAATCTTATAACGAATGTTCTTTTTCAATATTAGCGAACAAATGTATTAGGAATTGAAGTCTTACAGTTTTTTTTATTTATAAAAAATTGAATGTTATAGATTTTTTTAAATGCATTGAACGAGGACTTAAGTTCCATTGCAAGAAGACGGCGAAGGAATATGAGCGGCAAGCAAGAAAAATTTCTTGCAAATTAAGTTTGAATGAAAAATGGGCTGTTTTTAGGTGCGTTCGTAATTATATACATACGTAGCACCTATAGCCGTCGTTAGGTCCGTCTGTCCGTCTGACCGCCTATAACAGAGCCAAAACGACCCAAACGAATGGTCTGAAATTTTAAATATAAAATGGTTGCAAAATTGTATCGAGTCCTTTCAAATTTTGTGAAATTCGGATGTGTAGTTGAATGACAGTCCAAAATTTTCCGTTCCAGGGCGGCCTATGGGAAAAAAATGATTTCAAGTGCCTTTTAATGATGGGACAGCCTTTCGAACAGAATGAAATGGATATACACTTATTGAAGTACACTCCAATAGACATTCAGTACACGATGCGGTGCAAAAAATATTTGTAAAACTAGTTAGAGTACGAACGCACCCCATTTGCCACGTTTGACGTGCCATTTCCAACTTGTTATAACTATTTTACGCCACCTGACGCTATTAATCAGATAAGATAAAATTAATTACTTCATGATTCTTTTTATAATGCAGTGCTATATCATTCTTTTTAAAAATCCAAACACGTCATTCTGACGGGCTATCTTCTAGAAATAATAATAAAAGGAAGAATCAGTATTCTAATGCTTTTTTTATTTTTCGTTCCTCTAATACAGGGTTTGGCGAACCTTTTCGTTACCGCATGCCAAATTTGATCAAAAATATTTTACGTGACCATGACGTGCCAACTAAAAAACAAATTTGCTAGTTTGAAAAATAACAGATTAAAATAACTTAAAATTTTCTATTATGATTTAAAAAATGTGAGGAACATACATGTAGGTATTATACACTATAATAGTTATGGAAACAAATATATTTTAGAAATTTATATAAAAAAAATAATGCAATGTAATTTTATTTCAGTTGTTGCATCTTAATATCGAGTTAATTTTAATGAAAACTGAACCGGATGGGTCTGATAAGTGCTTTCAGCTTGAGTTTTGATATTATTCGTTTGTGAAAACACTGATTCGAAAGCATAGATAGGCAGAAAAACTATTAAAATGACGAACGTCAGTTTATTTGAATAGTTCTGAAATAAATTCCAAAGCTGTCATAACTCTACCATCGGAATTTAGAATAACCAATTCCTGCCGATAGTTTTCAAATATCGTCTTTGTTTGAAAAAAATTGAGACCATAATTAATTAGATTGTAATATAACATGCTGCAATTATTTTTTTCAGTTTCCACTTACACAAATTAAGAAAAGATGAGTCGCGATTTTTTATGTAATCTCACTTTATTTTGAGTTAGAGCACAAGCAAGGCCGTGCCAAAATTGTTCTTTCTCTTGCCAAAAGTGGCACGGGTGCTATAGATTCGCCATCCCTGCTCTAATATTATTCTAGTCTACTTCATGATTGGCGTCTGGACATAAAATAAATTCTACTATTTAATTGAAATAAAAAAAAGAACCCCTTTCGCAGCGAACTCATAATAATCTGAACCGTGCTAGACAAATATTTCGTAGATGTGTATTTCCTTCTAAACTTTAGCCAAATGGTGATTCGTCTCACTAAAACGCCTTCTCAATTGCTTTTTGGATGAACGCAATCGGGCTTCATCGCTTCTCACTTTTCTTAACTTGCTCATCGATTTCAGAATCTTTTACTTGAAGATAGATGTAGCGCTATTCCGTTTCAAATTTTCTACTTCTCATTTTGATAATAGAGCTGTTTACAGCTTAAAGGCCAGAAACAATCTCTTCAAAAATGTTGGTTTTATTTATGAATGGCATTATTCTAAGCTGTTGTTTCGTAATTTAGTAGAACACACCATAAAAGTAAGTGCCACGCTCCTCACGAGCGGCGGCGGAACGAGATTTCAATAGAGGAGCGTGAGATTATTTTGCGGTAGTTTTCTGATAAGCCCATTTCTTCAATAAAAATGTTTTAACTTCAATCGTATTTTTACTTTCTTCTATCTTTACAAGAAGAAAGCATTGGATTCGTGAAATTTTTTGAATTCCAGTTTTCGACGGATTGACACGTTTTTGGGGTCAGAGATCTCGAAAAACATGTTTTTACAAAATGTCTGTCTGTGAGTCTGTGATTCTGTTAGTCTGTGACACACATTTTGTGGACGCGCTCTCTCAAGAACTTATGCACGGAATTAAATAAAAAAAATATATTCAGGTAGTCTCCGATATAAATGGGTGCTGATTAGTTTTTGGTGCAAATCGCTCAACAGGTGGCGCTTCTAGGCTGTATTTTTACGATTTCCGCAATAGCTCAATCTCCAGAACTCATGCACGGATTTTCATCCAACTTCAGATTCAGTGATATATCAACTCATATCAATATGAGTTGGCGCTGACTACCTTTTGGTGCATATCGCCCTACAGGTGGCGCTGCTACGCTTCATTTTTCCTGATTCCCGCAACAGTTTTATCTCAAGAAGTAATGCACGGATTTTAATCAAAGTACAGATTCAGTTACCAAGTTGACTTAAGTGATTGCTTACGATTTCCGCCATAGGCTCAAAAATAATGCACGGATTTTTGCGAAACTTCAGATTCAGTTAGAAGTTGACAGAAATTGTTGCTGATTAGATTTTGGCCCCAATCATCTAACCGGTGGCGCTGCTTTGCTGCATTCTTCAGGAAGTATTAACATGTATGAGATAGAAGAAAGTTTTGGGATTTTCCCCATCCGGCTAGTTTTTTTTTTACTTTCTTCTATTTTTACAAGAAGAAAGTATTGGAATCGTGAAAATTTCAAACTTCCGGTTTTCGACGGATTGACACGTTTTAGGGGTCACAGATCCCGAAAAACATGTCTTTACAAACTGTTTGTCTGTGGGTCTTTGAGTCTGTCATTCTGTCTGTATGTGACACATATTTTGTGGGCGCTCTATCTCAAGAACTCATGCACAGAATTTAATAAAAATTTATATTCAGTGAGTCCCTGGTATAAATGAGTGTTGATTAGTTTTTGGAATCGCCCCACTGTTGACGCTGCTAGACTGCATTTTTTACGATTTCCGCAATAGCACTATCTCAAGAACTCATTCACGAATTTTCATCTAACTTCCGATTCAGTTAGACGTCGACATAGGTTGCTTCTGATTAAGTTTTGGTGTAAATCACCCAATAGGTGGCGCTGCTAGGCTGTTTTATTGACACGATTATAGCGATAGTTCTAGCTCAAGAACTAACTCTCTAACACAAGTGTCTCTCATTTTCAAAACATTTTTTTCTAAGCATAAATATTATTCTGCCTCAATCTCAGCGTGCCTCAAATACCTTTTTTCGGTAAGTTATAAAATACCACTTGATACGTGTCGGGCACAGTTTCTGGGCCGACTAAAGTGTCTGGCATTTATACTTTTTATTTCATTAAATACTAAATTTGAAGGTATTAAAATTTTAAAATGCCTCAAAGATATTTTTTTGCAACGAAAATTTTGGAAATTTAAAAATTCACGGGTGGGTGAAGTGCCAAGATTCGTCGATTTTGGATTCATATATTGCAAAAGAAGTGCTACACAAATTTTCAGGGTGCCTCAAATACCTACCCTAAAATGTTTTAACAGCTCTCGGACTATCATGGGATATCAGTCAATGAATTACGTAGTATAGGATTCAACAGAATGGAGAAGACTTTTATTAATATCTTTTTAACACTTTCCAACAAAGTTGAAAAGTGTTTATGACTTCAGTTTGTCTGTCCGTCTGTGCACGCTCTAACTCTCGTAAATAGGCTCGGATCGTTCTGAAATTTTTGGATGTGAGTGACCTCTATCCTAGCACGTTCCCTATTTCAAATGAAGTTTGTAGCATGTTGAGTTCCTTTACAGGGACAGTCAAAAGTTTTCCGTTACAGGACGGCCAATGGGAAAAAATCGTTTCAAATGATTTTTAATGTGTTACACTCTTTCAAACATAGTAAAATTGATATTCATTTATGGAGTCCACTAAAATAGGCATTTTATTGAATATGCGGTGCAAAGAATAGTTATTGTTCATTGACAGGGCCACACAAAAGAATTCCGTTCGTTCATACTGGTATAGGGGGAATTGTTTGCGGTATATTTGAAAAGATTTCAGATACTATATTGTATCCGAATTACTGTATATTAGTAATGATTGCTCGAAATGCATTTTTAGTCAGGATATGCGCTTTTTTCACTCTATTTATGCATACTATAAAGTGCGTATAAATGCTATAGTTCATATACAGGGCTAAAGAAATGAATTCGTAAAGGTTACTGAGTATGAGCCTAAATTGCTTAAAGGTGGGTTTTAAAGGAGTTATGCATTTGTATGCTGAACCGAATTTAGTTTACTAAGAAATATTTGTAGAATATAGATAAAATGATATACAGGGCCACGCAAAGAGTTGGATACAGGGCCGTCTATGGGTGATAATTTCTGGAAATGTAATTTCAATAGTTTTAAGAGTGTTTTAGTTTCAATTAAAATTTAGCTAAATAGTGGCATGTAATAAAGGTACTAGGTAAACTACAGGGCTCTACAAAAATATTCAAGTGCGTTTCCATCTATTAGTATAAATTGCTGAAAGATGAACTTCAACCTGTTATGCATTTTCTTGCTAAACTAAATTTTTCCATTATGTAGTATATATATCAACCTACTGATCCAATACAGGGCTGTTCGAAAGAATTGGAATACCCATTTGGCTATGGGCGGTCACTGCTGAAATCAGTTTTTCAAATGTTTTATGCGTTTTCTAAAATGTTTACTTAGTTATCTTATTTACATTATTTTCCTAAATAACGAAGTTTTGTTAAAGCATTCTGGAAGTGTTGGAAAATGTTTCATAATCTATGCTTAAAGCATGATTTTTCTTTCTTGTTAATTTTGGATTTGATTTTCATAAAATTTGAAAGGACTTGACACAATTCTGCGAAGATTGAATACATTAAATTTCCAACCATTCGGTTGGGTGGTTTTTGCGTTGTTCTATGCGGAGAGACAGACAGACTGACGGGCCAGACGACGACTCTAGATGCTTACGTATTTATATAATTACGAACTCGCCTAATAATAAAGTTTGAGAAAAATAATGTCTAAAGTAAAAATAAGTTCTTACATTTTTTTATGACTTACTGGATCAATTGTGTATAAATTAGCACAATAAACCAATAAAAAGTCGAACACCATAGAACGTTTTGCGAGTCTATCAAGAGTTTCTGATATTAGGTTGAGCAAAAAGTTCTGGGAAATTTTTTAATCTAACAGTTACTAGAATTTGTATTGTATATAGGAATACAAGTCTATCTATAGGAGTTCAGGAATTTCGACTCCAAAATGCCTGTTGAACAGTATGATTGGCGTGTATTGATCCGGCATTACTGGAGAAAAAGTCTAACGATTCTGAAAGCCGTCGATGAGTTTGCACAGTCGGACGGCGTCGAAATTCTTCCACACCCCGCCTAGTGTCCAGACGTGGCTCCATCCGATTACGGCCTCTTTCGATCAATGCAGCACCTTTTGCAGGGGCCGTCGATTTGAATCCTTTAATGAAGTTGAAGAAGTATGTCAAGAGTTTTTCAATTCCAAGGAGCCGCCATGGTACTTCCAGCAAATTCGGTTTCTGGCAGAACGATGGCAGAAAGTCGTGGACTATGATGGTCTCTACTTTGAAGAATAGCCCTTGTTGCTTTTGTTGTTAATTTGCACATAACAACGCACCTTTCACAGATTTCCCAGAACTTTTTTCTCAACCTAGTAGAATATGTATCATTTTGAAAGAAGGAAATCTTTCGAAGAAGAACTGAATAATGCCGTAACGAATTTTAATGAATACTGGCGAAACTGATTGCAGAACTCAGAATATGCAAGGTGGTCATCATTAAACTGGCAGACCTCAGCGTGTTCTGGAGAGCGAACTCATTGCGAGAATGGAACCAAATAATGTAGCATGATTGAACCAGACGGGGAACGAAAGATTCGTGAAAATAACAGCATTAATAAACAGAGCCACATATACATCTAGCGGTGAATTTTGGAACATTTTTGCGGAATCCTTCGTTCCCCTTTTTGTTGCCTACAAAATTTTGCTCCATTCTCGCAATTAAATCGCGCTGCAAAACATGCTGAGTTCTGGCATTTAAATTATAGCCACCTTGTGTATATAATAGTTTTTTGAAGAACTTTCAACTATGGGTGTAATTTTTGGATTTAGTTATGTTACTTAAATGATTTTGAATATTAATTAATATATTAATATTATCATTAATTAGGGTTATGTAGTAGTTTCATTAATAGTATTAATTTTTTTTCTTTCTGTTTTCTTGTATGAATATTATCATCTAAGTGTTCCATTTTAACTACCATCGCTGTGCAATATCATTTAATGTAATATCTCTTTACGGTTAAATTAATCTTAATCGTTTGATACAATATCTGTACACGTGCAGTTCGGAACAGTGTTAAACATGTGATTTTTATACGGTAAGCTTGATTTAATTTAATTTTATTATTTTTTATCATATATATATTTTATCTTTCATTTCAGAGGTTTTCTTGTTATAAAATGTTTTTTGTTTACTTTTATTATTCTGGTCCCACAGTCGAGTGGGCACGGAGATAATTAATTTTTCAGCTTAAAGCTTATTTCTCTACAGAAATCGACTGTTTTTACTTATATTTGTAAATCTTGTGCCCCTGAAGACATGGTTTACAATACAAGCATTCATTTGTATCCGATTCCTTTTGTTTGTATTTTGCATTCTTTTGTATAAGCATTTTTTTTGTAAATTTCATAAGTCATTTCATTGGACTACACAATTTAACTAGTATTTTGTTTCTGATGTTTATAATTGTTATTTCATAAGTTTTTGCCACTATCATCTGTTTAAATGGTTTAATTGTACAGAAAGTTATATAAATATATATATATATATATACATATATATACAGAGAGAGAGATACATATTAATGAATGAAAGAGAAGTCATTTGCGTGCAAATTCACACAAAATAAATAAAAAGGCGAAATAAATTAACTTAAGAATTTTAAAATGAAAAATTAAATAAATAATTCGCACTTTAGAATAACGGATCATCGAAGATTTAGTGGAAATTATTATTATAAGTTTTATTAATAAGGAAACTTGTGATTGTAACATCCAGTGAAACAGAATGCATTTCGGCAAGCCTACTTTCGGTCGTTTAAGCTTTGCGTCCAATATAGCAATAAACCATTGTTTAAACCATTTCGCAATCATAAATTGGAATCGGAATTGTATTGCCTATATCTAGTTGTGATACTCATGCTGAGGGGGAAATAGTTTGATCAATTCCATAACAATTGACGTTGCAGGATTGCGTTTACTTATGCAATCTGCGCTTATGAGGAAACACCCAGTGATTTTGAATGGTTTAAGTCGAGTATAGAATGATTTGAAATAGAACTATGTGATTCAAAATAGGCAGCAAAATCTGTGTAATATCTTGACGTATGAAAAAGTGTTCTTTAGAAGAAATGATACGAGGGTATATCAATAAGTTTTTGCTCTCACATAGAAATAATTGAGTGAAATTTATGAAATGGCTACATTTTATGAACCCTTTTCTATAGAGTCAGTGTTGCACAGTAACATATTTGTGCAACTGGCATTTCAAAGAGAGGGGCGAGGATGTATTTCAGGAGGTGCGATAGTAGGACCAAAGGGGGCCATTTTTCTAACTTTTGCCGACACTCACATGTGACATAGTGTTGGAAAGGCCTGTGACCCCTTATTCATGCTATGCACCTCTCGAACCCCTCTGTCCAAATTTGCCCTCCATGGGTCTCTTTTCTAAATTTTGCGGACATCATTAAGCCCCCCTAAGGGCAACTTTTTGGGGGGGGAGGAGCTCGAGAGGTGCATAGCATGAATAAGGGGTCACTGGCCTTTCTAACACTTTGTCACATGTGGGCGGTCGGCAAAAGTTAGAAGAATTTCCCCCTTTGGGCCTACTATCGCGCCTCCTGTAATGCATCTTCCCCTCCTCTCTTTGAAATACCGTTTGCAGAAATGTGTTACTGTGCACACTGACTATATAGAAAAGGACTCATACAATGTAGCCATTTCATAAATTTCACTCAGTTATTTCTATGTGAGGGCAAAAACTTATTGATACCCCCCCCTCCCCCCCGTACCTAACTCGCGAGGAGACGGACTCAAGCTCATTTTTTAGGTGCGTTCGTAATTATATAAATACGTAGCATGTAGAGTCGTTGTCTCTGGTCCGTCCATCCGTCTGTCTGCATAGAGAAGCGCAAAAACCATCCAACAGAATGGTTTGAAATTTAATACAGTAGAAAATATTTATGACACAATTCTATAGAATGCAATTCTCTATGTAACGCACAGCTTCTGAAAGGTAAACAACGAATTTTACACTTAAGAAGAGCCTGCAATCATCAATATGATCAATGATATGATAATGCAAACATCATTGCATCAATATTGCTAGCTTCTAAAGGTTCAATCATTATTTTATCTCCATTATTCTGATTTTTTAAATGAAAAAATTGCTAACATCAACTAAAAAAAAAAAAAATTCGAAATAATTAATATAATGATTTTGTCCATGTGTATTTTGATCATATTTGTAAGGTAATTTCACAAAATATTAAATGATTTATATTATGCATCTACACAAACTTTTTGTCCTGAAGAATGCAATATAAACATCTTCCACTGTATACTGGATATGTTCCTGACGTATCGGGCCGTGTTTACAAGGTAAGTTTTCATGACGTATGAAATGATCTGTAGACTGCAAAATTCTGTACAACACAAAACTTTGCGTTCTTAGGTTTGCATTATACTGTATATAGAATCGTTGCAGAATGGTGTCGAGTCCTTTCAAATCTTCGAAAATCGAATCAATAGTTCTTTTACAGGGAGATTCAAAGATTTTCGTTTTATTACGGCTATACTGTTGTTGATTTGTGAAATAAGTAAAATTTGAGTAATGGATAACAAAGATCCAGGTTCGAAAAGAAGAAAACGTTTATTACGAAACAACGAGGTGAGGGAACGAGGGATACATAACTGCAAGCAACAGCATGAAGGTTATGTTTAAAATCAGGAGCTCAAACGTTCTTCTATTGCTCAACATTTCTCTCCTTCTCCGATAGATGCCGCTACTTGTCTACCCAGTCGTTTCCACTGCTTCTCTCTCATTGGTTGTTTTTGGCACCCTCGCTATCCGCATAGGGTATATAGCCAGCGCGTCTCTGTCTGTCATTTTGCTCAGCCTTGCTTCTTTTAGCCCACTCTTCCTTTTCCCCTATTAGTCCAGGCAATAGAGACCGTATAGGGACTCTACCTAGCAAAATTCATGGTAGTTCTGGAAAAGGGCTTTCTATATGTTTTTTGGGTCGCTGAACCCGAATTTTTAACTTCCCACCAAAATTTCCCCCGGCAACCCCCCAAATTTTGGTAAAATGCCCCCAAAAAAGGTTTTTATTAAAAAAATCAGAAATTCAGAAAGTAGACGAAATTTGCAACAAATTAGATATATGACATTATGACTTAGGATAAGGGGAAGGGGGGATCTGCCTCGGAACATGCGCGCGTTGCTCCGTGAACTAAGTTGCACAATTCCACTTAACCACTCACACGTTTACATTCGCCCTCCCATCTCCCCTCCGAAATTTCTCTATAAGGTTTACTTTAAGTTTTTTGGGTCGCTGAATCCGAATTTTTAACCTCCCCCCAAAATTCCCCCCCTAGAAACCCCCCCCCCCCCAATTGTTTTTAACTTAAATTTCTTATTATTTTAGGGGAAAAGCATTGAGAAATTCAGAAACTAGACAAAATTTGCAACAAATAGGATACATGACATTATGACGTAGGATGAACAGGGAGGGGAGGGCTCCCTCTGAACATGCACTGCGGCGCTACGTGCACTAAGTTATGAAGTCCAGGCAATAGGGGATTTTACCTGGGAAAATTAATACTAGTTCTGGATTTCGACTCACTTTATGTTTTTTGGGTCGCTGAATCCGAATTTGTAACTTCCCACCAAAATTTCACCCGGCAACCCCCCCAAAAATTGATTTTTTGAAAAAATTTGGTTTTTGAGAAAAGCGCGCGGGGAATGTTCCAAGGCAGCTCCCTCTCTCCCCGTTTATCCTACACCATAATGTCATCTGTCCTATTTGTTGCAAATTTTGTCTCGTTTCTGAATTTCGTAATGCTTTTCCCCTAAAACAATAAGAAATTTAAGTTAATAACAACTATTTTGGGGGGTTTTCGGGGGGGGGAAATTTTGGGGGTAAGTTAAAAATTCGGATTCAGCGAGCCAAAAAACTTAAAGTAAACCTTATAAGGAAAGTTCGGATGGGAGATGGGAGGGCGAATGTAAACGTGTGAGTGGTTAAGTGGAATTGTGCAACTTAGTCCACGCAGCACAGCGGCGCATGTTCCGAGGCAGATCCCCACTTCCCCTTCGCCCTAAGTCATAATGTTATGTATCTAATTTGTTGCAAATTTTGTCTACTTTCTGAATTTCTAGATACTTTTCCCCTAAAACAATAAAAAATTGATTTTTTTAATAAAAACCTTTTTTGGGGGGCTTTTTACCAAAATTTGGGGGGGGGGGGTTGCCGGGGTGAAATTTTGGTGGGAAGTTACAAATTTGGATTCAGCGACCCAAAAAACATAATGTAAGCCGATTTCCAGAACTACAATTAATTTTGCTAGGTAAAATTCCCTATTGCCTGGACTATATCTTGCACTGAAGAAGAATGTCGCTAGTAGATTCGAAACAGCTGTTTGCTGCTTTTCATGTATTTTTTGTGCATTTTTAAACGTTGGTTTTTCAGCTTTTTAACTGTAGTTTTGTCAATTTTAGTTTGCTTTTACTATAATTTTGCTATATCGATATTTATATGTATTTATATTAAAATTTAATTATCAAATATTACGATTTAGAACGAAATTCAAAATTTAAACTAATTAAATTTTTTTTCAAGCTCAAAATTAAGTCCAATTGAGAATTATCGATTCAATTTTGTTGCTATGGAAACGACATCTTAGATATGGAAATGTATAACTGCAGCATTCTCCATCTGACTTTTATTTTTGAATACGCTTAAATGTATGAAAATAATTTTTTCAACAGATTTCTGTCAGTGGTTGTGTATCCATAGCAAATTAGGTCTTTTAAAAGAGCTGTACATAGGTAAGGCTATAAATGTTTTGGAAAATTTGGACCCCCCTTCACCTCTGATGGCATCATATGTTATCATTACTAGAACCCCCGCCCCTCCTCTCTAATGATATCACTCGTTATCAGTGTCAAAAATTCTTTTTATTTTTACATTTTTTCTCTTTTTCTTTTTATACGTTATCAGTGATACTATAAATTTATTATTGTCATATTTTATTAATTTAAATGAAGAGAAGAAAATACCACTTTTATAAATGAAATAATTTTATATCAAATAACACTTTAAGAAATTACTTACGAATTAAAACTATTTAACCTTTAACTGCTGTTGGTGGTCTCCCAGACTGCAGCTGTATTCAGTTTTAAGTTTAACTCTGGAGACATTTTGTTTCGTTTGGAGTTTTAGTACTATCGATAGAGACTTCTGAACAGGTGGATTTTAATCATAATAACCCTGTACATAAAGTTTAGTATAGAATCAGTATAGTATGAGTGAAGCGAACCTTCTATTCAAACTTCGATCAAGCGATCTCAGAGACCGCTAAAACTAGTTATGTGACAATTTTTGTCACACCAGTTAAGGGTTAATAACCTTTTTTTGTTACATAATGCATACAACAGTAATAGTGTCTTCTTGTACTTTTTTACACCCTGCACAGGGAGGGAGTAAACAGAATTTCTTATAAAAAAAAAATCAGGTAGCCAACATTATTTCTCTTCTTTTTTTTACTGGTACTAAATGTAACAATCACCATTTCGAACCTGGTTTCTCTAACAACGCATTGCATATTTCTAGGACAGAAGAATAGGAATGCTGAACGTTGGGATATTCTTTATTTTGGAATAAAATGATTTTATAATTATTGGATGGTTTTAATACTAACTTTGTTTTTAAGAAAAAAAAACAACAGACTACTTTGATGTGAGGAAAAGTTAATAAAAAACAATTGATTGGATAAAAAATGATAACGATATAAAAAGACAACCCCCCTGCTCCCTACAGATATCTTATGATATGAACTTCCAGATCCCCCTATCGCCCCTAAAACGATAAGGTTACCTACACTGAGGAAAGGAACATTGAAAATAGCGCACCAAGAAGGGAGCATCGGACTGAAACGAAATTTAATACACATAATGATACAGATGAGAGATTCGCTTGGTTCTAAAATCAAGACAATTAAACAAATACAGTGCAATTTCAGTAGCGCGTCGGACCACCGCCTGCCGCCATACATGCCGCAACGCGGTCCGGCATTGAGTAGATTAGACGTCTGATGTTGTCCTGAGCAGAATGGGCCCACAAAAATTTAACAGATCAATCCAGATCGTGTACAGAATGACACGGCGGAATCTGGCATTTCAGCTGGTCCAACACATGCACTGTAAGGGGATAGTCCGGGGGGCAAGATGTCCATGGAAGAGTCTGAACATGAAGTAGAAAGTCTTGAGCAACTCGAACTGTATGAGTTCCGAGCATTATCTTGCTGGAAAATTGCCCCTGGACGACCCATTACGAAAGGTCCCACGTGGGGTCGAAGAATGTCATCAACATACCGCTGTCCCGTTAAGATTCCACATACCACAATTAGAGGGGACCGGCTATCATAGGTTATGGCCCCAGATCATTATGCCTGCTGTGCGGGCAGTGTGTCGCGCGACAGCGTTGGCGGACTTGTACCGCTCACCAGGGCGCCAACAAACCCATACGCGGTTATCACATGTCCCGAAAACGACGTGTTATGTGCTGAATACCGGTTCATTTTGGGGACAGATGATAACCGCGTTCGGGTACTTACCCGAACGCGTCGCCCTGTTGAACGGTACAAGTCTACAAACGGTGTCGCACGACGCACTTCCCACACAGCAGGCATAATGGTCTGGAGGCCACAGCCTATGATAGCCGGTCCCCTCTCATTGCGTTACGTGAAACCTTTACGGGCTAGCGGTATGTTGATGATATTCTTCGACTTCACGTGGGATCTTTCCTACATGATCTTCCAGGGGCAATTTTCCTGCAAGATAAAGCTCGTCCGCCTACAGCTCGACTTTCTCAAGACTTTCTACTTCATGTTCAGACTCTTCCATGGACATCTCGCCCCCCCTCCGGACTTGCCCCCTACAGTGCATGTGTGGGACCCGCTGAAACGCCAGATGCCGCCGTGACACTCGGTACTTGATTTGGAGGAGGCTGTTCGAGTTTTGTGGGCTCATCTGCCTCAGGACAACATCAGAGGTCCAATCAACTCAATGGCGGACCGCGTTGTGGCATGAATCGCAACAGGCGGCGCGGCGGTCCGACGCGCCACTGAAGTTGCACCGTATTTGTCTAATTGTATGCACTGTATTTGTTAAATAATCTTGAATTTGGTATCAAGTGAATCTCTATTTTTATCATTATGTGTGTTAAATTTCATCTCAATCCGATGCTCCTTTCTTAGTGCGCTATTTTCAATGTTCCTCAATATATGTACAGCCCCAAGCAGATTGTCAGGGACATGAAAATCGCGTAACTTTGGATGAATAATTGCTTCTGTTTAAGAAGCGGTTTTTAAATAAGAAAATGGGCCTTGAAGCAATTTTAAAGTGTTATTAACCATTTTTTATTACGAACCTTCAGAATTGAGGTTTGACGAGCTAGGATGTGAAGTAGACAAGCTCGGGCTTCAAAAAAAAAAAAAAAAAAAAAAAAAAGAAAGAAAACCCCAAATGGATTTTAGTCTCTATTGCCCTAATGCAGGGTTACCAGTTTGGCGGCCACTTTTATTCAGAAATTTCGAGTTCATTCCAAAAATAAAGAATAGCACTTTATGCTTTATTTAGTCCTTTGCACTTGGCGTCTCTTACCCAAATTTTATTCGACCGGCACCACTTTTTTAAAAGAAGTTTCGTTTAAGTGCACATTTTCAAAAATGCTCTGATTAACTAGGGTACATTTTATTTTCCTTTATTACTGGTGCCAAAAACAAAGTTTGCAAAGAAAGATTATGTCTCTGCAGCGGAGCCCTCGAGTGCAAAGGGTTAAAGAGAGACATTTAGCGATCACATAAAGTAAAAAAATCTTCATTCTAAATTTCTAGTGTGAATTTGAAATTTCGGTCTAAAATGGGACGTAATCTGGCAACCCCGCCCTAATGTATCTCTATTTTTCTTCGATTGCAAAAAAGGCACGAATCAAGTATATCTTTTAGACTTGGTAATTGTATTTATTATTTTAAAGTGTTCACTTTTATTCTATAATTTATATTTAGAAAATAGTTAAGCAGAACATTTATAAAGTCTCATTCTCATCTCCAGTTGGTCCATTTCCATTCCCAGTCTCCCGTCCATCATGAGCGGTTTTTTTTTTCTAAAGAACATTTTTTCATACATCTTTCATTCTGTTCTTTAAAATATGCCTATTTTGAATCACCTGATAGATCACATAGTTCTATTTTAAAGCATTCTAGACTTGATTTATAAAGTCCCATTTTCACGAGCAAAACTGGCCGATGAATTTTCGATATTTTCTGAAATAATGTTCATTAAAATAGGCTTTACACACAGTTGTACAATTCAAAATGAGAGTTCTAATTTAAGTTCTTTTTTGTCCCTTTAAATTCTATCAAAATTTCTGTACTACTTCTTTAAATTTTTAATAATCTATGGGTCATGGACACATAAAACTTGTAAAGTGTGCGGATTACACACGATGGGAAGAGATGGATTTTTTTTTTGTGTTTAAGCTGCGGTTATTATTTGGTTCTAAGACTCTTTTAACTTTAGGGTGTCACTGGAACCGGGCCATCGAGATAGTTAGGTTTGTTCAGTTGTTCATGAATGCCCACAACTTAAAAAAAAAAAAAACTAAAACATCCGGCCGCGAACATGTTAACAATATTTGTAAATCAATGCAATTTTTTTATATTCTTATAAAAAATTATTTAAAATTAACATTTACACTAAAACCAACTAGTCAGGTTATTCTGAGCCAGAAAACCATTCGACACATAGACGCGGTTTAAAATAAAGAATGATGATAAGTTATGAAATGCCGAATTCGTTTAAATGCTTTAACAAATATGGAATTGGGATTTTTTTCCCCTTTTTGCATATACTACACTTTCAAAGAAACTTTCTTCAATTCAGAGAAATTCTACTGGCAACAGTATTGACGAATATCCGTTGACGGATATCCGTTTTTTTCTCCGTTGCAAGAGGTAAAACATCCGTCAATGGAAGAAAATTGGGGAAAAGCAAAAGCGGCTGATGTTGGATTCGAACCAGCCATCTCAGGGTTGCGAGACGAGCACGCTAGCGCAGAGTTGAACAGCAGTGAGACGCTTTAAAGTAAATATGTTTGCTTCAGATAAGTATGGCTTGGTCCATTTCTTTAAAAAGCTTTTTAATTTTGAAGTTCATTTCGGGAATATTTCGTCTTTAATGAGATGGTGGCTTGGGTTTTTATACTTCAGTATTAATATTGTATCAAAACATGAACTTTAAATACTTTTACGTTGATTGGTAGAGGGGAAATACGAATATTATATTTTTATGCGAAAAGATTTTTTATTTTTTTTAGTAATATCGATTTTTTTTCATTTAATTTTCTTAATTAAAATATCTTTTAAATGTGTTCATTTAAAGTATATTTTAAATGCAAATCTTTATTTATAAACAACTTAATAAATTCAACTTTATTTAACTTTATTCAACATATTCAACTTTAAAAGTAAATTGTGAGTACTTTCGAATGAATGAGAAAAATAATTGTTATTTATTTTTAAATTCGAAAACTTTGTCTTTGTTAATTAAATTAGAAATCTTAATTTATAGAATGTTTGGTTTTTCATTTTAAAAATAAAATCGGATTTATTATTATGCGCATGCGTGCTAGGAATGGACGGAATTTCTCCCTCTTTTTTAGACTTTCGGGGAGAAATCATAAATGTTCACGGATAAAACATGTTTTCAAGAAGTACGGAAATTATTTGTTAAAAATTGAGGAATAATGTAGTGTATATTGACGAGTTTTTCTGACAGTGTACAGTCAAATGCACTTGGACAGAATCCCAGAAGATGTGTGAAAATTTTGCTTTTTTCAATAAAATTTATCATTTTCGATGTTTTTTTTAAATAGTTATTTTTTCAAGGCGATGTTTTGATGGCCATGTTTCGGCGTAATAGAGCTCGTAAACTTAAAAAAAAACTCAAGTTTCACCCCCTCAACGAAGGATAGTTGAGAGAGACCAAGATCTATCTACAATGAGTGATCCCTTCAATTTTAGAAGGAAAAAAAAAACTGCAAATCGGAATGCTTGTTATATTTCTTTTTAAAGGGGGCTCAGGGCTTGAATGATACCGAAAAACACGTAAACCGAGCTCTCGCTTCGAGTGCGTATAAAAACAGAAGTATTCCATGTAACTCATTTAAACTTTCTGATATTTTTAAAGGTATGTTTGTAGTCTCACAAAATTATAAAATGAAGTACTTGAATGAAATAAAAAAAATTGCAAAAATTATAGAACACAATTTTCGAAAAAAACTTTAGGTGGCATATCACCCTCCGTAAGGTACCTTAACGTTGAATTGAGATAAGAATCTAATTTTTGCTTTAAAAGGATCAGGAAACTTTACTCTATAGAATGAATTAAGGATATAACTACCACTCAAAGGCAACCTTATTAAAAAAAAACTCTCAAAGTTGAAAATTTAAAAACACCTTAAAAATGAAAAAAAAATTCATTAAAAATACACAAAATAAAAATAATAATAATAATAATAAACTATATAAAATATATTCGTTCATTCTATAGATAATGATGTTATAGGCATGCAAAAAAATTTAAGTCATTCCATCAAAAAGTTTCTTTTTTTTAAATCTTACGGATAGTCGTCAAGTTTTGAGAAAACGCGACTTAAAGTTGCCATTAAATGGGTGCGACTTTGAAAGCGATTGTTACATAAATGCTAAAAACTCAAGTATTTTTATGCGGTTTTTTTTTTTTTTTTTTTTTTTTTTTTTTTTTTTTTCACTGTGTTCAGAATTAATTGAAGAATAAAAACAGATTTTAAAAAATCGATTTTTTGAGCCCTGAGCCCCTTTAATGTAAGTAATGCGTGTCCAATATACAGTAATATTTATACAATGCACATAAAAGAGCTTATGCTGACATATAAAGAATATGAAGCTCCCTTAACAGCGAAATAATGTTCACTCTAGAAAAGAAAGTGAACAAGGCCAGACAAATGAGGAGACGTCTGGAGGTATTTCGCAAAAGGAATATAAGAAATCCATCTATTACGGGTGATTCATCAAAACACCTTCCAAATTGCTTTTCGGAGTCGATATGCAATCGGATTGCATCAGTTTCTTCTCTGCCTATTTCTTTTAATCGCATTCATAGCGAATATTGCATCTTGTGATACGCCACTATGTATTGCCGCCATTTTTTTAGACCTCGGTATGCTATTTCTTTCTCCCAGCTTATTTTGTGTCGTCTCCAAAAAAAATAACGTTACGTTGTATAAGCCAGCCGTAAAACAAAGCAGATGTATCATTGTACGATTAAATACTCTATAGAAATTTTTTAAAACTTCTAAGCGTCCCACATTGTCAATTTTTAGACCGTCGTATTGGAAAAAAAAATGTACTTTTAAATGCAATTTGCTTGAAAACTGTATCTCCATTTATTTTTGAAATATTAATTTTTTTGTAGTTTTTAGAGCCATTTGCTTAATATTGGCAACGGAAATACCCCATTTCTGTAGAAAGTAAAGGAAAAATAGTTGCAAAATAGTAATTATATATTTTACTTGCCATTTTCTCATAACAACCGAAAGAAAATGTCATTAAAATGCGTGCTATTTTG
The DNA here is from genome assembly GCA_963932465.1 of Maratus speciosus. Taxonomy (NCBI): domain Eukaryota; kingdom Metazoa; phylum Arthropoda; class Arachnida; order Araneae; family Salticidae; genus Maratus; species Maratus speciosus. The sequence goes on from OZ010789.1 coordinate 6,663,370, forward strand.
AAAAAATAGAAACGAATGATTTCTGCTAAAACAAGGAGTAAAGTATACTTAATTTTAAGTATCTATATTAATGTTACAAACACATGAAGGCCTATGAATCATGTAATGTCATGAAATCTTTTTTTTTTTGTCGAGTTTCTTGAATGACGGTAACGTTTTGCTGCATTTGTGTTTTATATTTCGATAGTGATGTCCTATGCATGCTTTATTGTAGATGTTTAACAGTGGATCATCCATGTGGAATTCTTAAGCGGATAGGAGTGACGTCATTTTACATAAAATAAAAGCGTGTGTGCGTCTTAAAATTGAAATATGTTTTGTACTATTTATATATACATAGATATTTTTTTTTTTCATCGGGACGACAGTAAATTCTGAAAAAGCAGAATTCCTGTTTTCGAGTTTCTTCTTCATTTTTTTCATCAGCTTCAGAGAAAGAAGATTGTATATTTCGTTCGTATATTTTTTCTTATTTATATTGAATTTTATGCAAAAAATTAGTTTCTAAAATAGTGGAGCTCACCCAAGATGGAATTCGGAATCACGATCTTCCAATTTTCGAGCCAGTGCGCTACCAACTTTTTACACTGCAACATTACTATCGTTTCTTCACTAACTTATATATCCTGGGGGCGACTCTAGATACCGATAAAATGATGCAATATTTGTAAAAGTTAGAAACGATTAAAAAAAATACGAAAATAAGTGCTGAAAATCCATGTTACAACGCAGATCTTCTGCACCAAGCGTGGCTACAAACATACGTATACGCACTGGTTTTTGACATTAGTTGGTCAAAAACCTAAATTAATTATTTTAGAGAGCTTTTTTTTTTTTTGCTCGGATTGATATTTTATTGATATTTGCGTAAGTATTTCAGAAAAATTAATCGATTGAACCAGGATTGTTTGAAAAATGTAATGGAAGGAAGTAAAAATTTACAAAACAACAAGCAGAGTGAAAGTACAACGAGTAAAAGAAGGGTTCATACTTACAATTGAAAAACGTGCAGTGTAGAAAAATATTATTTTCACTTACCTAAAAAGAAAAAAAATACGAATGTTATATAAGCCTGATAAAATAACATAAAATGAATATGCTACAACAATCATAATTCATTTCTAACCGACTTGCAATAAAAGTTCATTCAACAATTTGTCTGTATGCTTTTTGACCCCTCTGTATATCCCACATAACTTTCGGACAGATGTTTCGATTTTTTATAATTCTTTCTGGAAAGGACTCCTTCAGGTGGTTGTCCCATACATATTGCACCACGATCCAAAAATTGCATAATGTCTGTCAGTTTTTTGTCCTTTATAGTCTCTAACTTTCGTAAAAAATTGGCCGACCATGACGCAGTTCAAATATATCTTACATTATAATACGAGCGAAAATTGTTTGTGTGTTTCTGCGGATGTTAATTTTATCTTAAAAACTGCTCTAACGATTTTGACTAAATTTTGTACCCTACCGTTTTTGGGCACGAAAAGACAATTGGGCTGGGTCACATATTCGAGAAACTTTGATGAGTGTGTCATTATGGGTCAGAGCCAAATTAATTATATCTAAAAACACGGCTCAATCGATTGTGATAAAATTTTGTATTCTACCGTTTTCGGGTGCGAGAAGACTATTGGTCCAGGTCACATGTTCGAGAAATTTCAATTAGTGGGTCATTTTGGGGTCGCTGCCGGTCAAGCTAATTTTAACTAAAAAAGGCTCTAACGATAAAACCATAAGACGAAGCGCAATTTTTCACCTTAATTCAACATAAAATTTACAATGTGAACTTTAACTTTAAAAAGTACACAGTCTTACTTAAAATGCGACTAAAGTAATGAAAAGATGTTACAAGTTTAAAATATACATTTTATTTAAAACTTCTTAGTACTTTCAAGTTTTCCACGCTCATCATCAGAGAATATTTTAATAACTAAATGTTGTTTATTTATACAAATACGTCACTTTGTTTTGAAAATGAGAGAACCAATAGTTACTTTACTAGAACAGTAGCAGTAGCAGTTTCTTGGATTGAATTTAATTAGAGGAAATATATATTATTATTACTTGCAGTTCCATTTATTTTATGGCATCACTCTGTTTTCATGCGTCACTTTTCATGGAGAGTAGAAAATTCATCATGGGTCAGAGACAAATTAATTGTATGTAAAAACACAGCTGAATCGATTTTGACAAAATTTTGTATCCAACCGTTTTCGGGTGCGAGAAGACTATTGGGCTAGGTCAGATGTTCAAGAAATTCTATTTAGTCGGTCATTTTGGGGTCACTGCTGGTTAATCTAATTTTATCTAAAAAGGCTCTAGCGATAAAACCATAAGACGAAATGCAATTTTTTACCTTAATTTAACATAAAATATATAATATAAACTTTAAAAAGTCCACAGTCTGACTAAAGTAATGAAAAAGATGTTACAAGTTTAAAATATATATTTTATTTAAAACTTCTTAGTACTTTCAAGCTTTCTAAGCTCATCATCAGAGAATATTTTAATAACGAAATGGTGCTTATTTATACAAATACGTCACTTTGTTTTAAAAATGAGAGAGTCAATCATTACTAGAGTTGAAAGTAGCAGTAGCAGTTTCTTGGATAGAATTTAATTGGAGGAAATATATATTATTATTAATTGCAGCTCCATTTATTTTATGGCATCACTCTGTTTTCATGCGTCACTTTTCATGGGTAGAAGAAAATATTTAACTGCCGTACTTTAAATTTTAATACGTCACTTTGCTCAAGTTTTCAGGATTTATTTTCAGGATATTGAACATTATATTATGGTTTGAATAAACGAGATTTTTTTTAAATTACAATGCTTGTGATTCATAGTAGTACATATAAAAAAGAAATTCATTTTTGTACAGGGTTTATATGCAGTGTTATTCTTAAAGCAAAAAATGTTTAACATCATTATTACGGTAAGTGACCATTGTTCTTCTTATTTATTGCCGTTTTTTAACTTGTTCTGCTATATAAAATTATCCCTTTGATTATCCTTATTTAACGAATAATCTCGATTTAACGAACAAAGTTGCTAATTCCGAATAATTAGCTAAATCGGGGTCCAACTATATTGGATGATGATTGGATATATTTTCAAAATAGCATTTAGCTAATATAGGAGTTTCACTGAAAATAATATCACTGTAAGACAAGTATATACAGCAATTAATTACTTCGATTTCCAAACAGAACAACTATTTCTAAACATCATTTACGGAACTTGTACTATTTTGAAAGCAATACAGAAATATTCCGTAAAATTGATGGAAAACTTACTGGATTTATATAGATTTATAATCTCAAAATGTCAGTTACGGAAACTGTGCTGTTTTCTTGGAAAAAATGAAACTATTCCCTAAAATTTTATGAAAATAATTGTGCATATTGGCGGATTTTTTTACAGTGTAAATTCACATCTCTTCGACTCCATCTCCATTATCGACTGACATAAATGATTTTAATGCATTGACACCAGTCCACTTCCTAATTGATGCAATTCCAGAACTTGAGTTAGTTCATATTACGGAATCAAGATTATCTAGGTGGCAGAGAATCACTATATTTGTCCAATTAATTTGGAGAAATTGCCAATTAAATTACTTCAGTCATCGTCCAAAATGGCTGGTATAAAAGGGGAAAGCATTAAACCAGGAGCAATGGTAGTAATAAAGGAGTACAATTTACCTCCCTTTAAATGAATGCTAGGGTGAATCTTAGAGGTTATACCAGGAAAGGATGGTAATGTTAGGGTAGCGAAAATAAAAACAGCCTCGAATATGTTCCTTAGACCAATCCCTAAATTGTGTGTATTACCCATTGATAAAATCTAGTGTGTATCCTTATTTTCTCCTCGTTTACTTATTTTAAAGTGCATTTAAGATATTTACATGTTATTTTACATTCAACTTTTCTTAAGTACAATATAGAACTATTTTTAGAAAATAATTGTTTAATCTTGAATTTCATTTTATTGTATTTTATAGTCCTTGTTATTGTAACTTATCCTTGTTGTATTTGTATTGTAATATTATTTTATGGCACTGGTATTTTACATAGTGCTTGTATTATAGTGTATTTTTTAATTTCAAACGTGCTACGCCCATTGCAACGCGAGGCGGCATGTTCGAATCTTTTCACATGCCGAACGAGCTCTGCAGTTTTGAGGTCATGTGACCCAGTTGAATTGTTGTTCTCTAGCTGTCATTGTGACACGTTGTGTTTTTAGCGGGTCTTATCTCCAATTATTTTGTTTTGTTTTATAGCTGGAATATTCCTCACATAATGTCTTCGAACGTCAATTAACAAAGTAGCGGTTTATCACCCCAAAGTCACCTTATATTTCTATGTGTTCATCTGTGTTTTGTGCTTGTTACATTTGTGTACTGTGTGATTAAAATATATAAAAAAGGGAACAATGATTCGTCTTCAATCGTAAACTCACTACAAATTGTTGGTCCGTCTAGCTCGCAGCGGAACAGCTGCTATGGATCTGAAAGGTGCCCATAACGAAACTAAAGAACAACAGCTCAACTGGGTCACATGACCGCAAAACTGCGGATTTCGTTCGGCATGCGACAAGGTCCGAACAAAGTTCTTATGAAATTTCTTTAAATTAGTGGCAATCGGGTTACTACCATCGTGGAAGAGAGAAAGGTAACAATTGGAATTATCGTATCATTACGCATGCTATTTTCGTATTACGATTAAAAATAACTTTAAAACTTTTAAACAGAAAATGACGTCACGATTTAAAAAAAACGCATTCTTACTAAAGCTGTTTTATTTCAATTTTTTTTCCATTGATACTGTAGTTGAGAAGCTCATCTCAGAGGGCTCGAAAATGATGTCATAGTAAAAATGAACTGAGTATTTCCTTTGATAAAACTAAATATTTTACTGCGAATGCGTCTAAAGTAGGGGTGCACAACCTTTTTAAGAGAAGGGCCACTTTAAAAAATGTCTGGGTTGTCGAGGGCCACATCAGTCACACGAAGAGAATTGTATTTCGGGGAGGTGTGTGTGGGGGGGGGGGTACCCCTCTAGGTTCCCCTACCCAGTCAACATATCCAATTCAGTTGGCAAGGATATATCAACAGTTTACGTTTGTATATATAACAAGTATTAAGTTAAAAGAGTAATAATATTCCGGGACTTTATTCTGTGGAGTAAATTTTGTTTTATTAAAAGTGCTAAAAAACAAACATAGGCATGAAAATGGCTGGTGCCGAAAAAAAAATGCGAACTTTATGAACGAAGGGGGCAGGAAGAGCCGATCAACGAAATTTGAGATTTTTACGCGCCTGATCGACAAAATTAGCTATTTTTCCGCGAATGATCGACAAAATTAGCGATTCTTCCGCACCGGATCGACGATATTCGCGCTATCTTACCGCACCTGGTCGACGAAATTCCTATTATTCTGCTCCCGATCCACGATATTTGCGATTTTCCCGCACCTGATCGACAAAATGCGCGATTTTTTTGTGCCCGACCAACGAAATTCGCGATTTTTCGGATCCCGATCGACAGAAACTCGCGATTTTTTCGTACAAGAGCGACGAAATTTCCGATTTTTTCGTACAAGAGCGACGAAATTTCCGATTTTTCCACCGCTGACAGACGAGATGCGTGATTTTTTCCGCGAACGATCAACGAAATTCGGGATTCTTAACTGACTCTGACGAAATTTGCGATTTTTTTCAAATGGTGAATTGACGAAATTTGCGATTTGTTCTCGCGATAATCTGACGAAACTCGCGATTTTCCCGCAGCCAATCAACGAAATTTTCAATTTTTCCGCGCATCATCGAGAAAAGTCGCGATTTTTCTGTGCCTGACAACGAAATTCGCGATTTTTTTGTGCCAAACCAACGAAATTTGTGATTTTTCCGAGTCCGATTGACAAAACTCGCGATTTTTCCGTGTCCGTTCGACGAAGCTTGCGATTTTTCAGAGCCCAATCAACGAAATTCGCGATTCTTAACTCATTAACGAAATTTGCAATTTTTCCCGCGGCAAATTCACGAAATTCCCGATAAACAGACGAAACACGCGATTTTTCCGCACCTAATTGACAAAATTCGCGATTTTTCCACACCCGATAGACGAAATTCACGATTCCTAACTGATTGACATAATTGGCAATTCTTTCCCGCGGCAAATTGACAAAATTCGCGTTTTTTTCGCACGACTTACGAAACTCAAGATTTTTCCGCAGTCGATCAAGAAAATTCGCAATTTTTTCGCGCATCATCAACAAAATTGACGATTTTTTCGTGCCCTATCAACGAAATTTGCGCTTTTTCTGCGCTTGATCGACAAAATTCGCGATTTTTCCGTGCCCGACCAATAAAATTCGTGATTTTTCCGAGCCCGTTCCCCATAACTCGCGATTTTTCATAGCCCGACTTTTCCGTGCCCGATCTGCGAAATTTGCGATTTTTTTCCACGCTTCAACTGCAAAATTCGCGATTTTTCGGTGACCGATCAAGAAATTTGCTATTTAAGCGCCTGATCGATAAAATTCGCTATTTATAGGGTTCCGTACTTAAAAAGTAAAAACGGAACCATTATAGGATCACTCTTGTGTCTGTCCGTCTGTCTGTCTGTCTGTCTGTCACAGCCATTTTACTCGTAAACTGTGGAACGTGGAAAGTTCAAATTCGGGGAAGTAATAAAGAATGTTGACCCACATATTTTCAGATTATTAAACATTTATAAATATATTTAGTAAAAATGTATAGGGGCAATTCAGTTGCTTGAAAAAAAAATATTTTCTTTGTATATCGTGTGGGGTATCGTGTGAAAGCTTTCTTAACGCTGAATTCAAAAATACATTTTTTTTAATTTTAGGTATTACATTTTCAAAGATATAGTCGAAAATGTAGCGCAAAAATATGTCCCCCCCCCCATCTAATTCCGAATCTACTGAAGCTAAAATTATGAAAAAAATAGAGGGAGTAGAGGTTAATTTAAACCTTGCAGGAAAATTATAGCGATTACCGTAGGTCACTTGGTTTTTGAGAAAATCGCATTTTTCCGTTACACACAAATTTCGATTTACGGGCATTCACCAAAACTGTTGAGCAGCGCTGGAGGTATCTATCGTAGCAGAAGTATAAAAGCATTGTTGATCATGATTTTCGAAAACAATCGTCAGTGATTAGCCGAGATATAAACCTTTAAAAATATGGACGGTTTGGACACACATAATGACAGGGGCGACGTACCATTGGCTTTTAAAGCCTAGATAACAACTTTTAACGATATATGTGTGGAATGCTATGGCCAGTAACAGTATAAAAGCAATAAACGTCAAATTGTTAAAAATAGACTAATTCAAGGGGTCTCAGGACTCTTAAAGCTTCAAAATGTTTCAGATGTTAATCTTCCATCTTTTCTGAACATTTTAATATAATTGTTTCCTTCAAATTCTCATTAGAACAGAATATATGGCTTTCATAATTATACCCGCTTAATAACTTAAGCGGCCTTTTCGAAACTTTTAAGTCATTTTTCTCCAATTGACTTTTTTTGGCACGATATCTCAAAAACTTTTGAATATTTTTTCATGAAATTTTCAAAACATACGTTTTATATTAACCTGTATAAACTGAACGTAAAATTTGTTCAAAAAAATATTTTTTAAGTAATTATATTGTTCAAATTTTCAAAATTTTCTATTAGCTAAATACAACTTTGTATTAAAAATATAAAAATGCTTTAAATACAAATTTATTTAGGTTCATGGTAATTATTATAATCTGAAGTATAAGTAGGCGCCAAAATTTTTATTCTAGTTACAATATTTATTTTCTAATCGCGCGCGTAGGCTGTTATACCAATATTCTGCTTATCAAATGTCTGACTGTTTGGAGCACCCTGTAAATGCTAATTCTTCATCTTGAAATTTTTAAATACATAAAATGAAAGAACGTACTTATCTTTCATCTCAATAAAAATTGTGTTTTAAAATCATATACATTTTAAGATATTAAATGTTGAATATGGTCTCTTTTTTCATTTTTTCCAATTTTTGAGATCCTGAGACCCCTTAATTAGAATGAATTACATAAATACTATGGGATTCCGACAATTTGCATTGAATTGCTCTTTCAATACGCCTCGAGTGGCTTTAAAAGTTAATTAAAACCTATCTGGAAAACGCGACAAGGACCAAGGCGGCGTTGCAATTTTGTGACCTCCTGTCGAAGCGCGCTTAGCACAATGCCAAATGTGAACTTTAAACGAATGTTTTGTTTTAGCTGCACTTTAGAAAGAAAGGTTATTACTATGATGAATTAAGTTTTATGAAATGACAAATGAAGTTTAAATATGCATTTCTTTTATTGTCAATACCGAATTAAGTTCATTATAAAGATATTAAAGTAATATTAAACTAGTCGGATGTATCAATCCCAAAACTTTCTTCTATCTCATACATGTCAATACTTCCTGATAAATGCAGCACAGCAACGCCACCGGTTAGGCGATTTATACCAAAATCTAATCAGGGACAACTTTCGTGAACTTCTAATTGAATTTGAAGTTTGGTGAAAATTCGTGCATTAGTTTTTGAGATAGAGCTATTACGGAAATCGTGAAAAGTTCTGAGTTACAGTGGCACCTCTTGGGCAATTTACACCAAAAACTTATCAGGATCAGTTCATATCAGGGACTAACTGAATCTAAAGTTTGATGAAAATTCATGCATTAGTTCTTGAGATACAGCTATTGCGGAAATCGGGAAAATTGCATCATAGTAGAGCTACCTGTTGGGCGATTTACACCAAAAAGTAATCAGCACCAATTTATATCAGGGACTAAATCAATCTAAAGTTTTATTAAATTGCGTTCAATAGTTCTTAAGACAGAGCGCCCACAATATTTGTGTCACACACAGATAGACAGACTCACAGACAGACATTTTGTAAAAACATGTTTTTCAGTACCTCTGTACCCTAAAAAGTATACATCCGTCGAAAACCGGAATTCGAAAATTTTCACGAATCCAATACTTTCTTCCTGTAAAGATAGAAGAAAGTAAAAATGAGTTATACAGAATAGCTGTATTTGATATTTTTTAGGTTCCATATCTCTTTGAACTTTCATGGTATATCCATTTACATTTTTCTAGTATATACTATTATACCCAACCCTACTTTTCATAATATTTTACAAAATGTTAGTATTCTTTTAGTAACCTTTTTTTTTAAATATTACAATTACTAATTCATATATTTATTGTACGGAACCCTCTGTGCGCGAGTAATACTCGCACTTGACCGTTTATTTCGTGTCCGATGAATGAAATTCACGATTTTTCCGAGCTTTATCAACAAAATTCGCTATTCTTCCACACCTGATCAACAAAATTCGCGATTTTTCCGCGCCCGATCTACGAAATTCCCAAATCTTAACTCACTGACGAAATTGGCAATTTTTTCCCGCGGCAAATTGACGAAATTTGAGATATTTTCTCGCGACTGACGAAACTCGTGATTTTTCTGCAGTTGATCAAGAAAATTTGCAATTTTTCCCCGCATCATCAACAAAATTTATGATTTTTTTCGTCCCCGATCAACGAAATTTGCGATTTTCCCGCGCCTGATCGACAAAATTCGTGCTTTTACCGTGCCCGACAAACGAAATTCGTGATTTTTCTGTGACCGACCAATGAAATTCGCGATTTTTCCGTGCCCGAACGATAAGACTCGCGATTTTTCCACGCCCGATCAGCGAAATTTGTGGGGTTTTCCGTACTTCATCGACCAAATTTGCGATTTTTCCGAGCATCATTGACAAAATTCGCTATTTTTCCGCACCCAATCAACAAAATTCGAAATTTTTCCACGCCCGATCAACGAAATTCGCGATTCTTATTTGACCAACAAAATTTTCAAAATTTCCCGCGGCAAATTAACGAAATTCACGATTTTTCCCTGCGACTTTTGAACAAAAATTGCAATTTTTTCCAGTTATAAATTGACTAAGTTCGCGGGCCACACGTTACCCCATCGCGGGCCACAGGTTGTGCATCCCTAGTCTAAAGTATATTTCTGGACTTCGCCGGTACCCAGATTAGAATTTCAAGTCAGGAGTGCCAATGTTTATTTGCAAAATTATAACTGGCAAGCGTGACATCCAGTTTGGGAATATCATCAATTTCTATAGTTAATATAGTTAATATTCTATGACACATTAAAATATTTTTAGAATAGAGAATAAGAATATGAAATGTATGCATACAAATTTTGTGATGGTGAAAATGACGTTATTTGTAGATTTTATTGAAATTATAATTCTATCATAGTGACGCAATTTTCTATGATTTTTCATTAAGTAGGTAATACCAAAGATCAAAGCCTCCATTAATAACTTCACAATTTTCCTTTCTTAATTGCATGCTACTGATTAGGAATAAAGTTTAATTTTTTAATAACTTGAAAAGTTGAAATTAAGCTTTAGTTTAAAATAATATTTGTTGTAAGAGTTAGTCAGCCAATATAATATTGCTCATTTCTTATCATTATTTTTGTGACTTTTTTGTAAATCCAATAACTAAGTTCTTTTAAACATTTTTATTCGTTGAATTCGACGTGTTTTGATTCGCTTTACACTATTGTAGTAAAGAAATTATCATTGTTGAACTTTATTTAAATTAGAGAAATTAAGTTGAAACTAATGTGAATCAATAAGAACTAAAAGCTCTACTTAAAAACCATCAAAAACTTTTAAATGCGCTAGGCCTTTCGAAAGATCTGAGTCTTTCTTCGTCAGGCGCAAAGAAGACGTGCTTCTACTATGAAAGTGGAGTCTTGCTGCTGCTTTCATAGTAGAAGCACGTCTTCTTTGTATCTGACGAAAACAGACTGAGATCTTTCGAAAGGCCTAGCGCATTTAAAAGTTTTTGATAGTGTTTTAAGTAGAGCTTTTAGTTCTTATTATTTAAACTGCTATTAAATCAGTGAATTGAGCTACAGGTATAGCTAAAGCATTTATAAAGTGCATCCCCCCCCCCTCACACTCACCTATCCGATGATGTAAAAAAAATGTAATGACGCGATATTTAGAAGGGATGTATAAGCGATAAAAGCAAAAGTGATCGCATACCATCGTTATGACATCGGCATACCGTACTACTTGTAGAAATTCATTTCGAATATTAAGTGGATAATATATTATTTCTGATGTCCGTATTGAAAGAAACAGAAGTTTGTCGCTAAACACATTAAAATTTGTGATCGAAAGATTCGTTGTTTTCATTTCCCTAACATTTATTAGAGTCTACTCCGTTCCGAGCTTCCGAAGTACATAAAACAGGTCCGCTTTCAAAAAATAAAATAGAACGCCCTTCACAGAGCCATAATAATTCCAGAAAATGAACGGCCCTAGACAAATGTATGGACGGTCATTTCGTCTGGAAATATTTCATGCAAGAAAGAGAGAAATATTTTCTATACTTCATTGTAAATGGCGATTCGTCAGGGAACGGCTCTCTATTTTGGGGTGAACACAACACCAGATTTTATCAGGAATGTATTTTTATTCGCACACGGATTGTAGAAAACAGCGGCTGAAGATATTATTTAACCTTTTATGCCCCAACGGTACATTAAAGCAGCATTAAAATAACTTGTTATAAAATTAATTTAATTGAGTAGTCATATACAATGGTGTCCAAAATTAAGGACCAGTCAAAAAATGCTAATTTTTAAGTAAGTGAATACTCAAAAGGAAATAATATAATTCGAATAATTACTATCCCTACAGCACAGCTAGTCCATATAGCATCTCATTCATGTCACACAGGGTCACAAGTGTCACAGTCACTACGCTGAAACAAAAAATAAGAAATTTCACACGTCTCATTATGAATCTCAAAGGATCACTGTATGTGACTCCACCGAGACGTCAATGAGACTGCTGCTGTATGACGAGTCACCAGGTGACTTTACAATGTAGTTACATTGTAACTCTCGTGTGACTGTCATTTTTAGACTCAATTTCAAATCCATCATGAACGTTGCATTATGATAAGTCACCAAATAATATCACATTATAGTCACATGGTGACTTTTCACAAAAGAGCACACAGGTGACTTCACAGTAGTCTCTCTGTCACCTGAAAGTCATCATGTGACTTTAGTGTGACATTATTTGGTAACTTATCACAATGCAGCCTTCACGATGACTTTGAAATTGAGTCTGCAGATGACAGTCACATGAGAGTCACAATGTAACTGCATTGTAAAGTCACATGGTGAATCGCCACAAACCAGAAGTCACAGTGACGTCTCAGTGGAGTCACATATAGTGATCATTTGAAACCCATAATGAGATGTATGGAATTTCCAATTTTTTTTTTTTTTTTTTGCTTCACCATAGTGACTGTGACACTTGTGACCATGTGTGATATGTTACATGGACTAGCTGTGCTGTAGAGATAGTAATTATTCGAATTATATTATTTCCTTTTGAGTATTCGCGTACTTGAAAATTAGTATTTTGTGATTGGTCCTTAATTTTGGACACCAGTGTAGTTTAAAATGAGTTATAGACGCTTTACTTTAGAACCAAAGCATTATGCCAAAAGCATTATGAGTGGCAGAAAAAAAAAATTTAAAAGGAGGATTTCTTTTTCATTTGCAACTTTTCAGCTTTCTTGACGTTGAAGTATTGGGGAGGGGGGGGGGGGCGTGTTCAGTTAGGAAATATTTCTATATTTTTATTGTAAGAGCATTTATATTTGCGCATTTCCTAATTCTATAAAGTACTAAAAAATTATTTTAAATAAAAGATTAGAATGGAGTTATAAAATAGCGCACAAAATCCCTATCCATTCAAATTTAATGAATTAGTTTTAATTGGCAAAATCCTTCTAAAATTGATTAAATGATTACATAAATTCTCTAATGTAGTTTAAAAAATTCACGAAAAATGCTTTAGAAGATGAAATTTTCATTAATTCAGAATTTGGGATAGAAAGGGTTAATGATGATATTTTGATAATTTTGATTTTTGAGAATGTTTTTTGACTATGGTCCTGGTTGTTAGTTAAGTAGAAAACTACGTTAAAGGGAAGTTCGACTGTATATTTATATTTAGCGATAAAAAGCGTTTGTATGAAGATTTTTTTTTTTTTTTTTTTTTTTTTTACAGGGGGTCATTTAATTGTTAGAAAAAATAGATCTTACTATCCACACTGTTTGAAATGTTATAAATAGAGTTATAAATAGAATTTTCTGTGATCACTGATGTCCAATATGTCCACGATAAACCGTGATCAGTGATCACAGAAGATTTGGTCAATGCCGTGGACGAGAAGGTTCGTGAAGACCGGCGATTCACAATTTCAACAACTTTTGAAAGGGGCAGTTAAAGACTGGTTATCCTCGCAGGCGGCAGACGTCTATGACTTGGACATATCTTATATTATAATACGAGCAAAATTGTGTGTGCATGTGTGTTTGTGTGAATTTTATCTTAAAAACGGCTCTAACGATTTTGACTAACTTTTGTATTTTACCAGTTTCGGGCACGAGAAGACCATTGGGCTAGGTAACGAGTTGTTCGAGAAAATTCGATTAGAGCGTCATTTTGGGTCATAATGGGTCAAGATCAAGCTAATTATACCTAAAAAACGGCTGAATCGATTTTGGCTAAATTTTATATCCAACCATTTTTTGGCACAAGAAACTATTGGTCTAGGTCACATGTTCGAGAAATTTCGATTAGTGGATTCTTTTTTGGTCACTTCGTCTCAAGCTAATTTTATCTAAAAAACGGCTTAGACGATTTTGAACAATTTTTGTAATCTACTGTTTTGGATTGCGAGAACACCATTGGGCTAGGTCGCATGCTCATGAAAATTCGATTAGTGGGTTATTTTGGATCACTGTGGCTCAAGATAATTGTATCAGAAAACGAACCAAACGATTTTGACAAAATTTTGTATTATACCGTTTCTAGGCAAGAGAAAACCATTGGGCTAAGTCACATGTTAGAGAAAATTCGATTAGTGGGTCATTTTTGGTTCACTGTGGGTCAAAATAACTGTATCTAAAATCGACTCAAACGATTTTGATAAAATTTTGTATTATACCGTTTCTGAGCAGGTAGACCATTGGGCTTAAGTTGCATGTTCGCGAAAATTCGATTAGTGGGTCACTGTGGGCCAAGCTAATTATATCTAAAAAAGGCTCAAAACATTTTGACAAAATTTTGTATTACATCGTTTCTGAGCATGAGAAGACCATTGGGCTAGGTCAAGTGTTCGAGAAAATTTGATTAATGGGTCATTTTGGGGTCATTGATAAAACGATTTTAACGATTTTGACTAAATTTTGTATTATATCGTTTTCGGGTTCGAGAAGAGCGTTGGTTAGGTCGCATGTTCGAAAACATTTTGGTTAGTGGGTCTTTTTGGGTCACTATGTCTCATGCCCATTGTATCTAAACAGCAAGAATGATACAGTGAAAATAAAATATCGAATAGAACACAAGGCTGATTTTGATCGAGCTTAACTCGGTCATCCCTGTTAGTAAAAGCTTATAGAGCGTTATAAGAAATGTTTAAACAAATTTGGAAATCATATAGAAAAATAGAGAAATATACAAGGAAATAAAAAAATAAAGTTTTTAGAAAAAATCTGTGATGGTTTGTGTTTTATAAGAAATCGGACCTTAGTTTTCGAATAAGTCTCGTACATTTCTCCATCGGGAAGAAGAAAAACTATTAACTCTTTTAAACATTAATGTTGAGAAGACGAAATGTGAATGAATCCAAAAAATCTGTCTTACAAACTGTAAACCTGTAAAGCGTTTGTTTACAAACGAAGCAGTTGAAGCTCCGTCAATATTGACTTATTCTCACGGAAAAAGGGTAGATATCGACACCGAACACGTGTCACCTTTCTTCAAACAGAGAAGCCAAAATCGACGGGTATTTTTTGAAAGAAGGGAACTGATTCGTACAATAAAGTAATAAGAAAAATAAATCCGACTTCAAGGCACTTAGAGTGCTTAGCTTTGAGTGCTTCGAAACTCTACTGAAATAAACTTCCACACCACACCCTGTTCTTATCGCGCGTGTTCACCACAGTAAAATGTTTTCGGCGTCGACATTTTTTGCTGTATAAAATTGAATTTCTGCAGTTCGTTTTACTATTTCGAGAAAACCTAATATCGATTTCGTAAGAAAAATTTTGACATCCAAACAGTCCATTCTACAGTCAATCCCCTGAATACCAGACACCTCGTGACCACAGTATTGGTCCATTTTTCAGAGGTAAAAAGATGCAAATATGTAGGTGTTGAGGATTAAGTGTTCGCTCAATAGAGCTATGTCCGCTACTCGGGAATGTTTGTCATGGAGATTTTACTGTCTATATGTAATGAGGAATGAGAGATATGCTCGTTCAATAGAGGTGTCTGCTATTCGGGAGTGTGCGTTGTGGAGGTTTCACTGTATTTCGTTCTTGAAACGCGACAAAAGTTATGCTATATGGAAGTTTTAAAATGAAGAGGAGCTCGCTTGCAGTTCTTGAAGGAAATGTGAACTGTTTGCGCTTTCCTCTATCTTTGCACGAAGAAAGAATTGGATTCATGAAAAATTCCGACTTCCGGTTTTCGACGAATGGTTACATTTTAGAAGGTCCTCAATACGATTGGACTGTTTTTAGTCTGTCAATAAGTTTGTCTGTCTGTATGTGACACACATTCTTTGGGCGCTCTAACTCAGCCAAACAGGCGGCGCTGCTACATTGCCTTGTTCACAATTGCCTCGATAGCTTTATCTCAATGTCAAGAACTCGGAATTTTACTAAACTTTCTATTCTGTTAGACTTTCACATAAAAAATTCTTATTATGTTTGGTTGTATACCGTCCAACAGGTGTCGCTTCTATGCTCTGTTTTTGCTATTTCCACGATCTCAAGACCGAATAAATTGTCATTTAGACCAATGTCAGACGGGCGTCGTTTTTTGCTGCTTTTTTGCTTAAGTATTATCCATTCACAATACTATAGCATTGTGAATGGATAATACTTAAGCAAAAAAGCAGAAAAAAGACGCCCGTCTGACATTGGTCTTAATTTTGATTGCAGACGATTTGATTTCTAAAGAGAATATAGTTTTGCGATGGCCACAACTTATAGTTTGTGTTACTATGGGATCTAATCAATCTGATCAATACGTCACTAATTTCATCTTTATTATCGAATTATTATTGAATAGTTGGATTTTAAAGTTAGGAAGTCCTCTGTTTAAACCGTTCAGGACCGGCATCTTTTACACGAATTTTATTCGTTTGGCACCACTTTTCGTTAATTATTTGACTTAACTTTAAAAATCACGAAAATGTCGTAATTAAATAAAATCAATTTTACTTTTCTTTTTTACTTGTATCAAACTCAACCGTTTTAAGCACTTTTTGAGGATGCATATATGTACCTATATGCCCCAACGGGTTAATGAAACACCTCTGTACATAGGGTCCGAGTCATTGGATAGATCTGATCAGCAATAATGGAAGAAAATACACTCCCTATATCTGATCATCATAATGACAAAGTGTGACGTTGTATGCCGTTAAGACATCCAACGGGGTTGTTTTCGAGATGTTTTAACGCACGATCGCTCTTTTTCTCGAACGAATCCGTAATTTATGACGCTTCTCGAATCGCCGAACCGTGAAAGATCGCAGTTTATACTTTCCTTCGACGCCCGAACAATTCGCGCCCGCTGTTGTTTGTCTCGCCCGCCGTGGAGGGGCAGCTGTTTCCCCGCTGCAATTGCTAAATTAAATTTTTGCCGAGAAGAATAAAAAAAAAAAAAGTCGCTCAACTTGGCTCTTCTGAGAAATCGATGCGTTTTATTTAGTTTCTGAAAATGTTTGAAGAATCGACTCGAGTGTCTGTCAGGTCCATTTGGTTTTACTGCTTGTGAGATTTGCCGGTGAAACTCGTATGGAAAAAAAGAGAGAGAATTGGATTAAATTAAAATAGGTTATTTTTTGGAGTTAAGTCATTTTATTCAGCTAAAGAGGTAACACTACCACTTTGAAGCAAGCAATAAAACAGCAGAAGTAAAAAATAGTTTTTGAAAAGACATGCTTTTAGGAATGTACTTCAAAGCAGAAATAAGTGGAATTTAAAATTCATGTTTTACAATTGAAAAATCACTTCTTTTTTTAGGACGTCGCATTCCCGTAAAATCCTTTATTAAAGGTTTTAATTGAATCCCTCCATATAAGTAAAAATTATTTTTTGACTCAAATTCTTTTTTAAGATAGATCAACGCGAAAGCAAACTAGTCATTGGGGGCCAATGAAAATCTCTTAAAACCATCCAAACTAAGCTAATAACTTGCTAAAAGTTATTATAAATACACATTAAAAGTATACACATAAATACCTTTCTTCTGATCGACTTACAGAGGTGTGAAAATTATTAGAATAATTGTGAAATTTACATTAAAATCTTGTTATATTAAAGAAATAATACAGTATTTAAAAAATATTGATACGTTTAAATATTTAGTGCGCATCCCCTTGTTCTTTATTAAAGATTCGATACGTTTTGGCATACTTTGTATGAGTTTTTGGCGATTAATTTGTATTTCGTTGTCATGGTGCCAAATTTGGATGAGTTTTTCTATCAGACCATTCTTGTTTGTGATGTTGCATTTCTTTAAATTTTAATTTAAAAAAATAACACTTCCAAGGCCTATAAACGGTCCATATATGAACCCCATAGAGAATCTTTGGGTCATTGTAAAAAAAAAAAAAAAAAAAAAAAAAAAAAAATCAAAGAAATGCAACATCACAAACAAGAATGGTCTGATAGAAAGACTCATCCAAATTTGGCACCATGACAACGAAATACAAATTAATCGCCAAAAACTCATACAAAGTATGCCAAAACGTATCGAATCTTTAATAAAAAACAAGGGGATGCATACTAAATATTAAATGTATCAATATTTTTTAATATAACAAAATTTTATTATAAATTTCACAATTGTTCTAATAATTTTCACACCTCTGTATGTTTCATCACTCAGATAGTGACATTCTCAAGATCTTTGTTGATACAAATATTTTCGCAAAAACAACGACAACAACAAGAAAAATCAATGTCTTCTTTATTTGAAAAGAACAGTTGAACAACTTTGGGAAGCGGACTACAGACAGGGCAACAGGCAGTGTTGAAAATAGAGAGGGCATTGTATCTTCACTTTATAATAGGGACTGATCTCACATTCCAGTGGATTATGTATATTGTGTTTCTTATGTGTTCTGATGCTGATTGAGTGAATCCATCAAAACATGTCAATATTTTATTGGTTTTTTTAAATTGATATTGGACGCCTTTTAAGCCATTAAAGTGCTTTTAGTATATACTTTGAAGTAATTGGAATATATATTTTAGGGAGTCGTCATTCATTATTATTTAATAATTTAACTAACATTAATATTTTTGAAAAGTTTTAAAATGAAATGTTAATAAGGTTTTTGGAGAGAGTTGAGTACCCCCTGTTAACGCATTCAACATAGTTTATTATAAAGGAAACGTACACTATTTACAAGACAGAAAAATGTTTCACTTTTCCCGAAATTTAATTTTTGTCACACTACATAGTAAAACTAGCCGGATGTTCCAATCCCAAAACCTTCTTCTATCTATCTCCTACATGTTAATACTTCAAAATTCGCTCTCACACTGCCAACATTAAACGACAATCTATGCCCATGATGAGGATTTTAAAGGTATGGCATTCCGTGCATCAGTTCTTGAGATAGGACTCTCGCTCAAATCGTGTCCATCCTGCAAAATGCAGTACAGCAGCGCCACCTGTTCGTCGATTGACACCAAAACCTAATCAGCAATAATAAAACCCATTTATATCAAGTTTTACGCTACACAGTAAAATAAGAGATTTTTCATCCGTGATATTCAGTAGAAACAGTATACTGCAATTAAAACATGAATATATTGAATATTTGAAGAGATATGGGCATTTTTATGAGATAATTTTTAACTGCGCATGCGTGGACGATCCTAAAATTGTTATTCTATAATTTGGTAGTCAGCTATTTAGGGCAACTTATATATAAGGTCCAGTCAAATATCGCGAAAATTCACAAAGATAGGGTCGATAGAGTGAGTTGCTTCCTAAAAATAGCTTTATTATAAGGGATTTTTCACAACTTTTCAATCAGCTCACTCTATCTTTCTAAGTTTTCACAATATTTGACTGGACTTTTTATAGAAGTTGCCCCAAAATACTGACTACCAAATTATGAAATAAAAATTTTGAAATCTTCCGCGCATGCGCACTTAAAAATTATCTCATAAAAATGCCCCTATATCATCAAATATTCCATATATTCATGTTTTAATTGCAGTATACTGATGCTACTTTTCTTTGGCAAGTTTTCGGAAAGTTGTGTAAAATTTGGTTGGAAACTCTGTATGCTATAAACAAAAAACTTTTGAATTTTTCACAAAAACGTTAACATCTTCACGAATAGGAGTGCTATGCTTACACAAATTCATACAAACGTTGAACAGGACCTAAATAGTCATTTACCACAGTGACAAACCATTTCCAGTCTTTTCTGTTTCACAGGTGATCGCAAATATTATTTTATTATTAAATTTATTATTAGCCCCCTAATTGTACCCCCCGATAAATCTTCAACGAGAAATATAAAATGAAACATGTTCTTTACATCTTAGAAGTTCAAGAACAATTCGCCAATAATGGTGGTAGATATTTGACAAAACGTGTGCAATCGAAAGCATCCAGTCCCTGTACCTTAACTTTTGGAGGCCAGAGTAAATTTTTTTCTCTCTACGACGGTGTAAAAAGTGAAATTTCATTTAAAATGGGTCCAGGAATATGAATGTTGA
Organism: Maratus speciosus; assembly: GCA_963932465.1. Classification (NCBI taxonomy): domain Eukaryota; kingdom Metazoa; phylum Arthropoda; class Arachnida; order Araneae; family Salticidae; genus Maratus; species Maratus speciosus. The sequence continues at coordinate 6,683,315 of OZ010789.1, forward strand.
ATCCATGTCGTACGTCATGAATGCAAGTCCGTAGAAGTTTAAAAACTGACAGTACCGAAAAATGTCATCTATGGCGTACGTCATGTAGGATCCACTCCGTGCGATTTTTTATGTCTTCAATTTTAATCTTCGAAAAAAACATTTTCCAAAGGGTCGTTGTAATTTGTTAAATTGCATTTTTTTTTCTTATTTTTACATGTATAACTGGCACAGCTGAAAAGGTTTAGTCGAGAATGAATTGCATCTTAAAAACCGACTTTCCGGGTTTAGAAAACGGATGAATACAGTCCCAGAACGACTCGGAAAACGTTTCCGAAAATCCGTCGCAGCCTAAGAAACTTTTATTTTTTAGGTGCGTTCGTAATTATATAAATACTTAGTGCCAGGTTCGTCCGTCTGTCCGCATGTAACAGCACAAAAACTACTCAACCGAATGGTTTGAAATGGAATCTCTAGAATAGTTGCTGAAGGCCGCCGAGTCCGTTGTATGAAAATCGAATCGAAACACTAAAAGATATTCCTAAAAGTTTTCTTCGTTCTATCAAATCCTATTCTACATCATGTATTCAATGCTATCCCATGATAGGTCATGCTTCTAAGTTTCCAGGGTGATGACGACCCATTGAAGAGGGGGTCCTGTTACATCCTATGACTGAATTGAATCTATAGACAAACGTCCTCCATTTTGAGAATTCATCGAGCTTAAACAAATTAAATTCAAGCCAGAGCAGAGTAAACGCAGTGTAGACAGTCATTACCAGCTGATTCTATACTGAAGACACGTCGAACTTTTTATAGTTTTATTTAAAATCACAAAAACAGACATCAATACTTCGATGTCGAAAAACTTAAGACATTAAATATTGAAAAACAAAGTAACTGAGATAGGCATGCTCTTAAACGGCTTAAACTTACATAATCCTTTAAAAAGAAAAAAAAAAACAGAGCCGCCTCTTATACCACGACCACACAATATATACATTCAGTTAAACTGTTACGTCATACCACACATTTGCCGAAAAATTTGCATAAAGCAAGACGCTGGAAATAATCAGTAATAGAAGAGAAACCCGCATTCAGCCGTACACGAAGACTTCGTAGAATGCGAAGTGACTAACTAAAAGAGCTGGAAAACTGGCAACGTGTGGATGCAAACGATTTTTGCTCGTAGCTCGGGACAAGGTATTGGCAGGAGGATTAAAAATAAGTTAAACACACTTAACTTGCGAAAACTCGCATACCTGCCTGTCACATTTTGTATTCGTGCATTTTTCCATAAGAGTGCAACAGCCATGGCACCCAGATCGGACTGTTTACTGAGAATAACGAACGAGACAGGCTGCCGTGTTACCTTTCGCCTTAGACCGCTAGAGTCATGTGATGCTCTTATCGTGTACCTGCATGGGTGGATTTGACCATCCTGTGACTCAGGCCGTCTAAAAAAAAATTCCTGCCGGCTTGGGCCTACAGGCGGAGGTAGATTTCGAAGTTAAGCGCTAAATTCACCAGCAAAACTTAAATCAAGATTACAGATAAACGCAGTTCCTTCACTAAAAATGAGCTCTAGGGAGCTAAACATTTTGTGAAAATTCTAATATACACGTATACACACACGTAAGTATGTGGAATAGGTTTAAAAATTAGCTAAAGCAAATTCAGAGAACCTCAAAGTGTTAAATTAAGTTAATATTTCCATAGTCGTGTTTTTATCATGTTTTAATACGTTTCTTCAAACTCACATGACGTTACCTATTCACCTGCCGAGGTCCATTTTATTTCCAATATGACGCAATATTTTGTTTTTGTTTTTAATTCGTCAAACTATTTATTTCATTTTGAGTTTTCATGCGGAAATCTTACTCTAGAAAACTTATGACGTAATATTCAATTTGTTTTCAATTCGTCAAACTATTTATTTAATTTAATTTTTCACGTGATAAACTTTCAATAGAAAAGCAATTGTTGTGGTAAGAATTTTATTGCTTTTTTTTTAATTGTTGGCAACTCCTATAACGAAAAATATTTATTTTTTCCTGTCATTGTTGTGTAAGAGCTGGTTTTATCGAAATCATGTTAAGACGGTATTTAAAATTTTGAGCCCTCCCCATTTCCATTCTTTTGGGCCGTTTTTGCCCATTTTCAATCTCCGCCGAGATATTAGCCATCTCAAAGTTGTTGGCGAGTTTGAAGACGATCCGTGCATAATTGCGACTTTTATTGTGCGGACAAAATTTAGTACATACATACATACATATATATATATATATATATATATAAACATTTTAGGTGGGGGTGGTTTTGGGTTCCTGGGGTCCTATAATGAAAAGTTATGAAGGAATTTTTCAAAAGTCGCATCATAGTAACGACTGCAATAGGTAGTATTTCTTACTAAATCTACCTAAAAAAAGAGACGTGGGTAACGCACCGTGGTAGCCTGTATTTTTCGTTAGCCTCCTTTTTTATAAAACTACACTGCGCAAAAAAATTAGGGGAGCAAGCAAAAAAGTGAAGAGAACAGTGCAAGAGAGCCATGTATGGGCATAAAATGGATGGTACACGTGTATCAATGCGCAATACAGAAAAAAAAGACGCAATAAATTGTAAGGGTGCTTTTATTCTTTGAAAAGATGGTTTAGGGCAACAATTTGGTTTCATGTAAATGATAAAAAAAATATTGTTTAGAAATAATCAAGATTTTTAATATGGCGTGTGGTCTCCTCGAACAGCTAAGACTGCTGCACACCTGTTTTCCATGGATGCTATGAGGTTATCTATAAGAATTTGGGGAATACTATTCCACTGCTCAAGAATTGCAATCTCCAAGTCCCGGACAGTAAAAGGAGGCCTCGGTCTTGCAGCGATGCGTCGTCTGAGTATGTCCCAAACAGGCTCGATCGGATTTAGGTCAGGTGAGCATGATCATTCCATACGCTGTATTGTTTTAGCTTCAAGCATGTTTTCCACAAGACGAACTCTGTGAAGTCTGGCATTATCATGCATGGAAAAAAAGAAATCACTAATTACTGCAACATAAAATACGACATGATATCTCAGTATCAAGTCTGTATTACTTCGGACCGTCAAAGGGACATTCCGAATGATATGCAGGCCCTTACGCCCACCTATGCTGATTCCAGCCCATAGCATCAACCCAACTCGTCTGTAATGTGATCTTTCACGAACGAATGTGGGATTATTTTGAGTGCCTCTTTCTCTCTATGCCAAAACACATCAGATGTCACATCCAGACTGAATCGGGACTCACCTGTAAACAGAATTTGACTCCAACAACGTTGCCTCCAAACTCAATGTTCTGTTCCCCCACCTTCTTTGAGCTGCACAGTGGCTTGAGGTCAACGGAATACAGCCCATTGGCTTACGTGCATAGAGTGCATTACGTGCCCTGATGAAGCCTATTTCGGACTGTTTGGCAGGACACCCTTCGTCCTGTGGCCAAGAACAACTGTGGTTGCAGCTGAGTAGCATTGCCCGTACCGTCTCGACGGGCTGTTAACAGGATATATCGGTCATCAGTTTCTGTGTTAACACATTTTCGACCTTGCACTTGTCGATGACTACCATTCCATGTGTCTTGGAGTCGATTCCACTGCCTTTCATGGACACTTCTTGCGACTCCAACAGCGTCCACTACACTTCGCTGTGTTTCCCCAAATTCAACTGTCCCGATAACACGCCAAGCCATGGATTGCGATAAATCATGTTGTTGCTACATTTTCAAGCCACCTTTTCTGAAAACACAAGCTGAGCAATTGAATTTTACAAATGAGGCAGTGAAACAGACGTTTCTGCAAAATCCTGATTTCTGCACTTATCTCCTTTTTCTATTTTTTGACGTCATAAACTTTAATTTGCACGTGAAGTTTTCTTTATCTGTTTTCTACTAAGCTTTAAATTATGGATGCTTTACTTTAAGTTACTTATCGCTGTAAATATTTGCGTAATTTCGTGTTTTGAGCAGTGTAGTTATAGTAATACCGCACTTCATTGGCCACGTTTGACGTATAATTTTTGACTTGTTTATAAATTCTTCTTTAAATGTTGAAAATACACTGGTTTCTGAGGTTTCTACTGAAAAAGAACGCTTTTCGGCCTCTCGGAAGAATTTATCAAATGATAAACTTTTCCGATGAAACAAATGAATATAATTGAACCACGACCACAAATGTGGTCGTGGTTCAATTATGTTTTCGTTAGATTAAGAAGCTTTTTTTTTTCAGTGCGAGCACTTCAAACGATATCTTGCTTACAAAAGAGGTTTCAGGAGCAGGCGGCGGGCAATCTAAAAAAATGTACTGACATTGAATTAAAAAAATCCGTTGCAGTTTACGACAAAGAAAATAAAAGATATTTTAACCTATTTTCTGTACATTGGCCAGTGTTGATTTCAAACACTTTTCTTCGGGAGGGATTTCTGTGGCTCCGGGGGGAAATTGCACTTTTTGACCATTGAAAAAAAAAAATCTCAAATCATCTGGGGAGGACATCTCATTGCTTTGGGGAGGGAAGGGAATGTCCCCTGGCCCACCCCCTGAATTCAACACTGACATCGGCGATATGTTTTGAAACTACAGAAGTCCGGGTTCCATACCCTGATATTTAATTTATATATTAAATTTCGAAATGCTTCGTACCTTATCCAAATCCTTCGAAATCAAATAGTTATTTTAAAATGAGTTCAACTCGTAAATGTACACACACGCGTTCCTTTTCGCATGCATTGATCATTAAAATTTTGAAAATGTTTTCCCCCATTTTCATATTCCAACATCGCTTCAGATAGTTTCTGTGGATCAATAAAGACTCCCCGTTTGTAAAACGGAAGCAACTCATAGGAAGTTTAACATCCCCTAGAAATTTGTAAAAGATCGGAAATAAAACAATTCGCATGATATGTTTTGAATGAATCATTTCAAATGGAATTTAAAAGTCTAAAAAACTAGTTTAAAGTTTGATTTAACATTATTTGGATTACTCCAATGTGAATCCCTATTATTTGTGGAAGGGTTATTGAAGGCAAATTCATTTTGAAACGTTTTCCTTTCGCATGAAAATTGGGTAGATTTTGTACATTTTTAAACTCTCATTCTGTCTTAAATCAATTTATGTATCTTGATAAATAAACAAATAAACAAATAAATAAATAATGAAAACCTAAAATTCATTTTACATCACTATTATTAAATGAATAAACTAGAATAAATAATTTTAACACACAAATCTTTTAAGTTTCTCTCTATTCTAAAAAAAAAATTACTAACACTGTCACCGCCGCTGTAAATGAATTTTTCGAGACCAGGGTTTTTTCTTGATACTAAGAAAACGACTGCAGGTAAAAGTATGAAAATTCGTTGCATTATAAAGAAATATTTGATAAACACGCTGATGCAGAGAATTTTTAAATCGAAGAATTATTTTAAGATATATTTAATGTTAAGGTGGGTCAAAATCGTTCCATTAAAAACGTTTTAGAAGAGGAAAAACTATACATAGGAATTTAATCGTTTTTTTTCTAAGCATATAACTATAAGTATATAAGCGAAATAAGCCCGAGATTCTCTGGAGGTGAAATTTTAATTATTGTAGGTATAAAAATACCGACTCTATACGTTCTAGGTCTTTTCAGATATTATCTACGGATCTGAAAAAAATATAGAGAGATGACAACACTAAACAGAAGTAAGTACAGTAGAACCTCTTTTATCAGAAACTCTTTTAACTGAAATTCTCGGTTAACCGAAATCCATTTTTAAAGCTTTTTTTGTTTTTACTATCACATTCCTTGTGCACAAAATGCATTTTGAAAGCTTTTTTTTTTTTTTTTTTTTATTTTTTTTACAATAATATTTCTTGTGTGCAAGCGGTCCTTTCCGGACTACGAGTACATATAAATATTTTCGATCCCCTTTCTTAAAGTTCCTTTGGATTTTTCTTGAACTCCCATAAGATGCGGAGTGGAATAGTGAAAACGAAAAAATTAGCAATTCTGAAGCTTTTGGATGTTTTGCAAAAGTTTTGGCATGGCTGGAGCAGCAGAAAGACTCTGGTACTGGTGAACAGGTTTTAGTAACATTAAAAAACTCCGTGATAGAGCTTCAAAGCAAAGGCAATCGAAACTGCGAAAAACAAAACATTTTTTAAAACCTTGTGATATATGTAAAAGGAACTTAATTTCAAAATTAAAATTCAGGTAAATTTTTCTTGTTTCTATATTGCTATTGCTCTTTATTTTTCTTAAGTACTTGTTACCATTGTATGAAATATTGCATATATTTCACCTTAATCTTAAAATTGAAGCATTCTGGATTATCCGAAAATTTCGGTTTTCCAGAAGAGGGTCGATCCCAATGACTTCGGATAGTCGAGGTTCTACTGTATATGAAAATATCTAGAAACAGAGCTGAACTCAAACTTATTGTAAACCTTCTGGTGTTGCTATTTGTGCAAAAGGTGGCTTTGAAATGTACCACGCGAAAGCAATAATGCTTATATACAAATAAAACCTATTTTCAGATATTTATACAACATTTGGACAAGTTTTTATTCAAGTCTACGTATTATTTTGTTAATAAATGATGTTTTCTTATGCGGAATTTTTTTTAAGGTATAAAATATGCTTTTTTCAGTAATGCCTCATTAAATATTAATTTTTAGTACATTTAAATAGTTCCTTCATTATGAATAAGAACAGTTTGAAGTTTTTAATAAAAGTATTTTTTAAAAAAATCATGAAAAGTACCCAATACCCTTTGTCCAGAGGGGATATCTGGTCGAAATAGTTTAGACCTTAAAGTGTTAAGGGGTCTCAGCAGGGTTCTCACTGGCTTTTGACCAACATTAGCGATTTGGCGAATAAGAAATAAACAAGTAAGAAAAAAATCATGCGTAAAGCATAGATTAGGAAACACTTTCCAACCCATTCAGAATAATGTAAGAAAACGGCACCGTTTAAAAAATTAAAATAGGACGTCTCATTCAACCCTATGGAAACGCATAATACATTTCAAAACCCAATTTCAGGTGTTCCCATCCACAATCGGAAATTATGCGTATATTTTCAGCAGCCCTGTATAGGATATATAGATTTGAATCTATTCATGACATGCATGCCAAAATGGAGTTCACTTAAGAGATTCATCAGTTGAAAATTTACCGTCAGCAATTTCTTCTAATAAGGAGAACGGTACGTGAATACTTTCGTGCAGCCCTGTATGTGAGGTATAGAATTTATAAAGAACGAGTAAGATGCAAAAAATTAATTCAATTTAAAAGCGCATACCGAATTTTAAACCGTGCACTCCAGCAATGATGACTCAAAGATAGTACGGTACTGTAACCGATTTCTTTTGTGTGCCCCTGTCAATGAATAAAAAATGCTATGAATGTCCTGTTCTAACGGGATCGTAGTGAAATTCAGTGATGTATATCAGTTTCAACTCATTTGAAATAGCATAATGTCATTAAAATACCCTGCAAACGATTTTTGCCCCTATACCCTAATGTAATGGAATACTTTTGAGTGCCCCTGTCAATGAACGATTAATCCTACATACTTCCTATACAATACCAAAAATGCTTGGGTGACCCTAAATAACCTTTATCCATTTCATGAAAATCCGAGTCTATTTACGGGAGTTAGAGTGTGGACAGACGGACAGACAAACCGAATTCATAAACACTTTTCAACTTTGTTGGAAAGTGTTAAAAACCGTAGCCAAATGAAAAACAAAAATGCTAGCAAAATAGATTTGGCGTGAAACACGGAAAATCTATTTTTAATCACTTATTGTATCCGTTTTTTGAATATGCTCTAAAATAACCTATTTTTTTGTAATTGCTTATAAAACAGAAATTCGACTATCCGTTACAGAAACTATTAAAAATAAGTGCATTCTAAATGTCTCCTAAATGTGCAAGTATTTCAGCCATTTTTGTAGCAGTCTAAACAAAAATTCAAAACAGCTATCTTTGATTCTCCATTGTGAAAATATACCCTAACAAGTAAAAATTAAATTTAAAAAATCAAAAAACCCGATTGCGTAAAAAGCGAACTCATTAGTTATTTCTCATCCATGTGAAACTATTTTTTATATTACTTACCTATTTTCTTATTTACTTGTATGGATGACTTTTAAGTTGTGTTTAATGGTTAGTTCCTATCTATAAACACTGTTTTGATGAGGTCTATAGATGTCTATGAAGGTTAGAGTTGCAGTCAAGCGAGAGAGCCTACCTGCACAACTTCCAGGTTGTGTCCTATTGAAACGGAGCTTCTGACTGTAAAATAGTCAATGAAACATCGTCTTCATTTTGAAAGACCTATCCAATGATTTGACACTCAGTAGGGTGCGTAAAAAATGTTTTCGTCTCTACCGCCATTTTGTATTTTTTTAAACAAAACGTAGCCTATGACCGTCGGACGGTTAAGCCGAATCGATAGAGATCTCATTCATTAAAATCCATCCAGCCGCACTGTTAAAAATAGCTGTTGCTTTACAGTACTTTACTGCATAATTTTACTGTAAATTACTGTATTGTAGTAAATATTGCGCTTGCCCGCTAAATATCAGTCACGGACAATAATAAGCTGTTATTGACCGTAACTGATCATTTTTTCAGTATTAACCTCACTCTAACAGTCATATACGGTCGAGGGGATAATGTAACGCAGCCTTTAACGGCAGATCACGGGCTAGTCCAGTAAGTTACTGTTACTCGCGATCGCTAACCGTGATCTAACGGTAGATTACGGTGGCACAGCGGCGCGCGCATTCTAGCAATCTAAGACCACGTTTTTTACCGAGAAATTCAATAGCAGTGTTGATGGCAGCCATCTTGCCTATAAGTGATTGTCCATACGTAGGTGCTAGCGGATGCTAGCTGTAACAGTGATGGATAATACTCTAATTCTAGATGATTGCCAGCCTTTCCATTTTAAAACAAGGTAAGTGGCAGATGTTTGTGTACATATCATTTAAATATTCGCATAAGTTCCCGTTATAATTTAAAGAAAATCGTTCTACCAATGTGTAATAAAATAGTAATAATAATATAATAATACATTATTTTATTATATATTGTTAATACATTATTATTGTGCTTTTAAACTATTATTATATTACTAAATTATTATGTCTTTATATTATTATAACGTTGTTATATTATTATTATGTTTTTATATTATTATTACATTATTATTAAATTACGTACATTATCAGTAATCTATTCAATCTCAGAAAAATGCACATTTCGCAACTGTAAAACCTTTCAATAAATTCAATTAAAATTGTCTTCCAAATTGCACTTACCACCTTTCCTTTCCTCATCCTAAAATGATAACAATAATAATAATAATAAAATGGATAAATAAAAAATAGAAAAATTGCTACGATTATCAAAAAATTTATATTGCAGTGAAACAAGAATTCAAATTAATAAAAGAGGTATGCAATAGTTGAGAAAATATTTTATAATGTTGCCAATTATTATGTAATTTAATCTAATATTGTAAAGGTTTTTTTCCTATATTTCACACCAATTTCTGAAAAGGTATTAAATAAAAACTATAAAAATAGCTAAAGGGTTTTAATAGACTCTTTACATTTTCATTAGATTCTCGTTCAATACATTTCTGTTAATACAATTAATAAAGTATCCTTTTTTAAGAAAAATTAAAAATTTTAATTCTGTGTAATGAGTATGTGTGTGAGGGGGGGGGGGAGGAGGAGTGTTTGGAGTTTTATCATTTATTAAGTTTTTTTAACATCAGATTTTAGCGATATTAACTTTGTAGGGTGAAGAAAGGAAAAGCGGTTAGTGAAATCTGGAAAATTATTTTAAATGAATTTATTTAAAAGTGGAAATCTAAGTTTTAAGTGTTGTGAAAGGTCCATTTCTCTGGGATTGAATTTTGTAAAAGACAGATTACAGATAATGTACAATAATGTAATATAATAATAATCCAGTAATAATTATATTATTATTCCTCGTTTATTACACATTACAGTAAGGTTCTTTTGATAGTTTTTAAATTAAAACAGAAACGTATGCGAATATATAAATGACATGTAAATACATAAAAAGCTGTCAATTATAATGTTTTAGAATGAGAAGGCTGATAATCCACTAAAATTAGAATATTATCTATCGCTGTTGCTAGCACTTACGTAAAATGCAGTTTCAATTCCCCAAAAGCTAGAAAACACAGAGAATTTATATCTCTTTAATGGAAATTGAAACAAAATAATTGATACTAACAAAAAAAAAAGGAAAAAAAAAGTCATAAACGGCCAAATACACTCCTATTACTGTGATTTACGGTCAGATACGTTCTTGAAAGTTACTGTGGTTTACGGTCAGATACGGTCTTGAAAGTTACTGTGATTTACGGTCAAATACGTTCAAAAAATTTACTGTCATTTACGGCCTAATATAGTCTAAATAGATAACGGTACATACTGTAATATTACGGGAAAATGCTGGAATCTGTGCTGCCAGGCTTTTCCCGTAATCCAACGGTGAAATTTTTATCAGTGCGTTGGGATGTTTCGAGGGTCCACATACCCAGATATGCGTGAAACACGTAAAGATTGCTATGAGATTTCGACTCTAACAGATAAAAAAAAATTGACTTGCATACTTTGCATACAAATTGTAAATAGTATCGTTAAATAGCTAATTTCAATAACACCGCATTCCAGCAGAACTGTTGTCTATTTGGCGCTTGATGCGAGTCATTTTGGTTGTATTTTTACCGGCGCGGCGGAACGCAGGCGCGTATATAGTTTAACATACAATACAGAAATACCTATTGCGTAAACCTTTCTGTGTCTTTGGCTGTTGCTAAATTCAATTGGTACTGACAAGGGAACCACTTTTGGTGTTGCTCGCACCTAGCATCGAGACCTGGTGCGTTTTGTAGCCCTATACAGAAAAGTAAGAGAACCGAAAAAATTTCTCTTTTAAAATAATATTTTATATACTTTTTTATACATTTAATTTTTTATTATTACATATTTATTTGTTTATTTCACGCCAAAATTGAGTTAAGTCGCCGAATATGGCGCTACAATTTTTCCGTCCGCTTTATCCAAAGAGAAAATGTACAGAACATATTACTAGAATTATATCAGATTGTGATTTTTTTTTATAATAAACAAACATTAGGTTTTTATTTTATTTTTTCTATGCAGACCATAAATATATAAGTAATAAATATAATTCTATAAAAGCTTCGAAGATCATTGAAAACTATTTTTTAGTGAAATACAAAATAAGTAACCTATTTTTTTTTTTTAAATCGAATGAAATAAAGTTTCGAATGTTTAAAATGAAATGTTGCCGTATTAAAGGGTCCTTCGGTAAAAGTAATCATAAAGTAAATTAATATTTGTACGCAATTTAGAAAAATGACTGTGGCGAAATAAGTCGGACATTGCAATTTTTAGCTATTACAAATTCAGCTGTGACATTTGGCTAGGGTTGCCAGTAGCTCTACTTTTGAAAATAAACGCCGACTGTTTCCCCGCCAAAAATATGAATAAAAAGTTGCAATTTTTCAAAATCAAATTCGTGGGTTTTTGAAGGAATTTTCAAACTTTTTTCAATATTTTATACTTATTATTAACTAGTTTTTATTTTTAAATGCTTTTCTTTAAAAAAAATTCAATGTTAATAGTCCGATAAGTGGTCTCAAAAATTGCATTTTCAGAAAGTTATGCTGCTGTATAATCAAGAAATATTATTTTAACAGAAAAATTTTATCGATTCTCAAACTTCCTAATACAGGGCTTTAAAATGCACCAGGTCTCAATGCTAGATGCGAGCAACACCAAAAGTGGTTCCTTTGTGAGTCAGCATCCCTATAAATACATAATAGAGCAATGTAAATGGCACGGTGCGATTGAACATTTTAAGCGCCATCAATCGTTTAGCAACGCGTATAAGAATCTTAACTGTAATGACACACACACAAAAGGGCAGAAGTAAGCACTCGCAATTTGACGAGTCTCATTGTTCGTTGACTCGCCCAATGAAGCATTTTTGTCGCGATTTGGCGCAATGGCGAGCGGCAACGAGAGCCTTGGGTCTCAGGATTCTTAAAATTGGAAAAAACGAAATAAAAAGACTATTTTCAACATTTAGTATTTTAAAATGTATATGATTTTAAAACAAAATTTATATTGTGATGAAAGATATGAGTATGTTCTTCCATTTCATGTATTTAAAGAATTGCCAGGTGCAGAATTAGCATTTACAGGGGCATTTATAGGTATTTACAGGGGGCTCCAAACTGTCAGACATTGGACGAGCGGAAAATCCCCATGACAGATTACGCGCAGGATTACAAAAGAAATTTTGAAACTAGAATGAAAATTTTGGTGCCTAGTTATACTTCAGATTGCAATAATGACCCTGAACCTAAATACATTTGTATTGAAAGCATTTTTATATTTTTAATACAAAGTTGTATTTACCTAAAACAAAATTTTGAAAATTTCAACAGTATAATCCCCCCAAAAAATACATTTGTATGTTGTAAAGTTTATTAATAACAAGGAGAAAATTTATTTCATGACACTAGTTTTTTAATACAGTGTGTTGACTCTATTGAAATTTTCATGAGAAAATATTCAGAAGTTTTCGAGATATTGTGCGCGTTATGCCCAAAAACGTCATTTGGAGAAAAATGACTTCAATGACTTCAGCTATTGAGCTATTTAGCTATATAGCTATTCTAAAAGCTATAACTTCTGTTCTAATGGGAATTTCCAGGAAATTATATCAAAATTTTCAGGAAAAATATTATTTTAACATAAAAAAATTTTAATTTCAAAAATTTTGAAGTTTTGAGATCCCTTAATACTTCGATGTTGCTGAATAGCAGCCAAACGGCAATTCAAATTGTATTTCGACGTACCATGCAATGCATATCGACATCGAAATCGAATAAAAGTGCAAAATCTGGAATAATCCTTTCAGAATCAAGCGGATAAACGAAGTCCTTTGAAATAGTCTGCCTAAATGAAATCGTTTAATAAATACGGTTAAAATTCCTATCTCGTTCTAGTTTACATTTAATTTCCTTTCTGGCGGAATTTCAAAGGCTCCATTTTAAGTCTCTCTCGGTTGAAAAACTTTCGAAGTCGCAGAGATTACCCGGGGAGCCAGGCTGCACAGGAAAGGAATGGCGTATCTTATTCTACGAACAACAGTTGAAAGTGGATCAAGAACACGCTATAGTGAGCCACTAAAACAGAATATTTTTAAATTCATGCTGTCATGTGAAATTCTGATATTTGAATTTGGATTGCAAATAACTCATCTTGGAAATTTTTGTGTATACAGGTTGCGTAAGAAAGTTCATTCGTCTTAAAATAACCCTTGAATGAATAAAGCTAGGATTGTGACACAAGTAACTAGCTATACTAAAACGAGTAGCATACGGAATAAAAAAGGTATGTTTCTTCATTGGGAAATGAATCACTAGGGAGCGCTGCCACCTTGTCCAAAAATTCTGACCCACCGTGCAACACAGCACCCAAAGAGAAGCCTGACTCTGACCGTCGCCATCGAAATACTCAAGGCCACGACTTGTGACGTCATCACTAATCGACCGACTTCTCACTAGTGTTGGAATTCACACCGGAAAATTTTGAACAGCAATTTTCCTTTATTTTATTTGTGGAATATCTAGCATCTTATAAAACAATAATAACTATTTAAGCTTACTGGTGAGAATTTGGAAGCCCCCCAATAAAACATCAGCCAGATGCGGCAACACTATGGCATTCCGCATCTGGCTGAATTTAGGTAGATTTCGTAAGAAATACTACCTATTGCAGTCGTTACCATGGTGCGACTTTTGAAAAATTCCTTCATAACTTTTCATTATAGGACCCCAGGAACCCAAAACCACCCCCACCTAAAAAGTTTATATATATATATATATATATATGTATGTATGTATGTACTAAATTTTGTCCGCACGATAAAAGTCGCAATTATGCACGGATTGTCCTCAAACTCGCCAACAACTTTGATATGGTTAATATCTCGGCGGGGATTGAAAATGGGCGAAATCGGCCCAAGAGGGTGGAAATGGGGAGGGTTCAAAATTTTGAATACTGTCTTAACATGAATCTGATAAAAGCAGCTCTTACACAACAATGGCAGAAAAATAATAGTTTTTCGTTACAGCAGTTGCCAACAATTAAAAAAAAAAAAAACAATAAAATTCTCACCACAACAATTACTTTTCTTTTGCAAAATTTTCACGTGCAAAATTAAATAGTTTGACAAATTGAAAACAAATTGAATATTACGTCATTTCTAGAGCAAGATTTCAGCATGAAAACTCAAAATAAAATAAATAGTTTGACGAATTATAAAAATATGTATATTGCGTCATATTGGAAATATAATGGACCTCAGCAGGTGAATATGTAACGCGATGTAAGTTTGAAGAAAGGTATTAAAACATGATAAAAACCCGACTATGGAAATATTAACACATTTTAACACTTTAAGGTTCTCTGAATTTTTTGTAGCCATTTTTTAAACCTATTCCATATACATGTGTGTGTGTGTATTCGTGTATATTATAATTTTCACAAAAAGTTTAGCTCCCTACTGCTCACTCTTTGTGAAGAAACTGGGTTTTATCTCTAATCTTGATTTAAGTTTTGTTGGAGAATTTAGTACTTAACATCGAAATCTACCTCCGCCTGTAGGCCCGAGCCGGCAGGGATTTTTTTTATTTAGGAATTTCGAATTCACACCAGTAAGTTTAAATAGTTATTACTGTTTTATAAGGTGCTTTTTATTCCACAAATAAAGTAAACGAAAATTGCTATTTAAAATTTCTCGGTGTGAATTCCAACACTAATGATATATGGGTCGATTTTTCATGACGTGACAACTCGTGTCGTCTGGCTTTGAGTATTTGGATGGCAGCACTCCGACCCATCCGCTATCTGTGCAGGCATCGCCCCCTGGATAATAGGCTTGAGCGCTGACACAAAAATGGCGACAGCCGAAGGCGGGCTATTTTTCATCGTGTTTACGGTCCCTTGAATTTTGGTACCAATAATTTTTTTTAATTTTTTCCATTTTATTTTTCCGAGATTAAATAAATCAAAGAAATCTATAAAATACCGGTGTCTAAATTTAGGGTACTTATAAACTTTAAAAAAAAAATCTGCCTTTGGCAGCCGCCATTTTTGTATGAATGCTCAGGTCTAGTATTCAGGGGGTGGTGGTGCAGGGTATTGTGACGTAGCAAGAAATAAATAAAGGATTGCAAGCGAACGTTATTACTTTATTCACAACACTCACAAAAAAACAAAATAAATACAGGGTGTTCATAATTAAACGACCCTACTTTAAAGTTGTCTGCAGACGAAACTATTGGTCAGAAAGTTGTAAAATTTTGAATATAATGAAGGAATGAAAATTTGTTTGGGCGAAAAAAAAAATTAGTTCAAAATTTATCCACCAGAGGGCGTTTTTAATGAATTACATTTTTTTAAAAGTTTTTACGCTTTATTTTTTTTTTCAGATTAAATAAGATATTTATACAGACCGCCCTGTGAAAAAAAAAAAGCGTTAAAACCTTTAAAAATTATTGGTGTTCGAATTGAACGGAACATACAAACTCTGAAAAAAAAATTCACCTACGACAGCCGCCATTTTTTTTCTCAAAGCCCAGGCCTAGTATTCAGTGGGCGGTGGCTAAATGTGTAATTTATTAAAAAACGGCCTCCGGTGGCGAAATTTTGAACTAATTTTTTTTTTTTCGCTCAAATAAATTTCCATTCCTTTATTATGTCCGTCACAAAATTTCAGAACTTTCTGACCAACAGTTTCGTCTGTAGACAACTTCAAAGTAGGGTCGTTTAATTATGAACACCCTGTAAATAAATAAATAATAAAAGCACGGATATAAAACACATGTTTTAGAAAGACTGTCAATCTGGTCGGCAAGAATTTCACTCTGTCCGTGGGATAATTCAGAGTACTAGTTCTGTACAGGGCTTAATTTCTAACAAAAAAAGTACCGGAACCCTAATATTCTGTGGTACCGGTACTAACAACTGTAACCCCCCCCCTCCCCAATTCAATTTGGAAATAGGTACTACCACAGTTGAAAATTCCCCTTTAGAAATTCCGCTAATAAGGAGAATGTAAGTATTATAGTATCGAGATATAGAATTTATACACAAAGACATGCAAAAAAAAATCGTTCAATTTAAAGGAGCATACCAAAAGTGAAAACACACTCTATTATTGCTCAAAGACAGTACTGTAACCGATTTCCTTTGTGTGTCCCTGTAAATGACACATAAATGCTATGAATAACCTATTCCATAATAATTATCTTGTAGTGAAATTGAATGATTTATATCATTTTAAATACATTTGAAATAGTTTAAAGTCATTGAAATACACTGCAAACGATTTTTCCCCATAGGCCATAATGTAAAGGAATTCTTTTGGGTGCCCTTGTCCGTGAACTATGAATCCCACCTACTTCCTATATAATACCAAACATGCCATAGTAAACATCATTAACCTATAGCCATTGCATGAAAATCCGAATATATTGACGCGAGTTAGAGCATGGACGAACAGACGAGCAGACAAACCGAAATCATAAACACTTTTCAACTAGGTCGGAAAGTGTTAAAAAAACAATGCCTGAATTCAATACAGATTTTAAGTACATTTTAGGATATTATCCAGGGCTCGGGCTACGATGGGCGGATTAGCTCGTTTTAAATAGTTTTAAAAACTCAATCCACTTTAACATTTTCACTCGAGTAAAATTTAGAAAATAGATCGTCTTCTTAAAAATATTTGAAGGACAGGAAAGGGGGGTATTAAAAACGCATCACTTCACCATCCAACATCTATTTTCTGCTGGTGAAAAACCTATTGCGATCACCAGGTGATGAGCCATTACCTGTTTAAATTTCCCCATAAATTAACACGGGATTTCACGGAGTTAGAGCACTTCATTTCCTTTTCAACTGGGTCGACGTGCATAAGAAAAATGGACAGGCCTTCTTTTATCTTTGTGTCACCGCTGAGTAATGGGTTAGTCCATATAATTAATAAAATACGATTTATCGCCTCGTCTTACCACGAACAAGCGAAAATGAATAAACGCCGATAAGAGCGATTAATTAATAATCTAGGGGGAAAAATTATCAAACATCCCACTGGGATGAGCGACGATGCCTTATTTTTGGGATGTTTATGCCTCTTCAACTTATTAATGGTCACTCTATATGAAATATGGCTGAAAACGTTTTATGCGAATAAAATTTTTAAGTATTTTTTACTGTTATTTAAAGACAGGAATCTACAGATGGAAAATAAAGTTAGTTTTGGTTAACAGGTTGTATCGTTCCTCACTTTCAGGTAACAAGGTCCAACAAACCTGTTATTTTTGTAACGTGTCACTAATAGCTGTCAACGATGTTTTAATACGAACCCACATAGCATTTTTAGTTTTCCGAAAATTTGCAGAAGTCTTGCTTTGAAAACCTCCAATTTTGCAGCAAGCCCAGCATGACAAGACTGAAAGTTCATAACAAGACTGCAGCAAGAGAACGCAAACGCCAAAGTCACCCCACTTTGAACTGGCAGCTAACTTGTCGTGCAAGTTAAATTCATGCTGTATCACATTTATTGCAAATTAACGGCAAACAATTAATCAAAAGTACTGCAAATACACTACAAAGTTGTAATCTTTCCATACCACACATTAACTCTTTACAACTGTTACACTATAAGTTTAACCCCTTCGAAGGGGTCCATAGACCTGATGCCGTTACGGTGCATGCATCGTTTTTACCACCGTAAACAAGTTATAGGGTAACATTTATGCTTCTTCAATTCGAGCCTTTTTTGGTATTTGAGAAGTATAGCGTTTAAAAAAAGCGGTGCAACCAGCGATGCAACATTTCTGCAATTTCTGCGTATCTGCTGATTGTCTATTCTCTCAACCGATAGATTTTTTGCTTTCGGCACTTTCTTGAATTAAAAGCGTTGCCTTCCGTTTCACAACAAACTACTCATGCAAGTGGGTGATGGTATACCTCGCGGGAGATTTGCTGCGAATTTCTCAATTCAAATTTGTCACAGCAAGATAATATCAGAAAAAATCTAACTTGCTATTAATGTTCATGCTATCTGGAAAGTTTTTAACCTTTTATATGCTGACGGTACTTTAAAGTGCCATTCTAGAAAATTCAATGCAAATTTTATATAATTCGTCTACTCATAAAAGTAGATGGCACTTTTCATACGAAATAATTGGTTCAATCCTATTTAGAGTGAAACAGTCGAAGCTCATTAGATTTTTTTAATGGCTTTATTTTCTCTCAACCTATTCAAAAATGCTATACGAAAAATGGGCAACTACAAAACACTTCTCTGTGACACATAGAGGATCACGCTCCATTGATTGACACTGTTCTTATAAGAAGGGTGAGATTTCCATAACAGTATTTTTTGTTAATTAAATTTAATTATTCTTGTAACTGTTTTGCATACAAAGAGCTCCAACTACCGATTCATTAAATAGGTTTTAATTAAAACTAGTCGGCTGTGGAAATCCCAAAACTTTCTTCTACATGTTAATATTTCCTGAAAAATAAAGCATATCAGTGCCATAGGTTAGGTGACTGACCCCAAAATCTAATCAGCAACCACTTATGTCAAGTTGCAGCTGAATCTGAAGTTGGGTGAGAGGTAGAACTATTGCGGAAATCGTAAAAAAATATACATAACAGCGCCACCTATGGGTCGATTTACTTCAAAAACTAATCAGGCGCAATTTATATCAGGGGCTTACTGAATCTGAAATTGGATGAAAATTCATGCATGAGTCCTTGAGATACAGTTATTGCGGAAATCGTGATAAATACAGCTTAGCAGCGTCACCTGTAGGGCAATTGACACTAAAAACTAAACAGCACTATTTTATATCAGGGACTCACTGAATCTGAAGTTCGGTGAATATTCGCGTATGAGTTCTTGAGATAGAGCTATTGCGATCATCATAAATAATGCCGCATCGCAGCGCCACCTGTTGGACGATTGACACTAAAAAGTAATCAACATCCAATTATATCAAGGACTCACGGAATCTGAAGTTTTATGAAAATCGGTGCATTAGTTCTTGAGACAGAGCTATTGCAGAAATCGTGAAAGATGCAGCCTAGAAGCGCCACCTGTTGGGCGATTGACACCTAAAAGTTAGCAGCACCCGTTTATATCAGGGACTACCTGAATCTAAAGTTTTATTCAATTCCGTTCATTAGTTCTTGAGAGAGAGCGCCCACAAAATGTGTGTCACACACAGACAGACTCATAGACTTACAGACAGACATTTTGCAAAAACATGTTTTTCAGGTTCTCTGACCCCTAAAACGTGTCAATCCGTCGAAAATTGGAATACCAAAATTTTCATGAATCCAATACTTTCTTCATGTAAAGATAGAAGAAACTAAAAAAAAAAATATCTAAAATTCAAATTATTATTATCTATGTTGTTCTGGATATCTTAGACATTAACGTCATTAATTACTCAGGTGAAGCCATTTTTTTTATTCAAAATTCAGGCTATAAATGTTGATACAAATGATGATACAAAATGTTTGAAATTTTTTTTCAGACGTAAGCATCGACGTTGCTGTCTGTTGAGATGAATCCAAAACCATTAAAATCAGTTTGTTGTTAAAAAGTTAAAAATTTGAAAGACAAAAACTTGCCTTGTTAAGATACTTTGAATTTCATGCATTTTCAGCGTTTTCTGGCACTAAAAATACGTCTTCCCATTTATGGTGACTAAAACATTGAAAATTCAGAAAATTTTAAGTATCATAACTCAGTAAGTTTTGGTCATAGAAGAATTTTACATTACAAAGACATTACACACAATTTTACTCATACAAATGTTTTTTCATATTAAAAAATATTCTGAATTTTCTTTTGAAATATCGGGTTAAACCGAACAGATCTGGAACGAAAACATTGAGTGACAAACGGCACACGGGTCGAGTAGGTACGGGTAAAATCAGATTCATTGGACCGGTGACTCTAACGCTCGTATTCACCATCTCCATCAGTGGCAGGTAAGAACGAAACGAACGGTCGAAAGCTCAAATGCTGTTCACCATTAACCTCATTGGACTTCTGCCTTGCTCGTGTGCAATCAGGTTAAGGGTGAATACCATTTGAGCGATCGGCGAGGCTTTCGTGCTTAACCGGCATTTGATATAGAGGGTGCATACGAGCATAAACAGGTCTCCAAGTTCGGTTGAAGTCGTGAACTTGTGGAAGAACTCTTTACTCTTGGATGATCTCGCTAGTGTGCACTACCAATTCTTAAAGTTTGCGGATCCCCCTGTATATGGGGCACTCTCACAATCTTTTGACTTTTAAGTCCCTGAGTAATAATTTTTATTTTAGTACATATTCTTGTTTTTTTTTTTTTTTTTTTTTTTTTTTTTTTTTTTTTTTTTTTCATACACTGAGGAACATCCCATTGCATGACTGCATAACACTATTAACGAGATAAATAAGTTTTGGAGGATGTTGGGGGTCCAAATACCAGGAAAACCCCTCTACCGTCCCGTGTCCCTGATGCTGATTTTTAAGTTTGGAGCTCTCTGTATAAAATTGTTTCAATAAAAGTCATTCGATGTCATTTTTTTTCCGAAACTGGGGCTATTGTTTTATATAAATAGGTAGGGAAAAATGAACCTCCACACATTTTTACGGTTGATATTATTTTTTGAATTCTGTCCCTGGCTTTTAGATTCCTTACCGTCCCTCTTGCTAAACTTATACAGAAAATCACTTCAGATGCTGTCACAGAATTTTTTTCATTTTTTTTTTCATTTTTTTTTTTGTCATCTAGAAGAATGCTAGAGAAAGAATGTTTAAAATTCTTTTACAGGAAATGGATTGCAGGATTTAAATCAGCATTTAAATATCCATTTCAAGCATCGTGGCTTTATGGGTAGTCTTACCGTCCCCAAGGTTTATTCCTGCAGTTTTCGCGGTAAAATAGTTTTTTTTAATCCAACGTTAACAACTGTTTCGAAAAATCAATGAACATTGTGGCTATCACTGATAAAAATAATGGTCATTTTCCTTACCGTCCCATCCTTAGCATCCCTTTTTTTCCCTATACCATCAGAGAATGCCCCATGTATATATGTGTATGTGTGTGTAAGATAATAAATCTAGTATTTATGGTCAATAATGATTTAATTAATCTAGATTATACAAGATAATTACAATATTCTCACTTTAAAATTAAGGGGTATTCGGGTAAATAATAGGCCCCGGCCGCCACAAAGGCCGTACTTCTGGAGAAATTCGAACTTTCCCATTCAAAAGCCAAAGCATTTCTCAAATCGTTCCCAGGCCAGAATTATCGAAGCTATGCCTCAGCATATACTTATTGGGTTCGGCTTTATGTCAGTAGATTTCCTGTGGGATCTTTGCTGATTCATCTTGTTGCTAGCATGAGCTTGTCCATATAATTAAACGACCCTACTTTAAAGTTGTCCACAGACGAAACAATTGGTCAGAAAATTGTGAAATTTTGTGACGGACATAATAAAGGAATGGGGATTTCTTTGAGCGAAAAAAAAAATTTTTGTTCAAAATTTTGCCACCAGGGACCTTTTTTAGTGAATTACTCATTTTTAAAGTTCTTACGCTTTATTTTTCTCAGATTAAATAAAAGAAATGTACAGACCGCCTCCTGAAAAAAATAAAGCGTAAAAACTTTTAAAAATATTTGGTGTTCGAATTGAACGGGCCGTACAAAATCTGAAAAGAAATATCTGTCGACAACAGCCGCCATTTTTTTCTCAGAGATTATGTCTAGCATTCAGTGGGCAGTAGCTAAATGTGTAATTAATTAAAAAACACCCTCTTGTGGCGAAATTTTGAACTAATTTTTTTTTTCTCTCAAACAAATTCCCATTCTTTTTTTATGTCCGACATAAAATTTCACAACTTTCTGACCAATAGTTTCGTATTTAGACATCTTTAAAGCAGGTCGTTTAATTATGGACACTCTGTATACTGTCGCAATTTTTAAATTACGGTGTACTAATTTTTTAAAGCAATTATGAATGTTTTGTAAATCTTAAATGATTCAATGACACATTTTAGGAACATAGCATGAACACGCACAACGTCATTAGAAGCACAAACTTAGATTCCTGCATTCAGTTCATCTATTTATCCTCTTAAAATGAAAAGCACCCCCCCCCCCCCCACACACACACACACACCACCGCAGTCGTTAAATTGAAAAAAGTAATCGAAACAGGGAAAATCGATCAAAAGCAAATCGCTGCAGGTGCAGCGTTAATGTATGGTCATTTAAAGGTTCCTTTTAATAATGAAAACACAGTTTACGATAGATGTTGTATTTTACTTCTTTAGAAACAAAAGTTTGGATTTGGTTCGATTTTGTGTTTCGCCTATCCAAGGTTTTTAACTAACTTTAACCCTTCATGTACTGAATTATGAATTCATGAAAATTTCATCTTCTAAAGCCTTTTTCGTGAATTTTTGAAACTACATTAGAAGATTTACAGAATCATTTAATAAATTTTAGAAGGATTTTAGAAGGATTTAGAAGGATTCATTCAATTTGAATGGATAGGGATTTTGTGCAATATTTATAACACCACTCAATTTTTTTATTTTAATATTTATCGTAGTATTTTGTAGAATTAGGAAATGTACCAATATCTAACAATAGAAATATAGAAATATATCCGAATTGAAAAATCAACCCCCCCCCCCCCAAAAAAAAAAAGCCAAGAAAGCTGAAAAGAAGCAAAGGCAAAAGAAATCATCCTTTGAAAAATATTTTTGTTTTGTGTAACCCATCATGCTTTTGGAACAAGATAAAGTAATGTATCTATAACTCATTCTAAACTGGATTACAACTAATCGATGTATTCAATGAATTTTACAAGTTACTTTAATAGTACTTATAAGTACCGTCAGTAGATAAAGGGTTAAATTAAGAATCCGGCAGCGGGTTGGGTTTTACTTTTTTCAACAACGTGCATGCGATAAATGGTTACGATTTATTTTATATTATTGCTTTTTCCGTGTGATTCTCATTAGCTTTAAAAATCTATGCTCATAAAGCTTTCATTTAACAGTTTATATTTAAAATAAAAGTCTTAGACGAGTGTTAGAAAATCGCCCGTGCGAAGCAAGTTGTCAAGGAAATTGCAAAATTCAGTATCATCCAGTATATTGGTGCATTCTCACAATCTTTTGACTTTCAGGAATAAAAATCTGGCGAAATTAAACTTGCTAAAATAACATTTTAATCTGATAAACGAATGCCTTAATGATTCAAAATGAAGAAAAAAGGGTCAGCAGCGAAAATGTTTTTATTTAACTGAGGTTTATGTTAAACTTGCGAGTTTATTTATTTAAGTGAGGTTTATGTTAAACTTGCGAGTTTGATTTTCCTTACCATTCTACCACTATAACTTTCTATTTTCTTCTAAATTTTTACTTATAATGAATTTGCATAGTACTCACAGGACATTCAAATAAGAAATAATAACAATGTAGTATTTTTAGTGCAAAATTTTGGTATAACATTGTCCTAAAGGGGTGTTAAAGAAGGGACGATAAGGAGAAAAGGGGACGGTATAGGAAAAAAGGGCAGTAATGGAAAAGATTAGCTACAGCATTTCGATATTGCTTGATTTTAACACAATATTAAAAATTATTTAGGAACTGTAAATATTTCTTCAAATTCAACAATTTTTTACAATAAATTGTACAAATCTTTCTTTACGTATTTCTTTAAATAATAATTTTAATGATACATAATTAGAATTTAGTTTAATGAAGACGTACTCATTAAGGATTTTCAATGACATACATATATTGCGCGCAGGATTATAAAAAAATATATTTGACATATCCACTTAATATTACATATATATGTTCTTACAATATCGTACTTTAACTTCAACCTAAAATAAAAATCTAATTTACAGATTAAAATATTTTTTTCAGGCCATTAAACCATAAAACGCAAATTCTATGATAAATTTTCAATAAAAATTTAAACGGAAATAACTTACTTAAAAATAGGTAGAGGTTATAAAGGTATATAAGATATAATATGATTCTCAATTTTAAGTTTCTATGTTACTTAGTTTTGAAAATAAGATGCGCATAATGTCAAAAATATCTTATTTGAGTAAAATGGCTTTAAAATTAAAATTTACTTTGATTTAGATAGGTATCGGCTCCACACATTTTATTATAAAACCAGTTTTATTTCGAGTATCCTCAAAAAGTTTTTTAAAGTTCGGTAATATATTATTCTTTCATAATAGACAACATTTCTTTTTCACTTTTTAAAAAGTTTTAAAGTGATCTCTCCCCTTAAGCTTTCCTTTACAATATCAATGATAAAAAAAAAACTCGAATCCTATTGGAATAATGTCTTTTTTACAGATGAAAGAAAATTTAACATTTTTGGTTGAGATGGGCGTATGGAGAAGACAAAATGAAGAACTGAATCCAAAGAACTTAGTTGGAAGAGTTAAGCATGGCGGTGGAGGTGTCTTTGTGTGGGGGTGCATGGCAGCATCAGGACGAGATAATTTGGTATTTACTGATGGAATAACGAATATTCTTTATTTAAATATTTTAAAAGACAATTTAAAGTTATCAGCCCAAAATTTGAGTATTGGGAAGAACTTTGTTTTTTATCATGATAACGCACACAGTCAATGTTCGCCTCTGGTGTCTTCATAATTGTCCACAAGTTCTGAAAACTCCACCTCAATTTCCATATTTAAACACAATAGAACATATTTAAAGAGAAATGGAGGTTAGAGTGCGAAGAAACGACGTTAAAACGATAAGCGAACTAAAAACAGTAATGATCGACGAATGTAGGAACAATGATATAAAAATTGCAAAACAACTAGTGAAATTTATTCCCTGGCCTTCAAATGTTATTGTGGAACCTGAAAGATATTCTACTAAGTACTAATTTAACGAAATACTGCAACATCTATAAATATATAGAGATTTTTTTTTAAAGTGTACGAAGACTTTTTTGCTATTTTTTGATTATTTATTTCTTCAAAATAACATTTTACTAAGTTCTTAAAATATTTTATGTAATTTTGTTTAGAATAAGTTATAGATCTTATTATTAAATGCCCATTCTGAAATATTAATTTTAATTATTGGATAGAACGTTATTTCATTGCAATTCATAAATGTCCGAACACTTTTGGGAGCCACTGTATTTTCAAGATATGTTCTGCGTTTGGAACCGTAGCTCGCAATCTGATTGGGTGTTGCTTCTAGAATGGCTTGGTGAGAGGTGATTGTGGCGAAAAAACATTAGGAGGTTGTCATTTGATGACGAAACGAATCGTCACGTGTTCATATAAGAATGATTTTGCTTTCATTCAGGGACACTTAAGATTGTTCTCAAATCCTTTCTGACAATTCTTTTAATTCATTTTTGTTCGGAAACACATGAAATGGGCAGATGTTGTTATTCAGAAACTTGTCATCGAAAGGCGTTTTCGATTAATTTGCAAACGCAAAAGATCTTTCAGAGGATACTGTCAAAGTGGGCGTTTTGAACCGAATTTCCTCATGTGACACCGCGAGACAGGATGAAAACGAGTTGTAACGTGACCGTAATAGCTTGTAACTTGATAAGTCATATATTAATCAAAAAATGGAAAACTCATTTCGATTCGAAATCAGTTCCATAGTCAGGTCTACCCATTTTATGTCTTTATGTTTAAAAATGAATTCTGAAATGTGTCAGAAAGTTTTACGTTGTTGAAAAGGGGATTTGAGAACAGCCTTGAGGAAGAAAAACTAAGCTAATAATCACATTAGTTTAATTTTTTTTAATCGATCGGTTAAGTATGTAGTTTTATAAATATCATTATATTTTCTCTTCGTCAACATGAAAAATATGAAATTATTTATAGCCGCTGTCACTATAACGCGCGCATGGGCGCTTCGCTGGATTCTAGTTAGATTTGGTGCACTCCTGTGCTGTGTTTTCCTCGATATTTGTTATAGGTTTTTGCATAAGATAGCATTGCTGTAAAGGTAATATGTCAGATGGTTGTTAGGAATGAGGATGATACAATAGAAGACGTTGCTATGCTAGAAGTTTCGCAGTGAGCCATGATGTCTATATTCAAGTTTTTATTCGAAAAAAAATGCATCAAGCAGGACGGTCGTTCTGCCAAGCCAAGCTGTAAATTTTTTTAAAACCCCGCTAACAAACAAACGCCAAGAACCAAAAGCCAGAACAGCGTAACTGCTTATTATACTGAAGACAACTTCTCCATGTTAAATCGACAAAACGTGCCAGCGTAAAATTTCCGATATCAAAAGAACCAGTCATCGCAGAAAAATAAAACTAAAACTAGAAGAACCTGAAGAAATTATTCAATTTGAGACCAAATTCATCTTCATAAATTAAGTATAAACACAAATACAGACTTTTTGAGAAAACGTCGTGACATTGAAAATGATAGATTTTTTTTCTTCGTCACAATTTCAATCAAAACAAGATAGAGACGTAAATAATGGACAGAAAAAAGTAAGGATTGCATTTTTGGACAGATATTTACCCAATCTACTTGCTTTTATAAAATTCAGTTTAAAATAAAATAAAATTTCTATCACTAATTAGCAAAAAACTGTTAATTGATTCTAAAATTAACAAAGTATGACAAAAGTATGACAAAAGTATGACAAAGACCACTTCGATATGAATATACCAATCGGCCATTTTTTCTTATGATTATTTTTTAAAATAAAACTGGATAAAAGTTATATTTTTAGAAAGATCTTTAAAATAAAATTCATTTTCGAGAGAAGAGGTAATTTCTAAAATGTATGCATTACGCAGTTATTGGCATTTAAAGTTTCATTTCTAATGTAAACAACACATTTGAAAAGGAATTGAGTTGAATGTGTTTTTTCGATTTTGATTTTCGAACATTGTGTAGACGTATTTTAGAAACGTTACTTAGACGTATTTCAGAAACGTTATTTAGACGATTTCTAGAAACGTTGTTTAGATATTATTTAGAATCGATGTTTAGACGTCTTTTAGAGACGTTGTTTAGAAACGTTGTTTAGACGTATTTTAGAAAAGTTATTTAGACTTTTTTTTAGAAACGTTATTTACACGTTCTCTAGAAACGTTGTTTAGATGTTATTTAGAAATGTTGTTTAGACGTATTTTAGAAATGTTATTTAGACGTATTTTAGAAACGTTATTTACACGTTCTCTAGAAACGTTGTTTAGACCACTTTTAGAAACGTTGTTTAGAAACGTTATTTAGATGTTTTCTAGAAGCGTGGTTTAGTTAGAAATCCGGAATTCGAAAATATTCACGAATCCAATACTTTCTTCTTGAAAAGATAGAAGAAAGTAAAAAAATCATAGAGCTGCATTTTTAAATAAATTGTTTTGGTGACCTCAAAAACCAGCCTATCTCTGTACTACAACTCAAATTTTGAGACCCAAGACTAAATGCAATTTAAATTTTTTTAGAAACGTTGTTTAGACGTGATTTTGAAACGTTGTTTAGACGTTATTTTGAAACGTTGTTTAAACGTTATATTGAAACGTTGTCTAAACGTTATTTTGAAACTATGTTTAGACGTTAATTTGGAACGTTGTTCAGACGTATTTCAGAAACGTTACTTAGACGTATTTTAGAAATGTTATTTAGAAGTTTTTCAGAAACGTTATTTAGAAGTTTTTAGAAATGGTTTAGAAACGTTGTTTAAAAGTTTTCTAGAATCGTTGTTTAGACGTTCGAAAATCGGAATTCGAAAAATTTTTTAAACGTAAATTGTTTCGGTGATCTCTTAATAACACTCAAAAACCAGCTTATCTCTGTACTAAAATTCAAATTTAGAGACCCAAATTTGCCAAATACTAAATGCAAATAATATGTATATTAATTATGTATATGCATTATGTATTAGTTATGTATATGTATGTATTATGTATTGATAGGGAAAAAGCATGTTTTCTAGGAGTGGGGAAATTGTTTAAAATTGATGAATAATTTAGTAAATAAAGGCAAATTTTTCTGACAGTGTAGATGATTTTTGAGTGATTAAACGGTTACACAACCGTAATTTTAGCACTATTCTGAACATATTATTGGCCATTTTATGGTCAGAATACAGTTAAATTATGGTTATGAAACCGTTTTTTCAAAAAACGGTCGAATGACCTGCCAGAATGCTGCAAAATTTTTAACAGTGTAAAGTATCGTTATTAACCGATCACAAATGATAACCTGACAGAGTAGGCCCTTAAGAGCTCAAACTTTGTTTGTCAGATTGGAAAATAGAATAGCGCCATGGCATTCCTATGGTTTTCAACCATGGAGAAGGACATTCCAGGTAAAGGTGATTATTTTTTAAAACACCCCAAGATCCAATCCAACCATCTATTTCGGTTGATTGAAGGTTTGTTTGGGTGTTTTTCCCACAAGGTTTGTTTCAACAGACCGGTGTACAGTGTTAATTAAACATTACTTGTAAATAAAGCAACTCTTATCAACTATTACTTTCCTCTTATAAAGGGTAAAAAATTAGTAAAATTTGTAATACTTTTATTTTTTTTTTGATTAAAATTTTTTTAGAAACTTTGTTTAGACGTTATTTTGAAACGTTTTTTAGAAGTTATTTTGAAACGTTGTTTAAACGTTATTTTGAAACGTTGTTTATACGTTAATTTGTGACGTTGTTTAGACGTATTTCAGACATGTTACTTGGACGTATTTTAGAAACGTTATTTAGACGTTTTCCAGAAACGTTGTTTAGACGTTATTTAGAAACGTTGTTTAGAAACGATTCTAGACGCATTGTGCAAGCGTTTTTTAGACGTTTTTTAGAAACATTATTTAGACATTTTTAGAAACGGTTTAGAAACGTTGTTTAGACGTTTTCTAGAAGCGCTGTTTAGGTGTTCTAATACCGGAATTCGATACTTTCTTCTTGTAAAGATAGGAAAAAGTATAAAAAATTTTCCGCATAGAGTTGCCATTTTTAAACATAAATTGTTTCGGTGATCTCTTAATAACAGTCAAAAACCAGCCCATCTCTGTACTACAACTGAAATTTAGAGACCCAAATTTGCCAAATACTAAATGCATATGTATGTGAATTATGTATATGCATTATTTTTTTATGTATTAGTTATGTATGTATTATGTATTATTAGTATGTATTATGTATTAATACGGATAAAGCATGTTTTGTAGGAGTGCAGAAATTGTTTAAAATTGACGAATAATTTAGTAAATAAAGGCAAATTTTTCTGACAGTGTAGATGATTTTTAAGTGAATGTAAAGTATCGTTCTTAACCAATCGCAAATGATAAGCTAACTGATAAGATCCTTAAGAGCTCAAACTTTGTTTTTTAGATTAGAAAATAGAATAGCGCAATGGCGTTCCTATCGTTTTCAGCCATGGAGAAGGACATTCCAAGTAAAGGTGAATATTGTTTAAAACACCCGAAGATCCCATCCAACGATCTATTTCGGTTGATTCAAGGTTCGTTTGGTTTTTTTCGCAAGGTTTGTTTCAACAGACCGGTGCACAGTGTTAATTAAACATTACTTGTAAATAAAGCAACTCTTATTAACCATTACTTTCCTCTTATAAAGGGTAAAAAATTACTAAAATTTGTGATACATTTTTTTTTTTTAATTTTGTTTGAAACGTGATTTAGACGTTATTTTGAAACGTTGCTTAGACGTTACTTTGAAACGTTGTTTAAACATTATTTTGGGACTTTGTTTATACGTTATTTTGAAACGTTGTTTCGGCGTTACTTAGAAGAACTTTAAGCCTTATAGAAGCGTTACTTAGACGTAATTTAGAGACGTTGTTTAGAAAAGATATTAGACATATTGCAGAAACGTTATTTAGACTTTTTTTAGAAACGTTATTTAGACGTTTTTTAGAAATCGTTTAGAAACGTTGTTTAGACGTATTCTAGACGCGTTGTTTTGACGTTCGAAAACCGGAATTCGAAAATTTTCATGAATCCAATACTTTCTTCGTTTAGAGATAGAAGAAAGTAAAAAAAATTTCCGCATACAGTTGCCATTTTTAAACATAAACTGTTTCGGTGATATCTTAATAACACTCAAAAACCAGCCTATCTCTGTACTGCAGTTCATATTTAGAGACCCAAATTTGCTAAATATTAAATGCAAATAATATGTACATTAATTATGTATATGTATTATGTATAAGTTATGTATATGTATGTATTAAATATATTGCGGAAAAAGTATGTTTTCTAGGAGTGCGGAAATTGTTTAAAAATGACGAATAACTTAGTAAATAAAGGCAAATTTTTCTGACAGTGTAGATGATTTTTAAGTGAATGTGAAGTATCGTTCTTAACCAATCGCAAATGATAAGCTAACAGAGTAGGTCCTTAAGAGCTCAAACTTTGTTTGTCAGATTAGAAAATAGAATAGCGCCATGGCGTTCCTATCGTTTTCAGCCATGGAGAAGGACATTCCAGGTAAAGTTGAACATATTTTAAAACACACCACGATTCCATCCAACGATCTATTTTGTTTGATTCAAGGTTCGTTTTTTTTTTTTTTTTTTTTTTTTTTTTTTACAAGGTTTGGAACCGGGTTAACTTGGTCTCTCCTGGCTTCAAGCTCTTGATTTGAAAATTTTTGAAATAGAATTGCGACCTTAATGTTGAACAAAAATATTAAAGATGGTACTCATTTTATTCAGAATTTTAATCTCTACAACATTTGTATTGACAATGTTTTTTATAGAGTTAGCTGTTTTGAGATATTGTTAAGGTAATGAAAAAAAAACGTGTTCTTCGAAAATAAATATGTACATATTTTCTAACATTCAGCCAAGTACGAGGAAGAAAACATAGTACGTTTATTTTAGACTTAAACTGGAGGGATTAAAGAAGGGATTCAGTTTTCTCCAAATTAATTCTGAGTTCAACCCCCTGAACACGGGTCTAAAACTTTAAAGTAGAATTGTGACCTTAATGTTCAACAAAAATATTACGTGTAGGTACTTATGTTACTCAGAATTTTAAGCTCTACAATATTTGTTGACACGACAATGTTTTTGACAGAGTTAGCTGTTCTGAGATATTGTTATGGTATTTAAAAACACGTGTTTTTTTTACTATAAATCTGTACATATTTTCTAACGCTCATCTACTACGACGGGGAAAACTTAGCATATTCATTCTGGAACTAAACTAAATGGATTAAAAGAATTTCCAGATTTCCCCTAATTAATTCCGAATTCGGCCCTTTTTTCTTCCCGTACCACTGGGCAAATAAGGTTAGGTTGGTTGGTTGTGTTTATGATGGCCAATTATCATCACGAGAACTAGGGATCTAGGCCCAAGTAAGCTTAGGAGTCTATCTCTATATTGAAATTTAGTACACTAAAATTTTGATTTCGTTTTCAACCTTTTTTTTTTAATCGGGCTGTACAGGAAACCCAATATTAACATTCCATTTGAATTTTTCGTTCAATTTTTGTCTCGTATACCGAACGAGAAATCATTCGATAAAGTAGCTTCTGATTTATGAAAATGTAGAATTTGGAACTATCGATATTAAACTACTTAGTTTCAAAATAAACTCCATTGTGTTTAGCCTTAAAACATAACTCAAAAACTAGTCGACTGCCATTTTGGATTCCCTCTATTAAGCGATTTCTGCTATTTTTCTTATAGATTACAACACACATTTTCCAGAATATTAATTTGATCATTTATGTGATTTGAAAAAGCAAATTTTAATATTAATTTGATTCTTTTGTAGTTTTTACATATGATAATATGTCAGTTATGAAAAATAAAGTAAAAAATATCAGCCTAGTTTAAAACCATTTTTTTTATTCGAAATCTTGTTTTGACATTTAACTCTTTTTTTTTAGAATGCTTAGTAACAACAGATAACAGTAAATTTATATGAAATATATCAATGATGACGTCACCCAATAAAGTTTTGAAATTCATTTTAAAAGGTATTTCCGTATTAGCCGTGTGACGGGGGTTAATAGCCGGAGAGATTTCCAAAGTTCTCTTTATTGACTGATTTTTTTAATTACTATTATTTCAGTGTTATTATATATCTATTAAACTTGTTATTCATTTATTTATTTTCTTCGGAAATATTAGCCGAATTGAATATTATTTATAATTGAAATTGCAATATTAGACGAAGTAAATGATGAGCTATTTACATTGTTTTAAATGCAAACGAGTTCACTTTCCGTAATCTGGCTACACGCGATAGAGTTAGTTAAAAAACCGCTTGTAAATTATTTTTAAGAAAATAAAGAATCAATAAATTCACATGTAGTTTTCAAGCAAATTGCAAGGATTGTGTCAGTTGTTCGTCTTCTTTTAGTCCCATTGAGTCATGAGATGCCCTTTTCATGACGCATGTCCAATCCAGGTGCAGTAAAAGAGCATCACATAGCTCAAGGACTCCGAAGAAAGACGAACGCGTGGTACAGACAGGTAGGGGAGGGTAGTACACAGTGAGGCAAAAATTATTATTACTTAACACATGGCGACGATTTTTATTCTTTTGAAAAAAATTTTGCTACATCTTTAAGCTATACAAATACGCTACACATTAATGTATAAATGGTTTTAAAAAAGTTATTTATATTTTATAAATAACTGCACAGAAGCAACATAATGGAGTATCGAAAATTGACTCACTGTGTACCACAAGTGATACAAAATGGGATAATGTATATATTTTCATAAATCATACATTTTTACATTCTATCAATAATTTTCTGCAGTTTATGATTTCTAATTAATATTTCTAGAGTTTCAAAATTTTAAAAATAAGAGCCTCGGGTGGACAATGGCACACCTTAGTCTACCTTCATGCAAATTTTCAGCCTCTACGTTTAGTAGACTTCTCTAGCCATCGCACGCCCACACACAGAGAGAGAAAGAGAGAGAGCGAGAAAAACCTTCTTTTATTAATAAATAACTTTTTTTTTTTTTTATATCAGAACCAGATAGTAGGTACACAATGAGACACGTCTCACTGTGTACCACAACTGTGTGTCTCACTGTGTACTTTCGTTACGTTGTAACAAAATGGATGCCACATCTGTTACATCCATTTCATCACTTTAAAAAGTTTATGTCATTTTGCCGAAATAGTCTATTATTAGATATAGCTAGGTTTGATTAAGTAAATATATGTCATATAATAGGAAATAAACTCTACAATAGACGTTTATGTTACTTTAACCACTATAAAATAAAGAATTATTTACTATTTTGTCGGACAAGTCACTGAAGTGCCGAAACTACATCCACCTGTTGCATAAGATGAGGTCGTTATGTGTGTGTGTGCCAGCTTGAAGAAAAAGTTACAACTATGTGTCAAAGTGGCTGCTGTCTCACTGTGTACCATGTCTCACTGTGTACTCCCCTACGCTACAGTCGCTTGTACTTTCGTCTGTCTTGCATATTTTACGAGGCTAACGAGGAGGACAGATTGCCGCACTAACTTTCATGTTAGACAGCTAGAGTCACGTGTTGTCCTTTTCGCGCCTCTCTACTCTCGTGAACTCGAGCGTCACATGACTCAAGAGGTCTGAAGAGACGCGTGTAACGCAAAGCGGGAGTCTGTCTTTTTCGTTAGCCTCGATATTGTAGATGTGATGTCACAACGTCTTAAAAGATGCTAACAAAACAAACAAAATTTCGCGTTCGCCTCCCTTCAGACACACTTGCGTCTCGAAATGAACATCAAGTGATTCAAGCAGTTCGAAAAGAGTCTTAACCCCTTGAGCCCACGTACGATGCGTATGCGGTTGAAAGTACGTGTGTAAAGAAATCAACGTACTCGGCGTATGTGGCTTCCAGTGTTGCCGCATCTGCCTGATTTTTACTTTCTTCTATCTTTACAAGAAGAAAGTATTGGATTCATGAAAATTTTCGAATTCAAGTTTTCGACGGATTGACACGTTTCATGGGTCAGAGATTCCAAAAAACATGTTTTTACAAAATGCCTGTGAGTCTGTCTGTCTGTATGTGACACATATTTTGTGGAC
The DNA here is from genome assembly GCA_963932465.1 of Maratus speciosus. Classification (NCBI taxonomy): domain Eukaryota; kingdom Metazoa; phylum Arthropoda; class Arachnida; order Araneae; family Salticidae; genus Maratus; species Maratus speciosus. The sequence goes on from OZ010789.1 coordinate 6,717,537, forward strand.
GCTCTATCTCAAGAACTCATGCACGGAATTTAATAAAAATGTATATTCAGGTAGTCCCTGATATAGATTGGAGCTGATTAGTTTTGGGTGTCAATCGCCCTGCATTTGGCGCTGCTATGTAGCATTTTGCAGGATTTCCGCAAAAGCTCTATCTCAAGAACTAATGCACGGATTTTTATAAAACTTCAGATTACGTTAGTCCTTGACATGAATGGATGCTGTTTACGTTTTGGTGTAAATAGCCCAACAGGTGGCGCTGCTATGCTGCATTTTGCAGGATTTACACTATTTTCGCAGTAGCTCTATCTCAAGAACTAATGCACACATTTTCATCAAACTTCAGATTTAGTGAGTCCTTCATATGAAATGATGCTGACTACGTGTTGGTGTAAATCATCTAATAGGTGGCGCTGCTATGCTGCATTTTGGACTATTTCCTCACTAGCTCTATCTCAAGAACTAATGCACGAATTTTCATCAAACTTCAGATTTAAGTAAAGCTTGATTAATATTGCTGGTGATTATGTGTTGTTGCAAATTGCTCAATAGGTGGCGCTGCTATGCTGCATATGTCATGATTTGCGCAATACCTCTATCTCAAGAAGAAATGCACGAATTTTCTTCAAACTTCATACTCAGTTAGACGTTGACATAAGTTGGTGATAATTAGGTTCTGGTGTAAATAACACAATAGGTGGCGCTGCTATGCTGCATTTTGCTGGATTTACACGATGTCAGTGACAGTCAATACCTCGAGAACTAATGCACGGAATTTCATCTTTTTAGAATTCTCATGATGAGCACAGATTGCCATTTAATTTGGCACTGAGATAGTGAATTTTGAAGTATTGACATGTATGAGATAGAAGAAAGTTTTGTGATGGCCGTTTGCTGTTTTCGACGACGTACTCAAGATGTTAAAACACTCTTTGTGCCCCATTTGCGACGCACTCCGTCTTTCTAGAAGTGTAACTTAATTAATGAATGACCTTTTACTGACATAACTGTATTGCCTCCTGAGAGTGGCAAATGAAATTATTCTCGCTGCCGTAAAATTTCCATGACATATTATTATGGTTTAAATTGTGACCACATCGTACTCACTCTGTCATCTAGACTTTTCGAACTGTTGAAATATTTTTGCATCGTAAAATAGGAATCGAATTACATAAGCATTACTTGCAAGACACAAAACGAAGTTTATTAAAAAATATGCTTTTGTATTCGTCTAATATTGTATATTTTCACTTTATATTTGAATTGGAAGTACGCGAAGTAAGATCTTAACAATTTTGCAGTATTTGTTGCGAAATACGCAGCATTCCTTTGCCTTCCATAAACAATTATTCTGATTGCGCAATTGAAAAACCTTTTTTTATTACATGCCAGAGCAACACCCATGCACGGCAGAACTGAATAAGAAATAGAAGAAGAAGGTGCTTTTTGGAGCGCCTCTGTTCTCCAGATGGGACAGTAGAACTTAAATAGAACATTGAACTAAAATTTTAAGACTTTAAGAATTGCTAAATGTTTATTGTAAATAAGTTAACTTTAATGTATAATCTTTTAATTTGTGTTTCACCTATATAATCGAGAAAATAGATTAATTACTCAAGAAGAATTCGTTTGGATTTATTTCGAATTTTGTCCTGATTTTAACAAAAATAGACCCATAAATAAGACGACCGCTCACTGGAATTTGGATTTAGAATTCGAATATAACAGGTAGGATAATTTTGATTTAAGAACATTTATTGAATAAGATATAATTAACAGTATTTTTGTTGGCGGGTAATAGGTCATACATAACATTTTTTGGGTGAATACGTAGTTTGAAAAAAAGTAACATTCTTACAGGGAGAGGGGGGTCAAATTCAAGTGTGGCATAGGGATAAGAAACGGGTAAAAAAAATGGTTTTGAATGACGTCATGATCCTTAATTTGTAGAGTGGCGCAGCGCAATTTGCAACCTATTTAGGATTACAAGTGCTTAATAGACAGGTTGACATAAATTAACCGGTTCCGTGGCACGCACTCTGCTACACTGCATAACACCAAAAGAGCATTGCCAATGTCATTCCGATTAGAGGGTGTTTAAACAGCGAATAAGATTTTTCGTATTCTTTCTTTCTATCCTTTTTGTATAACCTTATCAGAGACAGAAGAAATAAAAATCATGGCTTCTTTTGAAACAAAAGAACTAATATCTTAAATGTTATTTACTTTCTCCCGTTTACAAAAATAATCGGGGATCCCCAGAGTCTCATTGAGAACAATGCTAAATGCTATCTCTCTGAAACAATCCTTCAAAGATCCATTTATTGGGTCACTAAAATTTCAATTGTGCCCATAAAATTTTTCAGGTTTCGTCTTTGTTGCTACCTCGGAAATTTTGCAAGTTTCACATAATGGCACTAACTTGCAAAATTTAGATTGTGTCATGTTTTTTTAGTTTTTGACAATTGATTATTTTGTAGCGCTGAATCCGAAAATGACCTTCATTAGTTACCATCACGTAAGAATTTTTTGCAAATCGTGAATTTCAAAGTTAAAAGTGAACCCCTGCCCCCGCCCCTCCCCCTCCCCTTATCGTATCCCTGAGCTGTTGAACTATAAAAATCACCAGTAGTAAATAAAAAAATTGAATACATTTTTTAATTAAATAAAATTAAATTGCACAAAAATGTTTAAAATCTACTTTATAGTATCAGATTTTCGTATTTTTTCTTATAGTTTAACTTTGAAATTTACTATTTACGGAAAATCGTAACTTGTTGGTTAAAAATAAAGGTCGTTTTCGGATTCAGTGCTACAAAATACATAAAAGTCAATTATCAAAAGTTAAAAAACACAACCATCTCCTCTATTTTTTACGTGCTTTCTTTTCACTTACAATTATGTTTGTGTGTGGCAGTCCAATCTTGTGACTCATTTTCCCCCTACTTCCTGTTCACATAGAGATTTGAAATTTGGAACAGAAAATTTGGAATTCCTGAGGACAATACATGAATTGGACATTGATTTTTTAACCCTTCACTGCACGAATTTTTCTATCTTTATGAAAAAATTTATTCGACATCTATGTATCGGCCTAACAATGGAAAAAATAGTAAAAAATTTAAATTTTAAATTTTCAGCTAAAATTTGATATTTTATGGTGCGTGCCGTACCACGGCCAAACTCGATCGCTTGCCTTATACGGCCTTCACGATATCCCTTAATTTCGGAATCGTTAAAGACTACAGTCGTCGCCAGATGGCGCGAATACCTACTGTAAATTATATTTTCTCCACTGTAAATGATGCTTATTAAGTGTTACTTTCATACATAAAAATACGAAAAACGTCTCTGTATATGCGTTATAAAAGGTATAGATAATATACGTATATTTTGCCTCGGCGTTTTTTATACTGCAAACAGGAAAACTGAAGGATTTGGAGATAAAATAAATAAATGCAATGCATTAAACGTAAGCAACTAAAAATACATTAAATAACACGCTACTATAACACGAAAAACAAAGATTATAAGTAAATTTCTGCATTAGTTTTTTTTAATTAATTTAAATTAAATTGCAAATTAAAAACATCATTTACTAGTTTCAAAATATTAAGAAAATTAACCAAAACTTTTTGAGTTGTAAAATATAGGTATATAAAGTTGATTGCGGACAACTTTGGATAAGAGTAAAGATTAGAGGTACTGAAAATGAAGTGTACAGGGAAAAAGAATAATAATAATAATTACAGGTTTCTATCATTTTTAGAAAAAAAATAGAAAACAGGGGAAATTATAAAATTGAATGTTTGAATTTTAGGCAGTTATATTATATTATAAAAACTATAATGAAAAAATATTTACAGAATATTAAGAGAATAAGCAAGTTCGCCAGTATCCGACAACCAACTCATGACGAAATATTTTTTTCAGAACATTTATTATTTTTGCACGATTCTTAATTAATTTAAAAAATATACATTTATGTACATTGGAAACAATTTTCAATAAATTTGACCATTATATGTGTTGATCTGAAATATTCAAGCATATAGAAAAATAGCAAAATTACATATAAAATTAAATATTGTAATTCTGGCCACTGATGGTATAAAACTATGATACAATTAAAAGGATATTTGCATAATATCAACATTGTTTCATAATATCAACAAAATAAGCAAGTCTTTTTGCCAATAACCGGCAATTAACTCATATTGATTTTTTTTTCAACACATGGATATTTACATGATTCTCAATTATTAAGAAAATATATATGTCTGTACATTGCAAACAATTTTCAATAGATTTGGTCATTATATTGATCTGAAATGAGTGTTGATCTGAAATATTCAAGCATACATAAAAATTATAAAATTATATAAAAAATTAAATATTCTAATTCTGGGCAGTCATGGTATAAAAGTATACGATTAAAATAAAAATTTATATATATATGTTTCATAATATAAAAAAAGCAAGTCTTTTGGCCAATATCCGGCAGTCAGCGCATATCAATTTTTTTTTCAAAACATGGATGTTTACATAATTCTTAATTATTTAGAAAATATTGTATATCAGTACATTGTGAACGATTTTCAATAAATTTAACCTTTATATGGGCTAATCTTAACTATACAAGCATATAGAAAAATTACAAAATCACATGATAAAATTAAATATTCTAATTCTGGACAGTCATCATATAAAAGTGTACGATAAAAAAATATATATATTTACATGTTTTATAATATAAAAAAATAAGCAGGTCTTTTCGTCAATATCCAGCAATCAAATCATATCGATGTTTTTTCGTTTCTTAAAAAACTATGGATATTTACACGGTTCTCAATTTAGAAAAATATGCGTACAGTGTGAACAATTTTCAGTAAATTTAAATATTGTAGATGCCGGTCATGAAATAACTAATAATAAAGAAATAATATTTTTTTTTTCATGTTTCATTATTTTAAAGAATCAACAAGTCTTTTTTTTCTTCATTTAACAGTTTGTACTCCAAATGTGAAGGAAATTCATGAAAATAAATTTCCGGAATTCTTTTAGTGAATCGTAAGTGCAGTATGGAACACAGCAATGAGCCGGTTTTTACTAAAAAAAAATCAAAAATCGCAATAACAGTTAAGTTATACCTAAGAAAACGCCAGCGCTCAAGGCAAATTCTTCATTCGACACAGTAGGTAACAGCGCCCCCTACAATTCTCCGGAGATAAACTCTGATTCCCCAAAACCAAAGGGATTTCGACTTTTTGTTACGGCCGTATAAGAGGAAGGGGAAGGGGAATCGACTTTAGCCATACATACAAAATTACGGTTTTAAAATATTATATTGAAATATTTTGCATATAAATGGGCTTAAATTAATTAATTTTATCTGTCCAACACTCTGCATCTTCTTTTATATTAATATTTGCCGAAACGTCAGCGAAGGCTTACTGTGGAGACCCGAAACGTTTTTGGTTTCCATCTGTTTGTTAGTCTGTTTGTTAGCCTGGCTGTCTGTCTGTTCCGCGATAACTGCTGCAAAAAACCCCGATTAACTTGAAATTAAGTGGGTATGTTGGTGAGGTACCCGGATTTAGCTGTATAGTTTTTTTTGTTATATTTGGTTCATTCGTTCGGAAAATATAGAATATTTTATTTTGCGCAATAATGCTTTTCTATGGTAATTCAGACGATTTTTCCATTTTTATTTGTTCAAAGGAAATGGCTCATATGATTGAAGAATTTAAATGGTAAATTATGGATAATGGGATTTCCTAATTAGGATAATAAATTATTCATATTAGTTTGAAATTTTGTCTATACATTTGTCAAAGTTTTTAAATTCAGTATGTAACTTATATAGGGATTTTATACATGTGTTCCAATAATATAAAATATCTTCTTTTATAAATTTACTTTTTTTAAATGTACATATTTCATTGTTTTAATTTTCTTTGAACTGTTACCTAGCAACGGAACTACACCTAAAAATATCGTAAATGTGGAAGTATGTGTAATTGTTTGAAGTCAAATCAACGTCAAAAGGGGTAAATTAATGCCTTTGTGTCTTTACATATAGATGGATTTTACCCCAGAAATAAAGACAGGATATATTCTATTTATTTTGTTCAAATATTTTTCTTATAAATTAAAAAGTTCATTGTTTTCAAAAGGAATAAATTGACAATTTTCTATAAAATTTATCAATTATTTTTCTTATAAATTAAAAAGTTCATTGTTTTCAAAAGGAATAAATTGACAATTTTCTATAAAATTTATCAATTATTTTTTTTACCGTTGCCAAGAAAATCACATCCCGGAATAATAATTTATCCTCAACAGTTAATTTTGATTTGAAAGATTTTCATGTGCAAGAGGAAAAGGAAATGAAAAATAGACATGAATGTATATTGGATATATATTGAATATATATTGACATGAATATATATTAAAGATATATATGGTCTTTATATTGGAAATAAAACGAAAATGCGAAAAGAAAGTGAATTTGACCTCATACCATATATCAAAACTAAAACGAATGCGCTTTGAGACTGAAATAAAAGGACCTTGTGTTATGATATTGATTCTTATTATTTCGTTTGCACGCGGCTAACAGAAATGTTTAATTTTTTATCGAAAATTTCAATAAGAAAAAAAAAAAACTTTTGAAAAACAAATAGATTATAAATGTCAAAATTATGCACTGCAAAATTATCTCTGTTGAAAATGACGTCATTGTACGGGGAAATAAACATTATCATTCTCGAAAACCAAACATTAACAAGATTGCCTGAAAAAATATTTTTTGACGAGTGTTACTTCTTAATGCCGCCTCATTTCAGAAAATAGGATTGAATTTTTTTTTCAAAGTAAATTACATTTTCGTTCATAAAACATTCATAAAACCTAAACTACCTAAACTTTTAATATAATTGCGTCAATGTAAATCATTTTCTGGACACCGGTATTAAAAAATAAAACTCGGAAGTGTAAAAAGAAATCTGAGATTTACGATAACCATTAGCACAATCAATAAAAAATTACATATGTAAATTTAATGAGACCTCGGGGGTATCAGGGAGGCTCCGCCCCCTGAAGAAATCTACTTTATTATCGAAAAAAATACCAGAATTAATAGCTCATGAAAATTTCAGAGTATCCGTACATAACAGCTTTTTTAATTTAATGCTTCTAATGTCTGAAAACTTCGTATTTTTTATTCTTATAAATAATTACGTAATTTGAAAACTTTAAATTGCTGTTTGCAGGAAGTTGAATATTACCCAAAGTGTGTTTAAAAAGAATGACTTTCAGAGCTGACGTTCAGGCTCCTGACCTGCAGATTTACTAGTTTTAAATATTCAGTAAAAATAATGAAAGCAAATTTTACTGTTAATAAATTGATCGAAATTTCTTTTTTTTTCCGAAGAACAAATTCTAATTTATTGCCTATCTAACATGGAGAAAATAAGTATTATTCCATACTTTGGATTGTTCCTGATCAGGGACAGCGATCATGCCCGCTAAATTCATGGCACATAATTAATAACGTAATGTTTTTAGGTATGTGCCTGATATGGCACACGGTGCAGTGAAGGGTTAAAATTCGAGCCCTAAGGGGGTTGTGGGGGGGGTGTCTACGAGGGGCAAATTTACTTCATGGTTACGTTTGGTTTCTTATGGAGCAATCAGCATCAGCTTCAACAATGAGTATTTCTTGAAAAGTCCAAATGACAGGGTTGCCACAATACCGCGAATTTTTTAATCGCCAAATTTGGCGATAAAAATAAGTTGCCATGGTAAAATAAGTTGCCTAACTTGGTGATAGCTGTCCAATTTGGTAAAATTCCCACTTAATCCATTAATCTTTCATAAACGAGCTCACCGCAGTAATTTAAATTCCAATTTAAAATCAAGTAATTTAAATTTCGTGCATTTAAGGGTTTTTTTTTTTGAAGACTTTTATACTTTTTAGAGCATTTAAAAAAACATATATATTCTACATTTTGTGAATTTTAATAAAAGCATGTTTTTATAATTTTTTTTTAACATTTATATTTATTAGTATCAAATTTTCGCTATTTTTTTTACAGTTAGCTTTGAAATTTTGCTTTGCGAAAAAACCTGACTTGATAGTTAAATATGAAGTTCATTTTTGGATTCAGAGCTAAAAAAATACATAAAAATCAATTATGAAAAGTTACAAAAAACAAAACCATCGCAGGCTTGTGTTATTTGCTATAGTCACCACAATTATATTTTACACTGACTTTAAATTTTAAATTTTCATACGCTTTTCGTGGTAAATTAAGAATATTACATCTATATTACAGGTTTACTTTATTATTCTCGCTTACATCAAAAGTTTGCCTACTGAAAATGATGATCCCCAATAATTTTATTTACGCAGAAAATCAATACCTATTTGTTGATGGCTTATTAAACCGATTGAGTCGCTTTGATGATTCTCCATCAAAATTTGTTTAAAAGATAGATTTTTATCGTGTAAGATGAAAGATCCGATTTTTAAAAATACATCTCTCAAAATTCTCCGCCAAGTTATTCAGAAATTAAATTTGAATCACTAAAAATTGTATGTAATGGGAAAGGGGTATACTTTCTCCGAGAGGGTGGATCAAAGTAAAGATGTATTTGATAAAAGAAATCACTTTAAAATATTCATCGATCGATTCGAGAGGTTGCCAGGGCAGACCGGGTTCCCTAGACAATTTTACAAAGATGAGAATTTTTTTAAGCGAAAGTATTGGAATTTCAGACTTTCGAATTACTCCAGAAGGGAGACGACGAACAAAACCATATGATGCATTTTATTGTAACTCAAACAAATGATTCTTATGACAAGAAAGTAAAAATCCTGCTTCAAGCATAGATTATGAAACACTTTCCAACACATTCAGAATAATAAGGATGAGCGGAGCGAATCCTCTACTAGGCTACACAAATTACATTTTGTCGTACACTTTACAAAAGAAACTATTCAGCATTTTGACTTGAAGTTAAACACAAAAATAAATTAGGATCTCTAGATTTGCACACTATTATTTTTTTTACAGGATAACCTTAAAAATTTTAATATTTTAATTAATGTTTTTCCATTACGGACGCATTTTTGCAAATAAAAAATGAAACACGTCTATTTTCAGAAGAAAAAATAAATCATAAAGTGAGTCATTATAGATAAAATCAGGATTCATTCAATAGTTTCACGATTTATGAAATTTTTTAAATATCCTTTTTTATGAAAATGATAGCCTATTTTTAATGAATTAAAGATCGTGAAAATTCAATTATTGACATTCAATTATAAAAGTGTTTTTCAGTGTTAAGAATTCGAATACACAATTTTTCTTATTATGTGAAATCGTTTACGCAGACGATACTTACGCATTTAAAAAAATTATATTATGATTTTTTTTTGTAAAGTGGCAACAAAATAAATGTAAACAAATAAAATTAATTGTTCAATTCGTTCTATCCTAAATAGAAAATTTCCAGGAAATTCTTAGTTATTGGGCTGAATTTATATTTCTAAAATTAAAATGCGCCGAAACATAAAATAACGTTTTTGCTTAATAAAGATGCAAAAATAATGTAAAAAAAATAGTGTTACTTTCAAATATTTATCTTATTAAATAATGCTTCGCGAATCCAAACAAAGCATGGCTTTTGCTAGTGTAACAAAACTGCACCGTTTAGTAAGTTGAAAGAGGATGTCTTATTACACCCTCTAGAAAGGCTTAACACATTTGAACGCCCAACTTCAGCCATTCCATTCGACAATCGAAAAAAGATCCGAATTCTTGGAGCAGCTTTCATGCATACAAAAATTGAGTTAAGACGGATTATATATCTCCGTTGAAAATTCTCCTTCAGTCATTTCCATTAATAAGGACAAACTAATACATAAATTCTTTTGTGCCACCCTGTGTACGAGGTACAGAATGGACGCACATCGAGTGACATAAAAAATATGAGTTTAATTTAAAAGCGCACACAGAAATTGAAGACTCACTTGCAGCCATTATTTCTCAAAGAGAGTAACCGATTTCTTTTGTGTGTCCCTGTTAATGAACCCTAAATGCGATAATCTTGAAGAGAAATTCACTGATTTCTATCCATTTCAACACGTGTCGTTCGAATACACTGCAAAAGATTTTTCCCTATTGACTTTAATGCAACGAAATTCTTTTGAGTGCCTCTGTCCATGAACTATGAAGGCTACACTCTTCCTATTCAATACCGAATAGACCGGCAGCCGGCAGCGCAGACAATCACCTCGTCGAGTTCACGGATGAAATTCTAAGATGAGTTAAAACTCGATTCGCATTAGTTAAAACGCAATCGGTCTGCCAAGTCCTATCTGGGTGGAAAACACCCGAAAACCCGATTTTAGGGGTTGACTCGTAAGATGACCCTTGTGTTTTCCTGCTCCCAGTCCTCCCTGTTTTCATACCTTTGGGTGCAGGAAAATACAAGGGTCATCTTACGAGTCAACCCCTAAAATCCAGTTTTCGGGTGTTTTCCACCCAGATAGGACTTGGCAGACCGATTGCGTTTTAACTAATGCGAATCGAGTTTTAACTCATCCGTGAACTCGACGAGGTGATTGTCTGCGCTGCCGGCTGCCGCTCTAGAACAGGCTATGGTCAATATCATTAACCTATATCCATCTCATGACAATCCGAGTCCATTTAAGCGGGTTAGAGCGTAGACAGACCGACGGCCAGACAATCCGAATTCATAAACAGCTTCCAACTATGTCGGAAAGTGTTAAAAAGAAAGAGATTTTACAGTATAAATAGTCACCCCGAAAACCGAAACCATGTACTCTGTGAGGGCTTTTTTTGTGTGTTTTTCAGTGTTCCCAACTCGCAGTCGTGGCATTTTTTTGTTTTTCTCACACAAAGTGTTACTTTTTAATTCAAGAATCTTAAATTTTAGTTATCTTTAGACAAAAAAAGTATCATACCACTTTCCAAACAAGTTGAAAAGTATTTATGAATTCGGTTTGTCTGTCCGAGCTTTACCTCGCGTCAATACAGTCGGATTTTCATGCAATAGGTATACTTTAACCCTTACCGGCGCGGAGTAAGTCTGCTTATAAACGGATGAAATATTGGACTGATACCGCAATTTATAAACGAATTTATTAGAAAATACGAACTTGCTTATTTTCATGTACATTATAATAAGAAAGTTTTAGTTAAATATTCTTGGTGCCGTTTGTCAGGTTTGGAATTAAAATTAGGTGTCCTTTTCTAAGGACACCGCGCCGAAAAGGGTTAATGATGTTGGCCATGGCCTGTTCGGTATTCAATAGGAAGTGTGTAGCATTCATAATTCATGGACATTGACACTGAAAAGAAATTACATTAAAGTCAATGGGTGAAAATTGTTTGCGGAACTATTTCAAATGTATTGAAATGGATATACAGTGAAAACATTCTGTGCGACCACCTCCCTCAGCGACCCCTTTTTTCATGGAACGAAATGGATTTCCATAGGCTCAATACTCATTTTACCTCCATTCAGAGACCCTTCCAGTTTAACTGCCTCCATGAGCGACCCATTTCTTCGAAGAAAATAAAACAAATTCCGTTTTTAGGTGCGTTCGCAATTATAAAAATACGTAGCACCTATAGTCGTCGTTCAGCCCGTCTGTCTGCCTGTCCGTCTGTCCGCATATAACAGAGCAAAAACTACCCAACCGAATGGTCTGAAATTTTAAATATCTGAAAGCTGCAAAATTTTGTCGAGCCATTTCAAATTTTATGAAAATCGGATGTATAGTTTAATGACAGGGACAGTCAAAAGTGTTCCGTTACATTACGGGGAATGGGGAAAAAATATTGCAAGTGCATTTTAATGATGTTACTGACTATGCACTTGTGAAGTGCAAAACAATATACATTCAGTACACTATGGGGTGCAAAAAATAATTATAAAACTAGTTATAGTACGAACGCACCTCATTTGCCACGTTTGACGAACAATTTCCAACTTGTTTCCTGCTCTCTTGAAGAAGGTTTTATTAGACCAATGATTCCAATTCATCCAACCTCTAAACTAAGTTTAGATTTTTTTTTTTTATATATACGGTAACTTTTAAGTGTTTAAACCCCTTTGTGCCTATTTCGGCAATGAATTAAACTCTGATGACAAAGCAAGGATAACGGTCCATCAACTCCCCTGGCCTATTCTGCCAGGAAACTCTCAAAGAAATAGATAAATGAATGAAATCGTCTTGATTTGTTTCGTCCAAAAAATTGCCTTTATTGACTGAACTTCGAAAGGACTTGGAAATAAAAGCTATAAAAGGTAAAACCGTAAAATGAAAGCAAACGACAATGTATTCATTTTTTAAACACTGCAGTCATTAACTTATGTCATTAACTTTTGTTTTAATACTTAAATTTTTATATATTTTCCTAATGTGAAAAATAAATTTTAGTAATATAATGGTTACCTTTTTTCAGCCATTAAAATCTAGATTGAAACAGGGCCTCCGTTAAGAGACCCCCTCTCGGAGCAACCCATTTTTATGGGAACAGAACGTGGTCACTTTAGAGAGGTTTTACTGTATATCCCTAGAGGATTATAGAATAGGGCGTTCATAACATGGATGGTTCTTGGACACAAAAGAAATCGGTTACGTTTTTCCAACTGAATTAAACTTTAGTTGCGCTTACACACTCTATACCAGGGATGGCGAATCTATGGCACGCGTGCCGAACTTGGCATGTAAGAAAATTTCTCTGGCACGCAAAAAAATTTATACATTCTACTCAATTTATGGAGAACAATCCATTTTATGTTTTTTCTTTTAACCATTAAAAAATGGATATTGTCCTCGTCAGGGTAGGAAATCAAAAACCTATCTGAAGTGTTTTATTGGTTGAATCCGCATTTTATTCGTTTTCTGATGGGTTTATACAGTAATTTGTATTTCCCTTTACTTTCAACAGGATGGATACTTCTGTTGCCACTATGACAAAAAAGTAATAAAAACTACAAAAAAAAAATTAATAACTCAGAAACAAATTGAGATACAGCTTTCAAACAAATTGCATTTAAAAGTACATTTTTTTTTCTCTATACGACGGTGTAAAAAGTAATATTGTGGAATGTTTAGAAGTTTAAGAATTTAAAATTGTTCGTCAGATTTCTTGGAAATCTGACGATGGAAAAGCCTTTCCCCGAACAGCCTATGAAATGCTTGGATAATACGTAAGTTTCAGGTGGATAATACGTAAGTTTCCGGAAATCTGACAAGTTGCAGGCGATTTTTGTCGCTTGCAATTTTTACGTATAATAACGCTATTAATGTTTAATTCATGGCGTGCGTAATGTATGATCAACTCCGTGCGATTTTTTATATCTTAAATTTTAGTCTGTGAAAAAATCATTTTCCAAATGGTCGCTGTAATTTGTTAAATTGCTTTTTTATTATTATTGCTATTTTTTTTTTACAAAAAGTATAGTTTTGCGTATCAGGTATATAATTTACTTTAAAATAATCTGTAAATTTTGAATAAATTAAGGAGTTATGAATTTCAATGAAAACGCCTTGTAGCATCATTTTCTCGCCGAACCATTCAACATATAGTGTTTTCCAAACCATTCTGCAACTTTATGAAATTTCAAAGGTTTTTCAAAATTGAATTTTTAGATATAGTTTGCATAGTAATATATCTAATTGACACACTTCGACTTTAGATTAGGTTTATTTTATTTAGGTTTAGGGTTTTAAGTACTGTTAGGTTTTATTATATTTAGGTTTTGATTTTGAAAATTGAATTTTAACTGTTAGTGTAAATAAGCATGTTCATTGAAGAAGTCTATTGAACCTGCTTTTACCTGAAGAACAAAAAATGATTTGATTCGGAAGCATACAATAAAAGAAAAACTCGCTTATAGATTATTAATACGGAATTCGATGTGACATGGCTATATTATTGAGTCAATACAGCATAATAAATAAGTTAGGAATCAAATTTAGTATAAGTTGAAAAGTATTTAAGTAAAAATTCTATAAAAATTACCTATTGAATTTTATCTAAGTTAAAATGTTTCTGGCACGTTAGTACACAATATTTTTGAAATTTTTGGCACGCATACTCAAAAACGTTCGCCATCCCTGCTCTATACAGTGATGTACAACAATTTACCTTAAGTTATTGACTGTGGGAGAATAGTTGCTGAAAACGGTTTTTCGACAGTGTAATGCGTTTTCTAAATTGTTTATTTAGGCATCTCTTTTGATTATATATTTTTTAAAAATGAAGTTTTGTTAAAATACTTGGAGCCGGTTGGAAATTCTCCTAATTGGAATACTCCTAATCTATGCCGTTTCCATAATTTTAAATAGATTTCGTAAGAAATACGACCTACTGCAGTCGTTACCATGGTGCGACTTTTGAAAAATTCTTTCGAAACTTTTCGTTATAGGATACCAGGAACCCAAAACCACCCCCCACCTAAAAAGTATGTATATATATATATATGTGTGTGTACTAAATTTTGTCCGCACGATAAAAATCACAATGATGCACGGGTCGTCTTCAATCTCGCCAAATACATTGAGATGGTTAATATCCCGGCGGGGATTGCAAATGAGGAAAATCGGCCCAAGGCAGTAGAAATGGGGGTGGGTTAAAAATTTTGAATACGCCTTAGTATGATTCTGATAAAACCAGCTCTAACAGAAAAATGAAATTTAAACACTTTTCGTTTATATTGTTATATATTGCGTTATCGTATCTCCATACATAAAGGGGGATTACCGTATGGGGGGGACCCTATTCCGACGCCAAATGCCGCGTAGTTTGTCGTCAAAAGTGACGCCAATTTGTCGATATCTCTAATATTGCGCCAAATTACCATAGACTTCCGTTGTAAACCAATAGGGTTTACTTGCTTACAGAAAATTAAAAAATTGAGAAAATTTATTCAACAAAAACTAACATTAGTACAATTTGGTTATCCCGTCGACTCAAAATCTATCGCCAAACTGTAAGATTAAATGCCAATAATGGTGGATCGTAAATATCACATTCACTTGATTTTAGGAAAATTACACGTGTTTACGTCTTCAAGTGATTTTTATTTTGACGTTTTATTTGTATTTTTATTAACGTTATACTAATTTATATTTGTTCTTTCGTTATTTAAAATAAAAATTTAACTTTTAACTTCGAAATCTACCTGTGCCTGTAGGCCGAGCCGTCAGGGATTTTTCTCTTTATTGTTTTAATTTTTCATTTTTCATTTTGATTCCCTCCCCCCCCTCCCATTATTGCCGGCCTGTTTTCCAATATTTGCCAATATTTGCATTATATGTTGTACAAATTGTTCTATAAATATTAATTTTAATAAGTGAATGTTGTAATTAATATTTTAAATGATATTTAACTAGAATTTCTTTCCGTTTATTTTACGTTTCTGTACATTCAATAAAGGCATCATTAAACAAAATTTTCTAATTACATAAGGAATGATATTTTACAAATTTAATTTCGCTTCAACATGTTAAAAGAGTATAATGTTAATAAATGTTGCTGATACAGAAAAAATGCTGATGGAACATTGAACAAATTAATATTTTAAAACCAATTATTAAACATAACTACTTTTAATGTCCGTTGTTGACACAGGCGTATGGAATGAAAAATGAAAAAGGGAAGAAACTGAGTTTTGAAGATCGTCTTAATTAAAATGGATGACTTTTTATAGAAATAAATATTTTTCCGTGTTAAGGGACTAAAATATTTAAACTTTGTTAATGCATTTTTAATAACTTTGTGAGATTTCCTGTGGATAAAGATGTAGAGTAGGTATTGTTTTTACTTAAATAGTTTTAACGCAGTCACTATCCTATAAAATGTAAGCAGATGAAATTTTTATTATGAAGTTTTATATAAGAAAAAAGTACGTTTGAAACATTTCATAAATTAACATTTTAATACCTGTTTTTAGATATAACCAGTTTTAGTTTTCGTTATTAACAATGGTACATTTCAAGGGATGCCTCTTATTTTCCCTTTATACTTTCTTCTGTCTTTATACGAAAAAAGTATTGGACTCATGAAAAATGTCGACTTCCATTTTGCCACGGATTGATACGTTTTAGAAGGTCTTGGAGATGATTGGACTATTTTCATAAAATGTCTGTCTGTCTGTGATACAAATTTTGAGGGCGCTCTCTCTCAAGAAATAATGCACAGAATTGAATAAAACTTTAGATTCAGTCAGCCCTTGATATAAATAGGTGCTGCTTATTTTTTGGTGCCAGTCGCCCAATAGGTGGCGTTGCTAGGCTGCATTATGCACATTTTCCTCAATAGTTCTATCTCAAAAACTAATGCATATTTTCATCCAACTTCAGATTCAGTTCGACGTTGACATAAGTTATTATTGATTAGGTTTTTGTGTAAATCGTCCAATAGGTGGCTTTGTTATGCTGCGTTTTTAACGATTTTTGCATTAGCTCTATCTCGAAAACTAATGCACATATCTTCAGATTCAGTTCGACGCTGACATAAGCTGTGACTGATTATGCTTTGGTGTCCATCACCCAGCACGTGGCGCTGCTATGCTTCATTTTGCATAATTTCCAAGATTTTAATGATAGTCCTATCTCAAGAACTAATGCACAGAATTTGATATCTTTAAGAATCCTCATGATGGCCATTTAGTTTTTATACTGTGATAACGAATTTTGAAGTATTGACATGTATGAGATTGAAGACAGTTTTGGGATTGCCACATCCGACCCCCTTTTTTAAGGCAAGGTTTTAAAAGTCCACTACCATCCGAATTCAAATTATGTCTTTTACATTTCTTTTTTTTATTATTATTTACGTAGATAAATAATCGGTCTTAATTGTTACTAATATATTTTTCATAATTTTATGTAATTTCGTGAGGATAATGACACTAAGAATGTATTGTGTTCACTAGAATGTTACACAGACCTGCAAAAAAATACTTTTTGAAAATTGTATTAATTTTTATAGCTAATTTTTATGTGCTTTTTATTGCTGATTCCGAAAATGAAATCCATTTTTTTCTATCACGTAAGTACTTTTCACAAAATGATTGCATATTTTTAAAGAAAAAGCTGAAATCACGAAATTTTGACATTTCATTTAAATTTCATTTATTCATAAATCCATATAAATTACATTTATATCTGAGTTCGAGTAATAGTTAAGTATATGTATAAGGTTACAAGTTCTTAGAGTAATGTTTTTTCTTTACATCAAACGTTTTTTTTGCCACTTTTCCAATTGTGAACTTTGCAGGGATTGTCTCTTTCTAGCATCCAGCAGTAGTAGGGTATCATGCGGACATTTCATTTGCCTTGATATCGCCTCTCCATTTCCTTTATATCCTGGTGAAATCTTTCACCTTGTTCCTCACAAACTAGACTATTTTCAGGAAAATAGTCTAGGTGTAAATCGAGAAAATGAACTTTTAAGCTCATATTACACCCTAAAATCTTGAAATTTTTGTCATCTCTTCGACGATATATTTGTACTTTGGGTCTTTTTTGTTGCCAAGAAAGCTAGTAATAACTAGTTTGAAAGATTCCCATGATTTACTTTCGTTTTTTTTTTCCATTTTATACTGAAAATTTTCATTTTTCATCATTTTTCTGATGTCTGGTCCTACAAATACATCTTCCTTCAGTTTTGCTTCGGATAAACCCTGGAACTACTCACAAAAGTATTTGAAACATTCATCTTCTTTTGGTAATTCTTGACAAATTGTTTCATCAGACCTTTTTTTATATAAAGCGGTGGAAGTACCACTTTTTTTTGGATCAACAAGATTTTTCCTTTACCAGGTCCATGAGAGACAGGGCGTATGGCAGACGGAATGTCAGGATAAAATATTTCCTTTTTGTTCTTTAAATTGAAACCTTTCACATTACAAATACAAAAATAGCAATCATCACTGTTATTTTTAGGTTCTCTCCAAACCATTGGTATACCAAACCAAAAAAATTGCTTTTTACCTTGAAACCATTGCCTTAATTCGTCTACACAAATACTGCAAACTTTGTGTGGAGCCCAAGGCTTGTATTGATTGCCCAATTTTATGCCAAAATAAGCGAAATACACTTTTTTTTACAAAATCAGAAATGCTTCATTGTTGTTTTGTTACAGTATAGTTACCACAAATATAGCAGAAACAATTCGGTGAATTAGCACATCCTATGGAAGCCATGTTTTCCTATGCAGCAAAAACTATAAGGAAAAATTACTACTATGACTTATAACTCACAAGTCGGAATAAAAACACATGTGTACAGCACATATCAAAGAAAGACACTGTTTCAGGAGTAAAGATAAGGTCATTGAAAAGGGGTGTGAAGAAGGGGTGGCGAGGAGCAGGAGAGATCCGATTTCAACTGGTTTCCTCTGTCTTGAATATTGTATTTAATATGCAGTTTACCGATTAAGAGAAATATTCTGTATTGAAATAGTTACATCTTTCTTTTTTATTAGTTTAATGCACCAATTTACTATTTTAAGTCCATACATTTATTTTTCAAACTCATATAAATAATAATTTTTGGCCCGAAATATACAAAATTCATAAAAAAATAGATTGCGATTTGTGATGAAACTATACGTGATGGAATTTTTTCATTATTTTTCTAGCAATCAGCATCCAAAAAACTATAAAAAATACCACTTACTATACCGGCAATTTTTCCATCGCAGGCTTGTGTTATTCGTTATCTGACTAATATTTTTAAACACGGTAACTATTAAAGGAAATACGTCCCTGAACTCGTGGGCCAAACTGTAAGGGAAGGTAAAGTGCACATAAAGAAGTAATACTGGTGTAGCACCTTGGAAATGAAGAATGTTGGCGAAAAACAAGAAATGCGAAGAAATGAAAACAAGCGTTTTATTGGCCTAATAATATGACAATATTCTTCACATGCAATATTCTTTTTGACAATATGCTTCAATATGCCACCACCAAAACCGATAGAGGTCAGGCAGCGTCTGGCGACGTTGATGATCCACCAACAGTTGCCGCAGCGACTGAAATGAGTGTCTCGTAAATCCATCACTTGCTAGGCTCTTCCAGATCTGTATCGATGTTGTGGGTCAAGCACTTATTCTACTTGTTATGCCAATAAAACGCTTGTTTTCGTTTTCCCTGCATTTCATGTTTTTCGCCAACACTTTTCATGTGTGACCCCAGATTTCTATACAAAAATTGCTTCTTTAAGTGCACTTTACTTTGCTTTACAGTTTGACCCGTTATTTCAGGGACACCCTCTATATTTATCATTGAACGATCCAAACACATTGGGTTGTACCCAACAGTGTTGTTTTTTGCATTAGTAAAGTATTATTGTAAGTGTCATTGCATCTGTTTTTCATAAAATCGCACCTATTACCATTCTTATTCCTAGATAGAATTTCACGAGAACATTTTTAATGCGAAGAGTGGCATTAAAACGCTTTGTATGATCCCGTTGCAGATCTGAAACATATCCA
Organism: Maratus speciosus; assembly: GCA_963932465.1. Lineage (NCBI taxonomy): Eukaryota > Metazoa > Arthropoda > Arachnida > Araneae > Salticidae > Maratus > Maratus speciosus. Next base: position 6,737,084 of record OZ010789.1, read on the forward strand.
AAATTCATTGTTACTTCTTTAACCCTTCATGTACTGAATTATGAATTCATGAAAATTTTATCTTCTAAAGCATTTTTCGTGAATTGTTTAAACTACATTAGAAGATTTATATAACCATTTAATAAATTTTAGAAGGATTCATTAAATTTCAATTTATAGGGATTTTGTGCGCTATTTATAATTCTACTCAAATCTTTCATTTTAAACGTTTTTCTTAGTATTTTGTAGAATTACGAAATGTATAAATATGATGTTCTTACACTAGAAATAGAGAAATATTTCCGAACTGAACCATACCACGAAAGCTGAAAAGAGGCAAAGGCAAAAGAAATCATCCTTTTAAAAATATTTTTGTTTCGTGTAACCCATAATGCTTTCAGAACAAGATAAAGTAATACATCTATAACTCATTCTAAACTGTATTACAACTAATCGTTGTATTAAATGAATTTTATAACAAGTTATTTTAACGGTACTTATAAGTACCGGCAGTAGATGCAGGGTTAAAAGGCGTTTTTATTGATTGATGCTATCTCCCTATACTGGTCAATTAATACAAATTGTTCATAGAATTCTCAACAAACGGCAATGCCGAGTTCATTTTTCGTGCCAAAGTTTTATTTATCATTTGACTAGTTTCGCATCGTTATGGCTAAAATAAACTTCCTAAATTTTGTAAAAATAAAAAGGCGAGAGATGTTCAAAAAAAGATTTTTTACAAAGATAAATATGCATTTTACACTTTTGCATTAGGAAATGTACACTTTTTATGAGAAGTATGTCATTTTCTGTTTGTTCCAGCTGTGGAAATATAATCCACTTTTAGTCACTTATTTATGTTAATTTTTTTTATTACTATTTTTTACATATTTCCATTGATGTTTTCTTACATCTCAGTTAATATTTTTCAAATCGGCGTTGTTCAGTTCCAAACGGTTATATGAAATAGACTCGCATGTGTTTTAACATATATACAGAAAATGTTACAGTAAAAGTGCTCTCTACTATTGAAAACTCACATTATAGAACTATATATGGATGAATATCACAAAATGAGAGATTCTGAAAACAAAAATTTTGAAAATTTAAATCGTTTCAAAGCTTCTGATTTTTTAAAAAATCTTGGTTGAACATCTGAATAAAGGAATTTATATATTTATATGTAAAATTGTTAAAGTTTAAAGAGCTTAAGTTCTTTTTTATGTAATTATAATTATGTGTCATTTTCTTGGCATATATATGCCAGGATAATGACAATTTCATTCTAAAACATTTTTCACATTCTTTTTTTTTTTCTTTTTTTTTTTTAGATCTAACATTTTAATTTCGTTTAAAGGAACATGCTCCTTCCACAAATTCAGTGTCATGTTGAGTTTTATTTGTAATTTATAGAAGCCAGGAAAATGACATAACAAAAGTCTACTCAATTTTTACAAAGCTTTTAACACATTATTTTCAAAGAAATATCTGAAAGATCTTGCTGGTAGCAATGATTTTACTATTTCTGACTTGAACTATGTCAAGAACAAGAAGAAATACTCTGCACCGCCCTCTTTATACCTCATAAAGAACTAAAATGAGCAGGCCAAGAAAATGACACTCATTTTTAGTGACAATCCTATTTTAATTATGGAAAGTTATTTGTAAAATACAGAACTTGTTACCTTCCTCATATATGTGTTATATAAGGTATAATTAAAAATTAGAAATTTAAATAAACTAGAAAAGATATTTGTACATGATAGCAGAAATCTTTTACTTTGCACACATGACAGTGCGACATGCCAGGAAAATGACAATCTGAAATTTTAAGTCCTTTAATTGCTTTATTTTTGTGTTATTATGGATATAATATCTCTTGAAAATACTTCTAAGAATATATTTTATTAGAATGTAAAAAAGGAAATTGCATTATATAACATTAAACAGAAATTTTATTGTGCGGCCTAGAGGTCTGCACGGACCCGAGTTTGGCTCGAGGCCCGTACCCGGCCCGGCCCCAGGGCCGGCGGAAGGAAGGCGAATTTTCAAACGGGCCGGCCCTATAAAAAAATTAATCGGGCCTATCGACCCGATATAAGACTTCAAGCAAAGCAGATAAAATAAGAGCCATTTTCAATGAATTTGATTTTCTCGAAAAGTATAAACGTGCGCCACGAGCCGATGTCGATTTAACAACATCAATACATAAATGTAACATGTCCATCTTAGACGGCATCGTACAGTTACAATATGTCTGATTCCGGGTTTAATTTTTTTCAACAGACTCGTGCCGGGACGGAACTGGTCTTAATCGATCTCAGGATGTGTAGGACAGGCATTATGTTTTGCAAAAGTATTAATAGGGATAAAGAACTTCTGTTAACAGTATCTTTGGAAATATACCTTAAGTTGGTTCTCGTATTCACTGCTCAATAATGCGAAACTTTCAGACACATTTTTTGACTCAATTTTAACTATAAAGGCATAAAATTGACAGGCCTGATTATTGAAGGCATTTGGAAACGAATAGCTTTCTCCATATTTGATGAATTACTTACAGAGATAACAGAGGTTCTTGTCACGTGACTCTACGTCTTTCTCCTTTCCTGAGCTATCGCTTCCGGAAATTCAATTCAAAACGCCAACTTTGACAGTAGTTTCAGAAAGATATATTGCTTTTATCTATGAAAAAACGGCATTTACATAGTTTCTGAATAAGAATACCTGCCAATTTTACGCGTTTCCGAAAAGAAATGAATTCATAAATGTGTCGAAATGTAGCTCCTTTGGATTTGAGAAAAGCCTTAAAAATGAGAGAAATATTTTCACAAATCTACATTTTATTATACAGCTTCAAAAGTTATCATGTTTTTAATCCTTTATTCTGAACTACATTAATCTTTTAATGAATCCTTATTTGAATTTTAAAATGTCTGTAGAGACGATGACTAAAACACTGTAAGTAATCCTTAATGTTTATTATTGTGTATTTTCTGTTTTGCGAACACATAGTAATCTCAAAATATACTGTAAAATGTTCCCATAAATATGTATGTAGTATTCATTAAAAGAATCTTAATTGCATGGCGAGAAAAAACGGATTTTTTTTTTTTTTGTAGAAATTGAGTCGGGCCGGGCCGGGCTCGGGCCGAACTTTCAATTTTTACACCGCGCCGGGCTTGGAAATTCCGGCCCGTGCAGACCTCTAGTGCGGCCTGCAATTTTCATATTTTGTGATATTGTCCCATATATCATTTTTAAATACAAAATTATCTGTTTGAACTCTGTCAAAGTATAAATATTTTCAGTGGAATCTTTTGACGGGAAAGTGATTTAGCGACTTAGAAAATCCGAAAAGCTTTAAAAGAGTCATTTTGTTCGGGCAGAGCTTAGCTGAACCTGCTTAATGTTGAATTCGGACATTTTTTTCCGGGAGGGATTTCTGCAATTATGGTGAGGGGGGACACTGTGGAGTTCAGGTAGGGGATTGAATTTTTAGACCATTAATAAACACAAAATTCCAAGGGGAGGGGGTATTGCCGTGAATTTAACACTAAATCCACTAAATTTGGCACTTAGTGTCTAGAGTCTAGATCATGTCTAGACCAGAATATCTTAAAATGTGGTTTTTCTTTGATTCGCGAAGGTCTCCTGTTCAATGCATTTTTTTTTTCATTTATCAGGAACCTGAGAATTGTCTTGGGAGAAAAATCAGAGAAAAAATTAGGAAGACAAAGGCAATATCACTAGTTTATATAAAAAAACACCGTGGGAACAGAATCGCAAGGGACAGACAAAAATTTCGTTATATTCTTGTTTTCCCTCTTATAAGGTATAATTGTTTGGCGTTTTCGTCGGGTTTTAAAATGTTCCGTAAGACATTATTCCGCCATGCAGTTTCCGTATTCATATGTTTTATTGTATATTAGTTTATATATGAAGGATCCTCATCTATTTTTCCAAACAAAAATATGAACCTTCTAAGAATTTTTTAAGGACTTGTAAGAAACAAAATAGGCAACAAAAAACAATAATCTTTTAATTTGCAAATTCCAGGAAACGAAGAAAAGTATTGGGAGCAATCATTTGAAAACTGCATTAAGATTTTAAGGAAAATAATAATTTTTAAGACTTGTGAAAAGTCTTTATAACCACCTTCTTATTATTTAAGACGGCAGTTATAAAGGTCCTTAAAATTGAGAAATAAAAATAAAGCTTTCTGAGCATTTTCTAAGGACAGTGGGAACACTTGCATATAAAGTATTTAATATTCCCTAACGAATTTTCAGTCTTTTAACCGCTTCCCTTACCAATTTCTTTGAAAAAAATTGCAAAAGACCATCATATTTTTTGCAACGTCATCATTGCATTTCAACATTTGCATTTCACAGCATAAAACATCGAAAACTGCCAATCAAATCTCTCTATACTAAAAAAAAAAAGAGTAACTAACGCTGCCACCGCCGCCGGTATTGAATTTTTTGTGACCGGTGGTCTTTCTTCGTTAATATTAAGAAAATATTGCATACAAAAATATGAAAATCGGTGGTGTTATAGAAAAATGTTTGATAAATACGCTGTTTAATGTTAAAGTGGGTCAAAATCGTTCCATTAAAAAGTTTTAGAGAAACAAAAACTATACATAGGAATTGAATCATTTTTAGATCATTTTATTCAATAGGAGTTCCCGGTGTGCAGACAGCATTTATTTTTTTAATTGGACTCATTTTTTGAGGTTTTATTTCTATTTTAAATTCAAATTTTCAGCATTTCGAGAGATATTTTTTACATCTTTTAGAAAAGGGTATTACTTTAATTTGTTGCAAAATTTTAAAATCAGAGCAAAGAATAACATTTCCTTCCAATTAAAAATTTACTGACACGTGTCTATTATAAACAGAAAAAAAATTCAAATGAGAATTAAATGATTACGTATCTAAAGTAGGAAAATGCTGATAATTACGTCATAAAAACTATATTGACACGTGAATTTTAAAAGAGAAAGAAAATTATAAAATAACAAATCGATTGATATGCGTTAAAAGTCGTAAATGGAGGAAACTACGTCCTTTTTAAAATTGCCAAACAGATTAAATTAAAAAATATATTTTCTCGAAACGTTTATTTCATATTTTGAGATAATCTTTCTAAACTATTGTTGAGAATTCCAAGACAGCGCAAATAATATTTCCTTTCTAACAACAAAATTATTTTCACGTGAATATTAAAAAGAGAAAAAAAACTTTGGTGAAAATGACGTCGGATTTAAAATGAATGTCTTATTTTAAAAAGCTTTCTTATAGCGTTGTTAAAAAGTACAGGGAGACAAAGACTCTGTTTACTTAATTCATATTCTATTAGCTAATTTTCACATGCTTCACTGATCTGATTTAATCAAAAACGAAATCAACCCGTTAACAGGGCCAGCCGATCAAATTAGAGTTTGCGGTGTCTGAGCAGTGGTTGGCGAGCGTAGCTCGTAGGGGGCGGAGCCCCCTAGTATTACATATAATTTATCATATATAATTTATTATAGGATGTTTATAAAGTCCCGGACCCATTTTGATGTTTAATAACTCATAAAATAATAAAGATAGATTAAATTAATAACATAAATGGTTAGATAGACTCAAAAAGTTTCAAAAGTTTCAAGCCAGAATTACAACCGCAATAGCCTCTGTGGATGCCGACATGCTTGCCGCTACCTGGCATGAAATTGACTATCGACTTGATATTCTCCGTGCGACGAAGGGGGCACACGTGGAAGTTCATTGACAAGGGTCATGAAACTTTTTGAGTCTATCGAACCATTTATGTTATTAATTTTAATCTATCTTTATTATTTTATGAGTTATTAAACATCAAAATGGGTCCGAGGCTTTATAAACACCCTATTATATAAGAATATTTCCTTCTTTTCTAAGCTTCAGGCCGAGTAAAAACGTAATAAAACGAATCGTAGTGACAAATTATGCCACGCCCGAGTTTTCTCGAGATAATAATTAATAGTAATATATACGAACCCGAGAGAACTCGGAATAATCAGGGAAGCGGATAAAGTATTATGCGCCTTTATACTGCAATAGGAGTGATAGAGCGTTCAATCGGTCGCATCCTCTACGGAACGCGTTTTTGGAAAAACTTTTTTGAAGGCCCAAAAATGTTTTTAAAAGTATAACAAAAGGAAATTTTTTTATACTTTTGAGTCTTGTTGGGATACTTTTGTGAGAAGGGCAAGGAGCCGAGGTGCATATTTCCGTGTCGAAAAGGATGTCGTTGCAGCGTTGTTCCTTTTCCCATGACATTGTTATTTGCTTAACTTAAAAAGTATGTACGTACGAACTAAATAGATCTAAAGAAGAGTGCCCAAAAATACTCATTAACCGATTTATGCCTGAATTTTGGTTTTCTCAAATGTTTTGGTAAAATCACTTTAAAATATTTCAAAAAGAACTGGAAAAATACTAAAAAAAATTACACTTAATTTATTTTCTATTTATTTAATAAAATGTTAAAAAAAAAATCTACATGAGTATTTCTAGTAGAATAATGTGCATAATTATATGTTTTGTCTATATTTATATTTAAAAAATTTTTAAATTGTACATTATGTACTATAATTAGTATTTTTATGAACTACGAAAGAAATATATTTATTTCTTGACAGAGACTAATAACGTTATAACTATTATTAATAATAAAATAAGAATAATCGTATTGCTGACTTAAGAACAATTTATTTCATAAATATCTTCAAAAGGAGATTACATAAATAACTCTCTCCTAAATGTCCAACAAAAAATGTTCCCATTTGTGCCTAGAACGCTATATTTTGGACGTTACAAAAATGCATAAAAAATAGGCTTGAACATTTAAAAAAAAAGTCTACAAACTAAGATTATGACTTGGTTTTTGGATCCTTCATAGAGAAAATACAAATAAACTTACTTTTTACATTTCGCCCTCTTGAAAATTAAAAATTTATAAACACCGAAAAAAGCCTTCATTTAAATATCCACCTTATACTGTCATCACTCGGTAATAGATAAAAGCATTTACAAATAATTATTTCACACAATTTTCATGTTAAAAAGGAGAAGAAAAATATACTTATTCATGAAAATTGGAAACGTCCCAAAAATGGGACGCTAGGCACAGATGGGTTAATAAACAAGCATACAGTTTCCAGGTGCCGTGAAACATTAACAGTTCAAGATATTGACCGCAACTGGAAACTGCTAGGAAGGTGGATCGATAGATTTCGTCCTCTGCTACCGAGGACAACGATATAGGTAATGGGTGTGTGCCAGTGTGGTAGCATTTTATGTGGTGAAACTCGGGATAATCGAAGCTGAAAGTGAATCATGCTTTCACAATCTGGGAGGTTTTTGAGAAATGAAACAGGAAATGTTTCAGATGGGTTAGATGAATCGGCGCATTACAACATGCGGCTGATCCAGAAGCTACCTTAAGGTCCTGTGACTTTTTTCTGTTGGGGATAGAAAAAGGGCAATGTATCTGTATCTCCGTTTAATTATCTGTTGATTTAGTGGAAGTTGCAGTTGATTTCGATATCATAAGACTCGTTTAGAGGAAAGGGGATTACTGACTGTGTCATGCGACTGATCTGAAACTGTCTTTTAAACAACTGTAAACATTGCCCTATAATTCTATTATAAAGTATATCTTATTGTTCTTATTTCGTAGTGCGTAGGAATTGCCTATATCTTTATGTACTATTATTATTAACACAGTCAAACTGATTGGTAAAGTTATCATACGAATTGACTATTTCCAACTGAGCAGAAAGAGCCGGTAATCAAACCTCGATCCTTGGCTTACTTTGCCAATTCTCTATCGCCTAAGCTACCTGGACTGACAATAGGCGAGCCCATTTCGCTCAGATAATCTTATTGGTAATAACATCTGGTCTGCCCTGTAGGCAGCTCAACAGAATAAACCGCAGGTGAAGTAACTTCCCATAAACGATGGATACGTATATATACGTACGTATGGTAACGTATGATTGTGTTAAAAATGATATCTACGTACCCATCGTTTTCATGGAGTTCCTTCACCTGCGGTTTACTCTGTTGAGCTGCCTACAGGGCAGACCAGATGTTATTACCAATAAGATTATCTGAGCAAAATGGGCTCGCCTATTGTCAGCCCAGGTAGCTTAGGCGATAGAGAATTGGCAAAGTAAGCCAAGGATCGAGGTTCGATTACCGGCTTGGCCACTTTTTCGATCAGTTAGAAATATTCATTTCGTATTTCTTTATGAATCATCCTCCAGAGTGCTCTTCAAAATGTCCCAGAGTATCTCATACACATCATTTAAAAATTAACCCTTTGCACTCGAGAGGGGACTCTCACCCACCCCTAGTGTTGCCAGGTGCCACGCGTCAATCAGGTCTCCAAATTCTCTGGACACCACTCATTTCTTACAGTTTATTCCGCCAACTTTAATCGCAAATAGTTCCACCATTAGATAAGACTAAGAGCATTTCTTTAAAATACTGATGTCCGGAGCATTTGGAGCTCGAATTTACGTAAGACACCTGGCAGCACGAGTGGTGAGCGAGAGACACCTCTCGAGTGCAAAGGGTTAAGCTTTGTAATTTCTAAAGACATAATTCGTTTTAAATTAATTTTGAGTTTAGAAAAACATTCAACCCTCTACCCTGGATAGTCACTTATTTAAATAATCAAAGATAAACAATTAATAATAAATACTCTTCCAACAATCCGAGTATCTTTCCTATTCTGCTTTCGAGGCGTAAGAAATAGTAAAATAAAGTTCGACAAATACGATCATTCTATCGCCTGAGATAAACAAACACTGTTTGCCGTCGAGGTGTAATGTTGTTTGAGAGTTTTTGCAGTTCAGCTGAAAATAAGGTTATGCAAAGTGCCTGCAGGTGGCAGCGCTGTGCGAAAATTTCGTAAGGCAAATAGTTTCGCCACAGAAAAGTAGAAAGAAAGAAAAACCCTGCTGGTTGCTGATGGAGCAGTAACGTGTTTCGGGAGCAGGTAAAAAAAAAAAAAGACATAGGTTTCTTAATATAAGAAAATACAACATAACCACAAACGAATCTATACCAAGTTCTCCACAATTCCGAAAAGCGTTTTATATCTTTAGAAACATCAGACACTATTATGTTTTCGAGATTTGAAGAAGCATTAAAAAAAAGAAAAAAAAAAAAAAAAAAAACTTCTTTTGCTGCCACCCATTTTCGAAAACGCTTCTGTATATATAGTTTTTTAAATTTGGAATTTAGATTTTTCGATACTATCCATTTGCAAATAACTGCTTTCGTGTTCAACAAATAAGTTTTACAAACAAAACAAACAGCATTATCATTAATATTCAAATTAATCTCCTGCATGTATAAATTCAGTTGTTCAGCTGAAAATATTTCATTGAGAATGCATGGCATCCTAAAAACCAATGATCCCAAAAATAATTTAAAAAAAAACCTTATTTATTTATTTACCAAAAAAAAAAAAAAAAACCTGGAAAAGAAACTTTACTTTTATAAATCTTCTTTAAATCTTAAAAATACAGGGTGTCTCAAAAATATAGCGCCAGACTTTTAGGGGAGGTAGGCACATCATGAGGATTGAAAATTGTATAGCAACCCATGACCGGAAACGTCATCGTACGCCACTAGGGGGTGCTGTTCCCGAGAGCACAGTAGGGGGACAATTTGTGTGAATATGTGTCCTTAAGAGGTAGTAGGTCCTTCAGTGGTAGTAGCGTAAGTTATTTACACAAATTGGGATGCACATTCGGAAACATCCGACGGTCCGGTACATTTCTATGGGAGAACCGTTCTCGATACGGTCCTTGATCTTGTGGTTCATTGACACAAGCCAATCCAGAAGTGAATCTCCCTGTCCATAAAATATTGCATGTTCTTCTTAAGGAGACTCGAACGACTGAGAAAAGCAGATAGTTCCCCTCTAGTGCTCTCATGAACAGCACTACCTAGTGGTGTACGACGACGTTTCCGGAAACAGAACGTTTTTCGGTATCCTGAGTCACTTGGAAGAGGTTATCGAATATTTTCGTACGTGGTTATATTGTACTAGCTGTTGAACCGGTTCTATGCACGGGAGTTCATGAATTTAATTCTAAAACCAAAATTTAAAATAACTATTCTACTAGTAAAGTATTTTTCGACGACTGCGCATTTTTTTAATGAAATTTAATTGATCATGACACTATGGCAGCAGACGATAAAACGATATCTTTGGAACAAGGGAATAAAAAGTTTTGTTGATGTTTGTGATAGAATGTTTACCTTTATTTTTTTTTAAATTGTAATAATTAAGCGCAATTAAATAATCTCTCATTATTTGAATGTGTAGTAAAAGAATGATCGTAATACCCGCTGGAGTTTTTAGTATTGCAGCGTGACGTACGCAATATGTCTATCTTTCATTATTTGCATGTGAGGTAAAAGAATGATCGTAACACCCGCTACAGCTTTTTGATATTGCAGCGTGGCGTACGTAATATGTATATTTCACATGGATTAAAAAATTCGCGCGATTACGGGTAGAAAATTAAAAAAAGAGGATTTTACTGTGAATTTTTAATGGTTGGCAGCTGCTATAACGAAAAATGTTTAAATGGGATAGGCAATTGCTGTTAAATGGGGGATGTTTTATTAATTAAAAGTAAACTGTAAATTATTTCGATTCTGGATTGCTTGAGTTGCCTCGGCCGTGTTTTAATACACAATATACACATGTACAGTCGTGGGGAAAAAAAGTATACACCCCCTACTAACTCCTCAACAAATTATCGTAGAAGAAAGTTACTGGTACCGAACGATTAGAAATAAAGTCTACTTTTAAATGATGTATATAAAATTTGCTTAGGGGGCCACCTACATATTAAAACGAACCATAACTTTGTTTTTTTTCAATAGCAGTACCCAATTCTGACAGCATAAATGAACTCTACACCCTTCAATTAGCCTAAAAACGAATTTTTATGCAATTCGTACCATAAGTTTCCGAGAAATTAATTATTTTAAAACGAGCGTATTTTAAGGGCTGTATCCAAATTGAAGTTCCGTACTGGATTGTTAACCAAGAGAGCCGCTTTCTTGATCAAGGCACCTTAAGCGCCACCCAAGGAGTCAATGAAGCGTGTTAGATTACAGTACGGCAGAATAAATTTCAAAATGTCTACTCACTTCCATCATAGACGGCCCCTTAAACCATCATTTTGCTGTTTTTTAAGCATAATTTGAAAACTACTTGGAAGAAAAATGTGAAATTTTTGAATTTCCATAAAGCAGGACTTAATAAATCTAAATCCATCAAAAAAATTGTAGGTTGCCATTCATAATTTTTTCGAATATTAATTTCATAATTTATAATTCATATCATAAAATTATAAAAATTGCAAATTCAGCTTATTTATGTTTGGGTATATTAGTATTATTACCATAAAAAAAATTAGCACATTAGGAGCATAATTTCGGAAGATATAAATAAAAATATGAAAATATAATTTAACATTAGAAGCACTCAATTTTGAATGTTTATAATTCAAAAACTTATCATTCAAATGACTTGAAATTTGGTGCCTAGGCATAGTTTGAACCGAAGATTTGAAATATCTCGTTAAAATTGGGTATTGTCATTGAAAAATATGAAGTTTGGATTCGTTTTAATATGTAGATGACCCCCTAAGAAAATTTTATATACATCATTTAAAAGTAGACTTTATTTCCAATCGTTCGGTACCAGTCACTTTCTTCTATAATGATTTGTTGAGGAGTTAGTAGGGGGTGTTTACTTTTTTTTTTTTCCACGACTGTACATAACATTTCACAATTCTGGATTCCAAACTGTGGATTTGTATAGCATTACAGACAGAAAGACACACAAATTTTCATTTTTATTTATTAGATTTTTGTAGATCAAGACACATTTGTCTTCTTTTACAGAGTACTTCTAATTTTCCCGAAATAAAGACTTCGAGCATTGATTGTTTTTTCAGCCAAAAAAAAAGTAGCGCTCTTCATTTTTTAAATTAAAAACTTGCACATTACAGTTTTGCACGGAATTATTATACCCGAACCGAACCCGAAAATTTAGTTTGAAGTCTGTTTTCGTCAGCCTTGGAACCGGACCCGAATCTGAAGCACATTTATCCAAAACCGGCTCTCATCTATTCCGAAATGCGAAATCAAAGCTGAGCGAATATCCTAATTTAAATGTGCTTATGAGAAACAACACTGCTTCTGAAACATAAATTTTTAATTATTTGTAGTAAATAAAAAATAAATAAAATTGGATTGTTTCATTCGACACAAAATTCTGGATGTTCTTGAAAAATCTTTCAATACCTGAACTTAAAACTGAAATAGGAAATTTTGGCTAGTACTCATAGGCCAATAAGTGAGGCTAATTTTTAATTTCTTCTATCTTTACAAGAAGAAAGTAATGGATTCGTAAAAATTTTCAGCTTCCGGTTTTCGACGGATTGATACGTTTTAGGTCCTCAACACGATTGCGCTGTTTTTAGAAAATGTCTGTCTGTGACAAAAAAAATATGGGTACTCTGTCTAAAGGTGTAACGAACGGAATTGAATAAACGTTAGATTCAGTTAATATAAATAGGTGCTGATTAGTTTTGGGCATAAATTAATCAACAGCTGAAACTTCTGTGCTGCATTTTTCACAATTCTTGCAACAGCTCTTGTTTCACCTTTGTTATTCACCTTATATAAAAAAAAAAAAAAAAAACATGAAAATATTCAAAAATGCTTCTTAAAAACACATTACTAAATACGTGTGAAAAATTATGTACAAATGTTTTCCAAAATTAAAAAACACTAGCTGTTAAAAGGATAAAAATCTACTCCAAGCGTTTTTGCTGTACCCGACGTTCACTGAAATGTGTATCAGAGAACATCGAGCGTCGAGTGTCTGTCAACTTTCTTCTCCTTGACATAGGCTTAAATTTAACCGGAAGCGCTTGGAGTAGCTTTTTATCATAAACATCTAATGTTTTTTAATTTTGGAAAACATTTGTACGAGGGTGGTTCAATAAGTATAGTCCCTAGTGTATATAAAATATTTGTACTGCTATGGCTGGTGTGGAATATCGAAGCCTAATGTCTTAGATGCCTATAGGCTCAATTTCAGAACCGTAGCTGCTATATTCACATAGTTTTGGAGGGAGGGATGAAAAGGGGTGGGGGTGAAAGGCTGATTTTTAGCTTATGGGGCTAGATAGACAGTGGATGAGACGTAACGACTGTCTTTTGGACTCGGGATCCTAGTGATGTAGCCACATCTCATCCACTGTCACAAATGTAATCTCATAAACTCTGAACCAGCATTCCACCCTCACCCCCCTTCTTAAAAACTCCCCCAAAAATAGGTCATTAAAACTTCACCCCTCCCTCCAAAACTATGCTAATAAAGCAGCTACGGTTCTGAAATTGAGCGTATAGGCATTTAAGAGATGACGCTTCGACATTCCACATCAACCATCGCAGTACAAATATTTTATATACACTAGGGACAATAATTATTGAACCATCCACGTATATATTTTATCACACGTATTTAGTAATGTGTTAAATGTGAGTGTGTGTGTGTGTGTTCTTTTAGTAAACTAAGAATACAGGTGTATTCATATTATTTTTACATAATTCACATAAAACATATAAGAAGTATATAGCATTTTAGTATAGATAGCTAAACTAAATAAAACACCAGTGGTGTCTCTATTTACCTTCTATTATGAAACTTGTCTTTTGTAAGCATTTGAAGCATTTTTGAATGTTTTCATGTTTTTATAAAAATTTACACGATTTTAGTGATATTTATCTACATATGATGTTTATCTCAGGCACTAATGGAAGAAATTTCCTCAAACTTCACATTCTATGAGACCTTGACATAAGTGAGGGCTGATTAGGTTTTGGTATCAATCGCCCAACAGGTGGCGCTGCTATGCTGCTTTTTTCAGGATTGACACGATGTTAGCGATAGTCCTAATCTCAAGAACTATTGCACAGAATTTCTTCAAACTTAATATTCTGTTAGACCTTGACTGAGTGGATGCTGATTAGGTTTTCGTGTAAATCATATAGGGTCAGGAGGGGTAATTATGACCAGGGGTTAATTATGACCGCCACCCTATTGGAGAAAACTGTGTACGATAAAATTGTGTTTCAAGCTTAGATATAAACCTCATAATGTATATTTTATCTTATATACTCTTTATCACTAGGCTGAAGCCTTTTTGAGATCCGAATAGCAATTTGAAACTAAGTCTATCAAAATTTCTGATAAACGGATTTGTCACTTTGAAGGTCAAAGTAGTCTCAGTTACCCCAAATAAATGTGTATAGGCAACTATAAAGAGAAAATAGAGGGGTCATAATTTCCCCACTAGTGGTCTTAATTACCCCAAACTTTTCTGATTATCAGTTTTTGATGGAGTAACTATAACGATCCTTTTAACTTAACAAAAAAAAAAAAAAAAAAAAAAAAAAAAAAAAAGCAGCTATGACGATTAAAACTTTTATAAGGTGTTCTTAAAGGGTCAAAGTTACTTCCTATGTACTAAAAACACCGCTTTTCCAAAAAAAAAAAAAAAAAAATAATAATAACAATGTTGAAAATATACAAAGTGGTCATAATTACCCCTCCTGACACTAATAGGCAGCTAGATTGCATTTTGCACGATTTTCGCGATAGCTCTATCTCAAAAACTAATGCACAGATGTTCGTCAAACTTCATGTTCAGTTAGAAGTTGATAATTAGATTTTGGTGTCAATCATCTAACCAGTGGCGCTGCTATGCTGCATTTTTCAGGAAGTATTAACGTGTATGAGATAGAAGAAAGGTTTGGGATTTCCAAATCCGACTCGTGCTGTTTCAGTATACAGTTATTTGTTTTCATTTTATATAATTAATTCTGTTTCATGTAGATTATTCTTGTCATATATTTATGCTTATAATCTCATACACATAGGTATATTATTTAATTAATTAATTATTATTTATGTGTACATTATTTATTTCATGTAGGAGGTCCATGAATATCATTGGCAAAAAGGACCTGGAATAAAAAAAATAAATAAATAAGGAACAAAAAAGAAAAAGAAGAAAAAAATTCCTGTTTTTAACCAACTCCAAAACGACGCAGGTTATTTTAATAAATCACAAAAATTCACATGACAAATGATTTTGCAAAGATTATTCTGCGAGACATTCCAGTAGACTATCTCAACAGGCAATCAAATTTCAATAATAAGATTTTTATTGAAATGAGGATCTGTTTCAACATAGATTAAGTAATCATGGGTTAGTGAGATGTTGAACTTTCGCAAGGCACTATCTTTTATGCTAATATTTATCCGACTCCGTACTTTTTCTCATTATTTAATCTGCGATGAAAAGGATTTTTTTCTTTTAGTAAACTAAGAATACAGGTGTATTCATATTATTTTTACATAATTCGAGGTTAAAATGTTAGGTGGTAATGTATTTAAACAATTTCTATGACATTCGCAAGAACACTTAATTCTTGACTACCTGGGATCATCATGAAGATAACTGTGGTGATTTTGATGGTGATAGTCACGACTGCTTGTTTGGATAGGAACGTCGGAGCTCAAGTAGGTGAATTTTTAGATTTAACTAAAATCCACCTCAGCATTTTAGTATAGATAGCTAAACTAAATAAAACACCAGTGGTGTCTCTATTTACCTTCTATTATGAAACTTGTCTTTTGTAAGAAAAGACAAAATTGTGTGATCGGCTTTTTCACCCACTTCCTCATAGGCTAGAATTGTAACAATTATATAGAGGAGGCCGGGGAAATGGCGACACCTTAAGGGAATTTAATTTTTTTCAATTCAAAAAAAGGTTTATTTTTTAATAATAAAAATTCTAAAGCTGAATCATGATCTTTAGTATCTGTATAAATTTAACCGTAATTATAACTGTAAAGTAAGCACACATACAAAAAAATTTCTTTCAACCTCTGTACAGTGGCGGGATGACCCAGGAGACTGCGGTCATTTCGCCACTGTATTGGGTCATGATGCCACTATTTAATGACCTAGTAAATACATAAATTGGATTGTAGGAAACACATAACCTACTGAAAATATTTAAAAAGGAATACTTTATCAAAATAATGAATAATTACAATGTTCCTTAAGCTAGATTAATTAATGTGCTAAGTTTAAAATTTAACTCATATTGGAAAAGTCACCTTTTACCATGGTGGCGGCAAGATCCCGAGAGGACACCAGAGCGGAAATCCTCCCGCAAAGCCGAAAGAAGAACCGAGCTTGCTCAACACATTGCATCAAAATGTCGCGAATGCATGTAGATTACGGGTAATATTATCTTAAGTACCTAATGTTACAATAAAAGGTGTATACCTCTACTCACTTGAAGCTCCAAAATAAGAAGCAACTCGATGAAAACTAAATTTTTCACCAGAACAGATGAACAACGTATAACAAAATCACTCTCACTCAAGCACTGTTTCTATTGTTGTCCGCTATAGTGCAGGCGCATTCACTATCTCAAACAGCCGTTAGTTTTTTAACTAGGCTGGGTGGCGGCATAACCCCGAGTGGCACCATTCCCCGGTCTCCCCTACTTTTGTTCATCTTTCGATGGAGTGGTCTCACAGACAGCTCACAGTAGTAATGCAACTGTTTATGTAAGAGGGGTAAAGGGTTAACAATTTTAACCTTCGTTAAAACTATACGATTGGCAACAAATTTTGTATACCGGCTTATTGGGGAAATGCAGTGTGCCGATTGCTTGAAATGGATACACGAGAAGTACACAATGCACAATATCCGTTGCAATATTTCCGCGGAAAAAAAAAGTAGAAAAATGTAAGTAAAAAAAAAAAAAATGGTTACATTGAAGATTTTTTAATTTTTTTTAAAGGAAAATTCCTAAGTTTGATGTAAATAGGATATTACGCCAAATGTAAATCTATTTTTTGAATTATAAATGTTAATTAACCATGCTTTCTACTCTCTTACGAATGGGGCCCGATCCAGTGGGGTTGGTAACCTTGAGCTCCAGAATAAATGGCCGAAAACATTGGCTAAGTTTTTTGAGAAAGATCCCATTTTATCTGGTATTTATATTACAGTAATATTTTTTTATGAAGTTCTACATAAAATTTGAAGTATAGGTTAAATGTGCAATACAAAAATCCTTCCATCTGTTCGTTTCAAATAATAATGATTGCCCTGTTCTTCTAAAACTATTGCAAAGTGGGCAACTGAAAATCCAGTAAAAAAGAAATTTTAGACTGGGTGTTGTTCGGATGCCTGTGAAAGATTAAATCAAACAAATATCAACTATACTTTCGTAGAAGCGAGGAAATTTCGTGTTTGGAAAATAGTTTATTATGAGGGCATACAGTAATTATACCAGATGATGGTCGTAAATATATCGTCGACTGAAAGTAACAGTAAGACATCTAGTAATAATAAACTAGTTGGATGTGCCAATCCCAAAACTTTCTTCTATCTCCTATATTTTAATATTTCAAAATGTTGTTACAGATGTCAATATTTCGTTTTTATTAGTTCAATACTATACCAACTTTGACTTTCATCTTAAATTTCTGCTCCAGTCAATGAATCGGAGTCAAAACGAGTTCATCTCGATCATCATATTGATTCAACTATTCACGAATAGTCGCGAATAGTTGACTTATCGGGATGGGAAGTTCCCCTCGATTCACGAGCCACTCGTGTACAATAGAACTGGTCTACAATAAATTAAGAAGATTACGCAAAAATCGCTATTACAGTGCCCCCTTTCGGCGGAATCTTTCCACATTCAGGGAGGACCTTCTTGCCATGGTATATCACCTTCTTGCCACATACACAAAAAATTGAGTTCAATTCTATGCATAACTTCATACACGTTTTGATGGTACAATGGCGACGGACAGACAGACATTTTCTATAAATATGTTTTTCGGGATCTCTGACCACTAAAACAAATAAATCCATCGAAAGCCGGAAGTCGAAAAAAATTTCGATTACAATATTTTCTTCTATTGAAGATAGATGAAAGTAAAAATTCCTGCCGGCTCGGGCCTATAGGCGGAGGTAGATTTCGAAGTTAAGTACTAAATTCAACAACAAATCTTAAATCAAGATTAGAGATAAACCTAGTTCCTTCGCTAAGAAAGAGCTCTAAGGAGCTAAACATTTTGTGAAAATTCTAATAATCAGGTATACACACACGGATGCATATGGAATAGGTTTAAAAATAGCTAAAGCAAATTCATACCACCTCAAAGTGTTAAAATAAGTTAATATTTCCATAATAGGGTTTTTATCATGTTTTAACTCTTTCAAGGGCGGTGGATAGACGGTCTAGCCACCCAATTTTAATTCCAAAACTGACAAATGGCACCAAGAATATTTTAATAAAATTTTGCTTTTGTAATAAAAGTTCAAATTAGCGGGTCTTTATTTTCTAAGAAATTCGTTTGCATATTTTGGTGTCAGTCAATTATTTCATCAGTTTACGAACAGAATTCTTCTGCCCCTGAAAGGGTTAATACGTTTCTTCAAACTCACACGGCGTTACCTATATTCACCTCCTGAGTTCCATTATATTTCCAATATGACATAATATTTTGTTTTTTTTTTTAATTCGTCAAACTATTTACTTCATTTTGAGTTTTCATGCGGAAATCTTGCTCTAGAAAACTTATGACGTAATATTCAATTTGTTTTCAATTCATCAAACTATTTATTTAATTTAATTTTTCACGTGAAAGCCTTACAATTGAAAAGCAATTGTTGTGGTGAGAATTTTATTGCTTTGCTAATTGTTGGCAACTGCTATAACGAAAAATATTTATTTTTTCCTGTCTATATTGTGTAAGAGTTGGTTTTATCCGAATCATGTTAAGACGGTATTCAAAATTTTGAACCCTCCCCATTTCCATTCCTTTGGGCCGATTTTGCCCATTTTCAATCCCCGACGAGATATTAGCCATCTCAAAGTTGTTGGCGAGTTTGAAGACGATCCGTGCATCATTGCGACTTTTATCGTGCGGACAAAATTTAGTACATACATACATATACATACATACATATATATATAAACTTTTAGGTAGATTTCGTAAGAAATACTACCTATTGCAGTCGTTACCATGGTGCGACTTTTGAAAAATTCCTTCATAACTTTTCATTACATGACCCCAGGAACCCAAAACCACCCCCACCTAAAAAGTTTATATATATATATATATATATATATATATATATGTATGTATGTATGTACTAAATTTTGTCCGCACGATAAAAGTCGCAATTATGCAAGGAACGTCTTCAAACTCGCCAACAACTTTAAGATAGCTAATTTCTCGGCGGGGATTGAAAATGAGCAAAATCGGTTCAAGGGAATGGGAATGGGGAAGGTTTAAAATTTTGAATACCGTCTTAACATGATTCTGATAAAACCAGCTTTTACACAACAATGGCAAGAAAAAATAAATATTTTTCGTTATAGCTGTTGCCAACAATTAAAAAAAAAGCAATAAAATTCTCACCACAAAAATTGGTTTTCTAATGCAGTGTTTTCACGTGAAAAATTAAATTAGATAAACAGTTTGAGGAATTGAAAACAAATTGAATATTACGTCATAAGTTTTCTAGAGCAAGATTTCTGCATGAAAATTCAAAATGAAATAAATAGTTTGACGAATTGAAAACAAATTGAATATTATGTCATAAGTTTTCTAGAGCAAGATTTCTGCATGAAAATTCAAAATGAAATAAATAGTTTGACGAATTAAAAAAAAAAAAACAAAATATTGCGTCATATTGAAAATATAATGGACCACAGCAGGTGAATATGTAACGTCATTGAGTTTGAAGAAACGTATTAAAACATGATAAAAACCCGAGTATGGAAATATTAACATATTTTAACACTTTGAGGTTCTCTGAATTTGATTTAGCCATTTTTAAACCTATTCCATATACATGCGTGTGTGTATATTAGAATTTTCACAAAATGTTTAGCTCCCTAGAGCTCATTCTTAGCGAAGGAACTGGGTTTATCTTTAATCTTGATTTAAGTTTTGTTGGTGAATTTAGTACTTAACTTCGAAATCTACCTCCGCCTGTAGGCCCGAGCCGGCAGGGATTTTTTAGGTGGGGGTGGTTTGGGGTTCCTGGGGTCCTATAATGAAAAGTTATGAAGGAATTTTTGAAAAGTCGCACCATGGTAACGACTGCAATAGGTAGTATTTCTTACGAAATCTACCTAAAATGGGCAAACTATCAAGGTAACCCTAAAATGAGATGACTGACTTACTGCTATGAGAAACTATGTTTGTATCTAGTGGAACAACTTCTGAAACACAAAGTTATGTTTAATACTCTATCTCAGATGTGTTTTATAAAAATTACCTACTGTTCCACTCGATGCAGACACGGTTTTTCATAGCAGTAAGTCAGACATCTCAGTTTCGATTATTGCTGTTGCTTATTATTGTCTTACTGTTGCTCTGAGCCGACGATATGTTAAAATTACTACAATCTGTTCATTATGGTATAGCTAGCATGAAAGCGAAAACTCAAGGTGTAATCTGGTGGCCTAATATGGATAAAGAAATTGTACAAATATGTTTGCTAGGGATAATCCTAAAATGAAAACTTTAAAATGGGAATCAAAATTACATTGGGAAAGCATTCATATAGATTATGGCAGTCCTTTTGAGGGTAAATATTTTTTAGTCGTGGTCCTAAATATATAGAAATAAATAAATAATGGAGGTAATAAATTAGAGGTGGTACCCGGTACTAATAGTAAATCAACTATTAGAGTATTACAGAGAATTTTTGTTGCATTTCGTGTCACGAATTTGACTAATTTTACTGTACTGTTTATCTATTCTGATGCGAACGGAGAGGGCAGCACCACGCAGATCTATATTTGATCAAATGAAAAGTTACAAGTTTACCGCCCTCCCTCTCTTACAGACTGTAGTTAAATTTTGAGCGGGCTTGAAGAGATGTGTCGAAATACTTTTCGGCACAAAAGTTGAAAAGAAATAAACGGTGTTGAATTTTACAAAAATGATTTTCGTTCATTTTGAAAAATATATTATTTTCACGCTTTTTTAGGTGCGTTCGTAATTCTATAAATACGTAGCGCCTGTAGTCGTCGTTCAGTCCGTCTGTCCGTCCGTCCGTCCGTCCGTCCGCATATAACAGAGCAAAAATTACCCAACCGAATAGTCTGAAATTTTAAATATAGAATGGTTGCAAAATTTTGTCGAGTCATTTAAAATTTTATGAAAATCGGATATATAGTTTAATGACAGGGACCGTCAAAAGTTTTCCGTTACAGGGAAAAATTATTGCAAGTGCATTTGAATGATGTTACAGCCTTTCGAACAGAATGAATATTCCAACTTGTTTCATTTAAGGACGATTACAGAATCGATTACATTCTGTGTTTCGAGAAAATAACTTTGCAGGTCATTCATTTAGGCTGTTCTGAAATCCAAAAGGGCTACTTTCTGATAATTTTTTTTAATTCAAGTTTGTTTGGAAGCATATAAAATTGTTATTCAGAACCTGTTTAATCATAAAACGCTTTCCATTTTTTGGAAACGCAAAAGTTCTTTTCAAAAACATTGTCAAAGTGGGCGTTTTGAACCGAATGTCCGGATGTGACAAAGGAGAAAAACCTGCCGTCGCGTGACCAAAATCGCTTATTTACAGTGTTGAATTCAGACACTTTTCTCCGGGAGAGCTCCGGGGGAGACATTATAGAGCTCCGGGAGGAAATTGCATTTTTTTTCCCACTGAAAATCTGAAATCTTCCGGGCGGGACATTTCATTGTCCCGCGGGGGGGGAGCACCCTCCCGGGCCACCTCCTGAATTCAACACTGCTTATTTATAAATAGTTTATTTATCAAAAAATTAAAAACACAATTCGATTCCAAATCGTTTCCACAGTCAGACCTGGCCATTTTGTGCCTTTACGTTTAAAAATGTATCAGAAAGCATCTCGTTTGTTAAGCAGGGAATTTGAGAACCGCCGTAAGTACAGCAAACATTTCAGAGGTGTTTGTAAAAGCATTTGTAGCTGGTATTCTAATAGGACTCTATGCTGAATTTTTAGCTAAGTGGACTGCTTAAACATAACTAGCAAAAGCCGTGCTTTGTTTGGATTCGCGAAGCATTATTTAATAAGATAAATATTTGGAAGTAACAATATATTTTTATATTATTTTTGCATCTTTATTAAGCAAAAACGTTACCTTATATTTTAGCGCATTTTAATTTTAGAAATGTAAATTCAGCCAAATAACTAAGAATTTCCTCGGAATTTTTTATTTAGGATAGAACAAATTTAACAATTTTATTTGTTTACAATTCTTTTGTTGCCATTTTACAGAAAAAAAAAACACGATGATATAATTCTTTTAAAATGCTTAAGTATCGTCTGCTTAAATGATTTCACATAATAAGAACAAATTGTGTATTTGAATTCTTAACACTGAAAAATATTTTCATAATTGAATGTAAATAATTGAATTTTCACAAATTTTAATTCATTAAAAATACGCTATAATTTTCATAAAAAAGGTATTTTAAAAATTTCATAAAAGAAATCATGAAACTATTTAATTGATCATGATTCTATGTATACTTACTAACTCCATGATTTATTTCTTCTTCTGAATATAGACGTGTTGCATTTTTTAATTGCAAAAATGCGTCCGTCATGGAAAAACATGTAAAATAAATTAATTAAAACAATAATTTTTTAAATGTTATTCTGTAAAAAAAATAATAATAGTGTGCAAATCTACAGATCCTAATTTATTTTTTTTATGTTTAATTTCAAGTCAAAATACTGAATAGATTTTTTTTTTTTTTTTTTTTTTTTGTAAAGTGCACGACAATATGTAATTTGTGTACCCTAGTAGAGGATTCGCTTCGCTCATCCTAATTAATTTAAAATCAAATTTCATCCTAGTTTGGGATTTTTTCAAGTCTTTCCTATGAATTTATAAAGGATTTAACAATTATCATTTAAAGATTTTCTCATTTCTTTTATGATCTGTTATTTAATATTTTAGGAACGCGCCAGAACACGTGATTTCCTTACTGATGTGGATGGTCGTGCGCGTCGCTTTGACTATTCTACTGAGCTAGGACGTGATCTAGCCAGGCGATGGAATATAACAGGCATTGTAAATCAGAGGTAACGGATGATAATAATACTTAATTCATCGATATTAATTTGTTTAACCCTTTATCTACTGCATTATGATCTAGTCTATTTTTTTTTTCAGTTACTACAATGAAAATTAAGGGATATGGGCCATTCTCACAATGTTTTGACTTTCGGGAATAAAAATCGGGTGAAATTAAACTTGCTAAAAGAACATTTTAATCAAATAGACGAATGCCTTAATGATTCAAAATAAAGAAAAAAGGGTCAGCAGCGAAAATTTTTTTTATTTAACTGAGGTTTAAGTTAAACTTACAAGTTTAATTTTCCATACCATTTTACCACTATAACTTTCTATTTTCTTCTAAATTTTTACTTATAATGAATTTGCATAGTACCCACGGGACATTCAAATAAGAAATAATAACAATGTAGTATTTTTAGTACAAAATTTTGGTAAAACATTGTCTTAAAGGGCGGTTAAAGAAGAGACGATAAGGTAAAAAAAAGGGGACGGTATAGGAAAAGAGGGGCGAAATGGGAAAAAAGGGGACTTTAAGTATGGAACAATAAGGAAAATTACCACCTATTTTAGGCAAATCATATTAAGACTCAGTGGTAGCCACAATATTCATTGGTTTTTATAAACAGTTATTTACATTGATTAAATAATTTAAAAAAATTTAATTTACCTCGAAATGTGCAGGAATAAACCTTGGGGACGGTAAGACTATCCATAAAGCCACGATGCTTGTAATTGATATTTAAATGCTGATTTAAATTCTGCTGTCCATTTCCTGTCGAAGAATTTTAGACATTCCTTCTCTAACATACTTCTGCATGAGAAAAAACTTGAAAAAAATTGTGTAGCTGCATCTGAAGGGATTTTCTGTATAATTTTAGCAAGAGGGACGGTAAGGAATCTAAAACCCAGGGACAGAGTTTTAAAAATAATAATAACCCTAAAAATGTGTGCAGGTTAATTTTTTGCTACATATTTATACAAAACAATAGTTTCAGTTTCGGAAAAAAATTATTTTTATTGAAACAATTTTATACAGACAGATTAAAAACTTAAAAATCAGCATCAGGGACACGGGACGGTATAGGAGTTTTCCTGGTATTTAGACACCCAGCATCGTCCAGAACTTATTTATCTCGTTAATATTGTTATGCAGTCATGCAATGGGATGTTCCCCAATATATGAAATAAAAAAACACAAGAATATGTACTAAAATAAAAATTATTATTCAAGGACATAAAAATCAAAAGATTGTGAGAATGGCCCATATACATAAAAAAATACTCACCCGTGAGAAATTTAATTCGTTAGAGGTAATTAATTAAAGTGGTACTTTAAAGTACCGTTAGTACACTATGGCTAAAATATTATCGTAGCAGAAAATCCACATGATATCTATATATATAAAAGTCGTTCTCTGTATGCATCCCAGCAAAGAAAGAGACAGTGGGCAATGAGCTGGAAAAAAGATGGCAGCCAGCAGTGCCATCAGCGGTAAAGTGCAAGGGTGCCATTACTTAAACCTGTTGAAAAGTATCCAAGCCGAATGCGGCTGGCCCATCAGTGATGGCCAACAGCAGGCCAGCATTGGTATGCCATCACATTACTTCAATCCGGCACTTTTCCTGCAGTGCTATCACCTATCCCACTGCTATTCCTTTGCTGGCCCAGCACTTTCCCTTACAAAAATTTCTTATAGAATTCTATAAAAAAATACAAAGTATTATATAATTATGGCTCTTTTTTCTATAAGCTAGTTTTGGTAAGAGGTATAGAAATATCTGTAGAAGTGTCTATAACAGAAATGTCTATAGAAATATTTGAACTGCATGTGGTCACCCTCCCAAGTACTGACCGCGCTCGATGCTGCTTGGTTTTCGTGATCGGACATGAACAAGTGCTTTCAGTGCTTTCAGCGTATTTCGATGGAGCGATCTCACAGACTGCTTCACAGTAGTTATGTGACAATTTCTGTCACATCACCCTAAAAGAAAGAAACAGTGGGCCATCAGCTGGAAAAAAGATGGCAGCCAGCCGTGCCATCAGCGGTAAAGTGCAAGGGTGCCATTACTTAAACCTGCCGAAAAGTGTCCGAGCCGAATGCAGCTGGCCCATCAGTGATGGCCAACAGCAGGCCAGCATTGGTATGCCATCACATTACTTCCATCCGGCACTTTTTTTGCAGTGCTAGCACCTATCCCACTGCTATTCCTTTGCTGGCCCAGCACTTTCCTTTACAAAAATTTCTTATAGAATTCTATAAAAAAAAAGTATCATATAATTTCGGCTCTTTTTTCTATAAGCTAGTTTCAGCAAGAGCTATAGAAATATCTGTAGAAGTGTCTATAATAGAAATATTTGAACTTTCATTCGTTTCCATGTGGTCACCCTCCCAAGTACTAACCGTGCTCGATGCTGTTTGGTTTTCGTGATCGGGCACGAACAAGTGCTTTCAGCGTACGCTACGACTGTTCGTAGTTTTCAAGCTCTCATTACACTATTTCAAGTTTGTTTCTTTTGTGATTTACGTTCCCAATCATTAAACTGGTGTAGAAATTATTCTATCGTATAGAAATCCTACGTATTTTATACGTTTTGTTTATTATTGATTCTGAACTGCGTAAATTATGAAAACCGAAATCCTTTGTAACCTAGTAAAACCAGATTTAAAGAGAAAAAAAAGTGCGTTGAAATAAAGAATATATTTATTTATTCATTTACTTATTTATTTTGTTGGTGGCAGTGGTGCTATATTTTTTACAGTTAAAAAAAAATTAGCTTCACAGCTTAAATTGTGTTAAGATATTCATTTCAGATTTGTGTTAAAATACTCAATGTCTTCGATATTCGCAGCGCCACCTAGCGTAAGAGTTCCCAGCAATAATACTGCAAAAGTTCGTGCACTTCCATGTAGTGGTGGGCCAGCGCATGAGATAAAACGGATGCCCACCAAAATTTTATCGGATGATTTCCAACAGCAAAGTTGACTGAAACTGTCCAGCAGTGGTCATGCAGTGGTAGACCATCAGCCAGCACTTCTCCATCATTGCCAGCTCCTATCTTGCTGCTGGCCACTAATTTCCCCTTTGCTGGGATGTCCCTTATACAATTTTTCAATTTTTGACCGATTTGCACGATACTTGGTGTACGTTTTAGAACGTGCGCAAAAGATCGCTGTCTATTTTAAAAAATCATCAGACTACTATTTATCCCTTTTTACTACTAACTTCTATAATTTAACATTATAGAAATATCTCTTTTTAAATTTTCTAATTCAATCGTTCCTTTCCTGTTGCCACACCCTAAAAAAGGCACAGTAATTTAAAGAAAATGATAACGCGTGTATTTTGTTTTTATTTGCCAATAAAAATTGAGATTTTCTCGTTATATTTTTGAAATCGACGTCATTCTAGTCAGAAAACGAAAATTTTCCCTTTATATATGTAAAAATTTAAATAACCCAGCAAAGAGGAAATTGCTGGCCAGCAGCAAGATAGGTGCTGGCAATGATGGAGAAGTGCTGGCTGATGATCTACCACTGCATGACCACTGCTGGACAGCTTCAGTCAACTTTGCTGTTGGAAATCATCAGATAAAATTCTGGTGTGCATCCATTTTATCTCATGCGCTGGCCCACCACTACATGGAAGTGCACGAACTTTTGCAGTATTATTGCTGGGAACTCTCACGCTAGGTGGCGCTGCGAATATCGAAGACATTGAGTATTTTAACACAAATCTGAAATGAATACCTTAACACAATTTAAGCTGTGAAGCTAATTTTTTTTTAACTGTAAAAAATATAGCACCACTGCCACCAACAAAATAAATAAGCAAATGAATAAATAAATATATTCTTTATTTCAACGCACTTTTTTTTCTCCTTAAATCTGGTTTTACTAGGTTACAAAGGATTTCGGTTTTCATAATTTACGCAGTTCAGAATCAATAATAAACAAAAGCGTATAAAATACATAGGATTTCTATGCAATAGAATAATTTCTATACCAGTTTAATGATTGGGAACGTAAATCACAAAAGAAACAAACTTGAAATAGTGTAATGAGAGCTTGAAAACGAAGAGCGGCCATAGCATACGCTGAGAGTACTTGTTCATGTCCGATCACGAAAACCAAGCAGTATCGTACTTGGGAGGGTGACCACATGCAGTTCAAATATTTCTATAGACATTTCTATTATAGACACTTCTACATATGTTTCTATAGCTCTTGGTGAAACTAGCTTATAGAAAAAAGAGCCATTATTATATAATACTTTGTTTTTTTATAGAATTCTATAAGACATTTTAGTAAGGGAAAGTGCTGGGCCCGCAAAGGAATAGCAGTGGGATAGGTGCTAGCACTGCAGGAAAAGTGCCGGATTGAAGTAATGTGATGGCATACCAATGTTGGCCTGCTGTTGGCCATCACTGATGGGACAGCTGCATTCGGCTTGGACACTTTTCGACAGGTTTAAGTAATGGCACCCTTGCACTTTACCGCTGATGGCACTGCTGACTGCCATCTTTTTTCCAGCTGATGGCCCACTGTTTCTTTCTTTGCTGGGAAACGTGTGTTAAAAGGACGTAGTATTTTCATTTGAATGTTTTTAAAGTTAAAAAATCTATTTTAATACATGCGTTTGAATTTCAAGAAAACAATTCAGAAAATCATAATAATAAAAAAAATCGTTTACTAGATATGACGTCAATTTCGTTAATGTTATTTCATACTGGTTCTAAAAACCAGCTGCTACAATTTATTTCCTATTTCTTTCTAATGCTGTATCTTTAATTATATCATTTAGATAAATGTTTTAATACTTGAAATGCAATGATAACATTCTGCAATTTATATCGAATACGGTTATATAAAATACGATTTTCCTACGATTTATATTAAATAGAAATTATAAGATAGCTACTATTTTTTAGGGTAAGCTTTTTTCTTTTTAAATAAAATTTCATGACTGACATTACGTTTGAACGCTTTTGGAAATTGATGTCATTTTCATTTTAACGGCTGTGGATTTTATGAATTAGTTTCCATTTTGAATATTAGTTTCCATTTAAAAATTATCGGCAATGAATCTTTGTATACTACTGTTGTATGTTAAAGATGCCTGATATACTGCCCGTTAATAGAACATAAATAAAAATCTTTTTTAATTGAAACACGAATGTATTTTTACCCTTTAACATATTTGTTAGATACATGTTTCACCCGCGCGATGATCGGTTTCTCCGAACAAATCTTCAATTAAAGGAAATATATCGGTGAATTTGATCTTTCATTTTAAAGCAATATGTATCTCAAATGTTCTTCCGTATGGCTGAAAACGATACGATCGTTACAGCGCTATTATATTTTTAAATGCGTAAGACAAAATTTCGGCTGTTAAGGACCAAATTTTTTAATTGATCATTTACAGTAGGATTTGGTCTAAGAATGATAGACGGATATGCAATATACTACAACTATTCCTCAAAAATTATCTAACTTTTTAAAAATTGATTTCACCTGATTATAGAACATTTCAGCTAATTCTATAACAAAGCATGTACAACAAAATGTTATATACTAAAACTATTCCAGAAATTTGGGTACAAAGTAACAGTGCAAATTTCATCAAAACCAGTCCAGTAGCACTTTTAAAAAAGGCTAATCTTTTATAATCGGGCTCACCTGACTATTGAACTTTCTTCCATATTTTTAAAACAAAGCGACGTAAAACTATATGCAATATTTTAAAACCATCCGTGTAAAATTATCTAACAAACAATGCAAGTTCCAATGAAATCCATTCAGAATTTTTAAAAAGACTAATCTTTCATAATCGGGTTCCACATGATTAGGAAAATTTCCCCTATAATTCTATGACTAATCAGTGTATAATAATGTTACGCACCAAAAACTTAACTGAAAAATTAATAGTGCAAGTTGAATTAAAATTATTTCAGAAAAACCCAAGTTATAATTAGCCAGAATGAGATTCCCACACGAAAACAAACAAATACTGAAATTTGCCAATTTAGTTACGTAAAACAAACGAAAACAAACAAATAATTGAATTATTTACAATGTTTTTGAGCAATTAAGATAATCTTTTGTAACTGGGTTGTAGGCATATTTAAAAAAATTCAAGCTTGAAAATTACTTAAAAAAAAATAAAAAATCTGTAAATTGAGATAAACTTTTCAAACAAATTACTGAAAGTGTTTTTTGTTTTCTGTTAGACGTTGAAATAATCAGATGGATCAAATTTCAGTAAAAGCGTAATTTATGGTACTGTTAGGTTATTGCCACCAACAACATGATAGCGTTACTCATAGATATGTCCCACACGAAAACAAACAAATACTGAAATTTGCCAATTTAGTTACGTAAAACAAACGAAAACAAACAAATAATTGAATTATTTACAATGTTTTTGAACAATTAAGATAATCTTTTGTAACTGGGTTGTAGGCATATTTAAAAAAATTCAAGCTTGAAAATTACTTAAAAAAAAAATAAAAAATCTGTAAATTGAGATAAACTTTTCAAACAAATTACTGAAAGTGTTTTTTGTTTTCTGTTAGACGTTGAAATAATCGGATGGATCAAATTTCAGTAAAAGCGCAATTTATGGTACTGTTAGGTTATTGCCACCAACAATATGATAGCGTTACTCATAGATATGTCTTTTCTTCATAATATCGCATTAATAGCAAACGGATATATTTTCTTAATTGGGTTGCAGGTATATTTAAAAATATCTCCGTGATTGAAAATTAATTAATTTAAAATGGATAAACAATCAGTAAATTGAGATAAGCTTTTTAAACAAATATTACTGAAATTACTTTTTGTATTGTATCAGGCGTTGGAACAATTAAATGTGCGATGTTTAAAGGTCAAATTACAGTAAGAGTTAAAATTATGGTTGGGTTAGGTTGTTGCCACCAACAATATGATGAGCTGCTCATAGCAATGTCTTTTTTTTATAATATTGCATTAAGAGCAAACAGGTATATCTTTCGTAATTGGGCAGCATGCAAATTTAAAAATATCCATGATTGAAAATTTCTTTAAAATCCATTCAAATGAGAAAACTGAGATACAATTTTCAAATAAATTTCAATTGAAAGAACTTTTTTCTATTCGATAGTGTGGGAAACAAAATTGTATGATGTTCAGAAATTAAGAAAAATTTCAGTAAAGGCACAATTTATGGGTTGCGTCGTTGCCATCATCAGTATAATGTCACAATTGGCATTGTGTTTGTAGTTTTTTGTATATTCTGAAGATGACTCAATGAAAGAGTCGAAACATATAATTTTTTAGTATTTTTAATGTGGGTTTTATTGAAATGACGTCTTTTAAGCAAATAATTGAATTGAATTTATGTTTTTATGAAATATGTTTATATTTCTTATTGATCTTTTTAACGATTCGTGGACGGGAAAGCACCAATCTCAGTTATTGTCATTGCCGTATTATTTCATTTTAATGTATTTTACCCGGGAGGACCCTTATTACTGACACGGGTAGTTCTGCTAGCTTCAAATAAAATTTAAACTCTTAAAAATGCTAAATAATGAGAAGACACTCGCAAGTCAACAGTAAAAAATATTAAATTGACATAGTTTCATTTTAAACATGAAAAATGAGTAAAAATTCAAAATTGATGGTTTTAAATAAACAATTTTTTTTAGGTTTCGATTTTGTTAGCAGTCTTTTAACATTGGTTATGCCTTGTTTATTCTGTTTTATTTTTTTCCCTATGTTATTAGTTTAGCCTTAGTATTAGTTATGCGACACCTATATTTCAAGGGCAACATGCTCTCTCGCATCTCCACATATGCAATATATGAATTTACATGTGTCATTTCTAGATAAGCAAAAGTGATCCGGTACCACAACTTTTTCGATTTCCTATAAAAAAATAATAATAAAACAGGAAATAAAATACGAGAAAAAACATTCTACACCAAAATTTAATTATAACAGAATAAAGCAGATAAAAACGATGGATAGCTACTCAGACGAAAAGTAAACAAGAATTTTTTTCTCCAACACCCAGTGTACTGGCGGTACTTATAAGTACCGCCGAGTAATTCAACTGTTAAATGAAATATATTACCGCTTACTTACAATAACTAGTCTAATTGTATTCAAGTAATTGTAAGATCATAATGAACTCATAAAAAAAAATCCAACACTTATCTTTTGTCCTTTACAATGTTTACAGCAATAAAAAGTCAGCGTGAGAATCTGTACAAAATGTCGGCACAAAACACATAGACTGTTTCAAGGATAGCCTCCTTCCTCGCTAAAATAACGAACCTAGAACTACTGCTGCCATGTATCCGGATAAAGTGGAGTTAAAAGAGTGTTTTTGCAAAGTACGGTCGGAATATTAGTAACATTCACTATAGGATGAAGTGAGTGGTACTTATAAGTACCGTCAGTAGATAAAGGGTTAATGGGGAAATGCAAAGAAACACTAATTCAAACTTTAAAAAAATTAGTTGTTGTAATCTCTTTGGGCTCTAACTGGACTCTACGTAAAATGAAAATCTGTCAAGCGCGAATAGATTTTAATGGCTCAAAGAAGTATTTTCAATACTCTGTCTAAACCAAAATATTTTCTACGATGGAAAATTTTCTCGGTTTCGATCGATTCTGCTTTAGAGAGGGTCTACTGTATTTTAAAAACAGATTCTTTTCACGGAATATACTTATAATAATCATAAAAAATAACTCATAATTTAATTTCGTATTTCCATAATTTTTCAATATCCTTTAAGCCGTGTAGTGTCAGTTCCTTGGTCACATCCGTGTGATAACAAGTTGACTTAGACCGACTTATAAATAATTTCCTAACGCTTTCCAACATAGTAGAAAAGTTTTTACGAATTCGGTCTGTCTGTATGTCTCTAGGCGTCAACAGACTCGCATTGTGACAAAATTGATATATGTTATTGAGTTGTAAATTTCCAACTGGGCGAAAAATGTCCGGACCAGGATTCGAACCAGGGATCGCCTGGCTGAAGCCGCCAGTGCTCTGCCATCTGAGCTATCCCGGACGAATCGGGTGGAACTTTTTTCATTCAGCTAACCTTAATGATTATAGCATTTGGTCTGAAACCGGGTTCGAAGATGGCAGAACACTGGCGGCTTCAGCCAGGAGATCCCTGGTTCGAATCCTGGTCCGGACATTTTTCGCCCAGTTGGAAATTTACATATAATACGATTTATTTACCAATTAGAATAATTGTGTTAAAGTTAATCTAGAATGTTATTGAGGTTTACTATAGTATCTTTAGTTTTGACGATGACGTGTCTAACGTTCATACCTCTTTTAC
Organism: Maratus speciosus; assembly: GCA_963932465.1. NCBI lineage: Eukaryota > Metazoa > Arthropoda > Arachnida > Araneae > Salticidae > Maratus > Maratus speciosus. Next base: position 6,769,687 of record OZ010789.1, read on the forward strand.
AGCAACACTCCACAGAATTCAGTTTCATGATGGTCTATGGGGAAATGTCGTGATTATATAAATACATATCACCTATAGTCGTCCTATGGCAAGTGGTTCCTAACTTTGTATCGGCCATGCCCCACCAAAGCCTAAAGTAAAGTCACTATGCCCTCTCCCATAATCTGTAAATTATGCCTCTTATTTAAAAAGTTAACCCTATTCCCATTGTAGAAGCCTAATAAAACCTTAAGAATAACCATTCATTTCACATTTTTTAACTCATCAAAGAGGTGAATTTTCTGTGACAAATGTGTTTTTAACATAATTTTATCAATGCAATGATGTTATACATCTTCGCCTTAGTGACAAAAATAGTTTTGTTGTACTTACCTAAATTACCACAGTGTTAAAAGAAAAATTTTATGCAATCTGCATTTTTATGTTTACAAAATATCTTGAAGAGTGACTTACATTTCAATTTAAAACTGATAACAATCACACACTATATTATTAATTTTTGTGACTTATCCTTGGACACTAAAATTTCTTTACATGGATAACACACTACACATGCAGCATTTCAACATTTTCATTTTTATCATCATTATTCCCCAAACCACCACAACACATTTTCTCTCTTTTCCGTTTCCCAATATCGTTACTAGTCTCACTCCCATGTATTATCTCATTTTAAAATTTAAAATGTATATGTCGTCATGTAAATTAACTTCCTGTACAGGATGCCATAGATATTTACTATCCTTTTTCCTTTTTACTATCTATAGATATTTCCTTTTCTAATGCTTTTTAAGATTTATATATTTTATTAAGTTGGTAGTACCTCGTTCAGATATTTCATATATTTTTTATGTTAAGTATCTTCAAGACAGTCAAATTTATATGTACTTTTACAAGCAAAAGAATCTTCGAGTGATAAATAGCGCAGCAAATAGAGGTCTCTTTAAATCGAAAGTGTTATAAAAAATTGTAAAATTCAATCAAAAAAAAATACAATGAGATTCAGTACTAAATAATGTCAAAATATTTTTTAAAAGCTATTTGTATAATTATTCTGGTGAAAAATGTATTTTAAAGTTTTCATTGGGAATATTTTAAAATTTAATGAAAACTGATTCTTTTAATTTGGCTTGTACTCTATTTATTTTTAGTCTGCAACAATACTTTAAAAAAAAAATAAAAGAAAAAGACAGAAGAAACTGACAGCTAATGAGTAAGCAACAAATTTGGAATTACCCCTCTAGAAACTAAAACGCCCCACGTTGGAAACCACTGTCCTATGATCTGTCTGTCCGCTTATAACAGAGTCAAAACGACCCAACCGAATGGTTTGAAATTTAAAATACAGAATCGTTGCACAATTGTGTCGAGTCCTTTCCAGTTGTATGAAAATCGAATCAAAATGTAAAAAGAAATTCATAAAAGTTTTCTTCGTTCTATTCAATCCTGTCCTACCTCATAAATTTAATGTTAGTCTATGATAGGTTGTCATGGTGATGCCACCCTATTGATGATTGAGTCCTATTATTTCCGTGTGATTGAATTGAATCGTAATAAATTTTGTATTCGTGCATGAGAACTATTGCATCCAGATCTGTCTATTTATAAAACGACTTAGCCACGTTTCACGTACTATTTACGTCGTGCTTCTTGTAGAGTTTCGCGATTCCCAAGCTTTGGGGGAATTTTTTTGTTCAGCGTATTCCTACAATAATCTCTCTATTCTAAAAAAAAGTAACTACCGCTGTCACCGCCGCCGCCGCCGCCGGTTTTGAATTTTTTGTGACCGGAGGTCTTTCTTCGTTAATATTGAGAAAAATAATGCATACAAAAATATGAAAATCAGTGGTTTTATACAGAAATGTTTGATGAACACGCTGATGCAGACAGTTTTCAAATCGAAGAATTATTTTAAGAGATATTTAATGCTAAAGTTGGACAAAATCGTTCCACTAAAAAAGTTTTATAGCAGCAAAAACTATACATGGCAGTGCAATCATTTTTAGATCATTTTATGCGTTAGAATTTGCCGGAGTGCAGATTGCATTAATTTTTTTATTTTGAGTCATTTTTTCAGGTTTTATTTCTATTTTAAATTCAAATTTTCAGCATTTCTAGAGATATTTTTTACAGATTTCAGAAAATTGTACTAATTTAAACTGTTGCCAACTGTATAAAAAGCGCAAGCAATAATGTTTGCTTCAAATTAAAAATTTATTTACACGTGACTATTATAAACAGGAAAAAAACTTTCAAATTAGAATTAAATAATTATGTATAAAAAGCAGGAACTTATTAAAAATTACGTCATAAAAAGTATACACCTGAATTTTAAAAGAGAAAGGATATTGTAAAATAATAAATTCATTAACATGCGTTAGAAGTCTTAGGAGAAATTACGTCATATTTACGTCACATTATAGTTATTACATAAAATGAACACAAAATAATATTGCAAAAAAGTTTAAATTTAGAAATTGCGCTAGACATTTATTTAATATTTTGAGAGGATATTTTCAACTATTTTTGTTAGGAAAGCGCAAATAATATTTCATTGCTAACAAAAGTACTTTCACGCGATTATTTAAAAGAGAAAGAATAGCTTGGTAAAAATTACGTCAGATTAAAAATGATTAATTTAAAATGTCTCATTTAAAAGAACTTTCTTTTCGCTTTGTTAAAAAATACCAGGAGACAAAGACTCTGTTTACTTAATTCCTTTTATATTAGCTTATTTTGAAATGTTGTTACACGTGTCTACGTCATCAAGTTATTTTTATTTCGACGTTTTATTTGTATTTTTATTAATGTTGTACGAATTTATTTGTTCTTTCGTTATTTAAAATAAAAATTATGTCAATTTGTATAATTTGGCGAGTGGTTTGGCGATTTATATAATTTGGCGAAATGGGTCGACGGGATAATCAAGTAGTACCGCAGCGGATTTGGCGTTAAAATTCCCCAATCAAAGAGAAATGAATAGAAATTCGTTTATAGGGAGATCGCCACTGTTTTTTAAATTATAATTCAATCTTTCGAAATCTTTTTAAAGCCGATCAAATTAGCGTGCATTTAGAGCCTGCGGGGTCTGGACGGGTGTTGGCGAGCGTAGCTCGTAGGGGGCCGAGCCCCCTAGTTTTATTAAAAAATATCTTAATTTAACTTTGTATTGACATAATGTTTTAATATTATTTGTAATTCACATCAGTCAGCTACTAGCAGTGATAGAAGTGGGAAGAGGCCTGATTGTTGAGGCCCGTCTTGCTGGAGCCTAAGTAACGATAACGGCAACCCTTCTCGGTGTTGGGAGAAGTACAGTGTCGACTATAATGTCAGCATACTTGAAACACGGAAGAACGTCATCTAAAAAGTACAACAGTGGTCGAAAGTCGAAGCTGGATGACAACAGAAAGATTTTGAAGCGGATTGTGGCAAAACAACACAAGACAACAGCATCCCAGATAACATCTGAGATGAACACGCATCTACAGAAAGCAGTTTCATCAAAAACTATCCGGCGTGAACTGTATGTGCAAATGTACATGGTAGAGCGGCTACTTCAACCCTTCTGTCTCTGTCATCCAGCTTCGACTTTCGACCACTGTTGTGCTTTTTAGATGATGTTCTTTCGTGTTTCAAGTATGCTGACATTACAGTCGACACTGTACTTCTCCCAACACCGAGAAGGGTTGTCGTTAGAGTCCTGCATCGGGTCGGGTTACCCGCTTTTACCCGAACCCGACCCGACTCGCGGTTCGGGTCGGGTCGTGTTGGCGCTTTATTTTCTCGTTGCATGTCGGGTTGACTTCAACTTTTTTTGCTGTGGGTTGGGTTGGCTTTTTGACTTTTGCGGGTCGGGTTCGGGTTGATCCGATTTTTTAAAAGAATGTCCAAAATATTTTTTCACGTTACAAGTCTATATAAACCGCAGATCAAAGTTTCACAAAAATAAAATGCGTGCCTGTCTGTTTTGACTAGTCTTAGAATTCGTTTCTGGAAGTTAATATAAACATACTTTTTCAACTACTAGTACGATAAAGATCATAATGAATGCAGTAAAAAAACCTATAGATGGCACGAAAGAATTCTTGTAATGTGAACCCGACCTGAAGAAAGAAAATTAGTTTCATTCCGAGCCGAAAAAACAAAATTGGGGTAACTCGATCCGATGTTTGACTCTATTCAACGATCCCAAGGTGCTCAGAAGTTTTACTCTATTTGAATGTTAAAGAATATAGATTTGTTCATTCTTCTATGTAAAACATAAAAATTGTATTAGAGATACAATTGTAGATTATTTTTTATAGTGGCATTAAACGTGATTTACTTTCTTTACATTGCGGGTTCGGATCGGGTTCAATCTGACACGCGCAGAAATCTAGTTTGCCGTTATCGTTACTTAAGCTCCAGCAAGAGGGCTCCAACAATCATGCCTCTTTCGAAATCAGAGAGGTCAGCCATGCCATAACGCAATTTTAACACAGAAATATATTTTGCAGCCGACTTCTATCACTGTTAGTAGCAGACTGATGTGTGTACTTTCTGATCCGCTTGGTGGTACTCTTCACCGCTAGAGGGCATCAGTATACGAGAGGTTTCTTTCGAGTGGTATTTTTTCACAAGTGCTCATATTATTTTGTCCATCCCCTGCATATTATAGTTTCTAATTTTTCTAATACATTTTTAGTATGCTTAATAGCTTTTGTTTATTTAAATCTATGTAGGCTGAGAAACAATAATACCATGTTTCCAATTGCAATTGCAAAGATCAGGGATACGGCTCGATCTGTGATGGATATGTTTGACAAGATGCTCAAGGAGTTCTCAGGAAAGTAAGTCATGGATTTAATGAACCAGCATTTAGTCCTCTAATTGTAAGAAACGATAGAGCATTCAACACCAACTAATACTCGAAACTTCGTACGAAGTACAACCACAGCAACTACAGTAATAATATTCCATGAAGCAAAATGTGTAAGAGTAAAAATGTTCAATAAATAAATAATAAAATTTATGAAGAATTTTAATTTCTCATCTTTAAAGTGTTCTTTCTTTCCTTTTCACTTAACAATTACGTATAGTCCGAGATCTATTAAACATTTTAGGGTAGATATTTGAGACACCCTGAAAATTTGTGTAACACTTCTTTTGTAATGTCTGAATACAAAATCGAAGGTCTGGTAGAAAGATCGTGGCACTTAGCCAACCCTTGAATTTTTAAATTTCCAAAATTTTCATTGCAAAAAAAAAAAAAAAAAAAAAAAAAAAAAAAAAATCTTTGAGGTATTTTGATATTTTAATACCTTCAAATTTAGTATTTAATTAAATCAAAAATATAAAAATCAGACTATTCAGTCGGACCAAAAACTGTGCCAGACGGTTTCAAATGATATTTTATAACCATCGAAAAAAGTATTTGAATCATGCTGAGAATGAGACAGAATAAAATATTTAGGGAAAAAATATTTTGAAAAGGACACACGATTTTGGTGAACTTTTCTAATAGCCAGACTATATAGACCGGAATGCGGCAGCACAGACCATAATCTCATTGAGTTCACGGCTGAAATTCTAAAATGAGTTAAAACTCGATTCACGTATTAAAACGCAATCAGTCTGCCGAGTCCTATCTGGGTGGAAAACACCCGAAAACCAGATTGGAGCGGTTGAACTCGTAGGTTTACCATAGTGTTTTCCTGCTTCCAGTCCTCCCTGTTTTTTCATACCTTTGGGTGCAGGAAAACACAATGGTACACCTACGAGTCAGCCGCTCCAATCGGGTTTTCCGGTGTTTTATCCCCAGAAAGGACTTGGCCGACCGATTGCGTTTTAATATGTGAATCGAGTTAGAACTCATTCTGGGATGTCAGTAGTAAACTCGATGAGGTGATTGTCTTTGCTGCCGCCTCCCAGTCAAATAGGGAATGTTAAACGCGAGTGCCAGTAAACCTGGGCTTGCGGTGCCGCGCTGAAGATCCATTTACTGATACGATACAAACGAAGCGTAAACCGCGTTCCAGTGGCTCGCGAAAGCTATCTTAAGATGAATTTCAACTGGATGCGTGCACCATCACAACAAATCTATCTGCTATAGCCTCTCGCAAGATCATGAGACTCATAGCAAGCGTACAGTTATTCGAAAAAATTTAGAGTACTTATAGTCCGAGAGCTGACAGCACAAAAACCTATGTTATCAAGCACAAAAAAAACCCTTTATTTCATGGGAGAGTAGAAGTAGGGGAATCTAATGAGCCATGTCTGCCGGAAGTGAAGTGGTGCATAAGCCAAAAATTTAATACCACCCGTGGTTGACTCGTAGGTTTATCATTGTGTTTGCCGTACAACTATCCTCCATGCTCTCGTACGTTGTTTGTACGGCAAACACAATGATAAACCTACGAGTCAACCACGGGTGGTATTAAATTTTTGGCTTATTCACCACTTCACTTCCGGCAGACATGGCTCATCTTAAAAAGTTCATTTAGTTGTTAATATTCCCTGTCTGGTTTTACTTCAGCGAAAAACCTCAAAACTACAGGACTGGTCTACAGTTAATATTAGGCATTTTGTGCAACTACCTATGGCAAAATGCGTAATTATCAAATGTGAAAAACATTCACAGGACATACCACATATCATTGGTAAGGTTTGGTGGAGAGAAACAGGAAACTTGAATAAACTTGTCAACAATGTGTACATAAATGTAAAAAAAGATTAAATGAAAATAACTTGAAAGTAACCTAGAGAAAAATGTTTGTAAATGGCACATCGAGAGCAATGAAGTATATGAGCATTGAAACTCTTTTTATTTATTTATTTATTTTTATTTATTTATTTATTTATTTATTTTTTTGGTCAGTTTCTTCAAAATTATGTCCCCTAGTTTATGTAACTTATCTTCCAAAGCCTCTATACATATTTTTTTCCCCCTTAAGATTACTAAAAACCCCCCACTGTCCGATCATTAATTTTTTATCTTAGTCATTTACGTTGATCTAGGTCACTGATTTTTACTTTAAACTCTTCTATTTCCCCTTTCCTTCAAAAAGCATGGTTGGGTCCTGGTGATGCCTGGGCCATAATTGAAAAAGTGAATTAATTATACTAAGTGAAAACGCTGTGCAAACAGTATAATCAGGACCGAAAAAGTCACAATAGAAGACATAAGCTGATAGAGAAAATCAGAAGTATTTTTATCTACTGATATTATAAAAATATATATTCACAATGAAACAGGGCGATCCGCGAAATGAAAAAGAGTTGCAGTCGCAAAGGAATGATTCCTCTGTCATAACAGAGTCAGATGAAGACGGGGTGAAGTCTAACGACAAAGAAACACAGCTACCACAGCGAGCAAACAAAAATTACCAGCCGGGAGATGAACTGCTGCCATTTGGCGCCGAAACAGCATCACTAATGACGATACTGGTTTTAATAGATCAGATGGTTAGACATCAAAAGAAACGCGACAAAGGAAGTAATGAAAATGCACAAAAATACCGAAAGTTTTTGGAAGAGAAAGCGGTGGAAATAGAGAAAGAAAACGTAAGACAACACGACAAGGCTGAGAAGGAAGAACACCAAGAACGAGACACGTTGTCGAAAATTGCAGACCAGGTACTAGAACTCATGCACCAACTACAAACGCAGTTAGCGTCAAACAAAGAAGTAAAGATAAAGAATACCATGTCATCAGTAATCAAAAACTTTAAGCAGCTCAAACAACAGACAGAAGAAAAAGATCACTTAACAACGAAACTCAGCGAAAGAATTAAATTCCAAAAAGAGTTAATCAAACAGACAAAACAAGATAAAATCGAAAGAGAAGATCAATTGATCAATGATATGAACAAAATCATACAACAGAACCATGAACAAATGGAAAAAAGACTCGTCGAACATGTTACCACTCTTCAGGCAGAAAACCGAAAGGTCTCAATTAATCATAGAGAGGGAGAAACAGCAATAGAAAATGACCGACCAACATATGCAGAAATGACAAATTTTCCACCGCTCCCACAAAAAAGACCGACACTAATATTAACACCAAAAGACAAGGAAACAAAAATGCCAATAATAAAGAAAGTTCTCAATTCTATGAATATGGCTGAATTACCACCAGTAGACTGCCAAACAACTAAACAAAATAAAATAATAATAACATGTAAAAACAAATTTGACCTCGAACAGGTGAAAGATAAAATCCGAACTACAGAAGATATGGCGGAAAAACTGGATATTAAAGAACCAAACCCGAAAAAAAGCCCGAGTGATAGTCTTTGGAGCCCCAGAAGCCCCAGTAGTCACACAGAAAAACGTCGAAAGAGAAGCAGACAGTTCACTGAGCAACTTAGAAGAGCAACAAGAACTATATGAAAAACAAGCACTCTATCCGGCTTTGGAAAGAGCTCTGAGGAGGAAGGTGCAATATAAGCTGATAAGAGTATTGAAAGGAAGAGAGGGCGAGGAAACCTCGCACTTGGTGTTGCAGCTACTGGAGAGAGATGCACTGCAACTAATGGCAGGAAAATTGTGCATAGGATTTAACCGGTGCACGGTAAGACGGTATGTCTTCATTCAAAGGTAATAGGGCAGGAAATAGGGCATACAGCAAGAGTGTGCCAGAATGCAGAGGCCTGCGCTAAATGGGGCAAAGGCCACAACATCAAGGATTGTGCCTCAGAAAAAGAAGAGTGTGTTAACTGCAAAAAAGTGCTCGACTACTACAAGGGGGACCACAGGAAAGCTGGACTATATGAAAAACATCCATCTTACGATCCATCCTGCAGCGTGTATCAGCGAAAGAAACAAGCAGCAGTAGCGTCATTGTCTTGTAGAGGTAAAAATTCAAATTAATTCAACAAAATTTACAGAACAACAGATCACAAACCGCTGCTTTTATGAAATTCCTCTCAGACTCGGACTATTCCCTGGTTTGTCTTCAAGATGCATACCTTTATGAAAATAGACTTCTATCACTTCCTCGAACAACACCATGCTATAGTTCAAGCTCTAAAAAAGCCCATATTTTAATCTTAGACCAAAACTTAAAACATAATCTCTCTTCTAAACACTATAACTCAGTTTTTATAAATTTAGACCTTAAGCCATTAACCTTAAGCATTGGCAGCCTTTATAGCACCCCGAGTGCTGACTTTGATGAGGATATTGAGAACTGGCTGGGTTCTAAAAATCAGAGCCCATTGCAGTTGGTTCTCGGTGATTTCAACGCTCACAGTCAGCTTTGGGGCTATAGGAGTGAAGACACCAGGGGAAAAAGTTCTTATCGATAGAGTCATAGCGTATCAACGAGTTATTCTAAACTCTTCATCCAGTCCACCAACGTATGAGTCGGGGAAGAACCTGGGGAGGCCGGATCTGTCCATCTGCACGCAGGCTATGTTTTCACACATAAAACACTGGGAAGTAATTTCTTCCCTTTTTGGAGACCACTACCCAATAAAAACAGAGCTAAATTTCACAATACCCAAACTACCAAGAAGAAGATTCAAAACAAAGGGAATCCCTTTGACACAATTTTCCGAACAACTAACTCGAAAATGCTCACAGATTAACTTTAATGACATAGAAACTATAGACCAGTTTAACGAAGAATACGAAACTTTTAAACAAGAAATATTATTACAAGCCAATAAATCCTTTAAAAAGAAAGCCCCCTTCAAGAAATTTAAAATTTCCTGGTGGTCTCCACAATTGAGGGCCCAAAGAAATAAAGTAGCAGCTCTTTTAAAAAGAGCAAAAAATTCAAACTACGAGTCAAATATAAACCAGCAATACGAAAGGGAAAGGGCAATTTATCAAAAACAGATTTTATCGGAGAAGGAAAAAGCTTGGACAAACCTGTGTCGCAGAGAGACGGATCATTTTGGTTTAACGAAAAAGTTGGCCTTCCAGCGATTCCAGGACTCACATATCAGTTACCAATTTGATTCTTTGTCACCCACTTCCAGGTCATCAACCCTTTTAAAACTAACGAGAGACATTTTTGGCGTTGAAACTCCAAAGCAACTACCACAGCGACTAAACTCGCACGACCAGGCAAAATTCACGAAAAGAGAGTTGCGAAATGTTATTTTCTAATTCAATATTAACAAGGCGCCAGGACATGATCAAATGGATCACAGGATGGTCAGGTGCATCTTTTCAAAAATTCCTAATATTCTGTTGGATATGTACAACAGTCTTTTAAACTATTTTCCTGATGACTGGAAATTGGGAGAGCTCGTGTATTTTAGAAAGGAGGGAAAACCCTTGAATGAGAGCTCTTCATATCGCCCCATCACTCTATTACCAATATTCGGAAAAATCTTAGAGAAATTAATTCTAAGACGAATACATCACGCATTAGAAAAAACGAATTTCCTATCGGGTAAGCAACACGGCTACACGCAAAATAAATCTATCTACGGAAACGGCTTTGGAGCAAGTGATTTCATTAGTAGAACAACACAAACAAAATAAACAATACACATCACTGGTGTCACTGGATTTCAGAGGAGCATTTGACAACCTCCCTTGGGACCAGGTGATCCTAGCATTGCAAAGACTAGGTATTTCTAAACAACTCATTAATCTTGTCGTTTCCTTCCTTTCGGGTAGGCGAGCTCAGGTGGACTGGATGGCACCATTTTTGTTGTACTTCTTTAGTAAGGGTTGCCCGCAGGGATCGTGTCTGGGTCCTTTTCTTTGGTTGGTTCTGTTGGAGACTTTGTTGGGGACCTTTGATGTACAGGACTGTGAACTGGTGGCATACGCGGATGACGTGATATTACTGATCTGGGCACAGTCGAGACAGCAACTTGAACAAAAAGGTCAGAAAGCTTTAAAATTTATTCAGAATTGAGCAGAAACCAACAAAATAGAAATTTCACATGAAAAATCCTCATCATTAACTTTTGGCAAACCCAAACACCTTAAGCAGGGCCCCACATTTAAACCACATTTAAATCAATAAAATCAGAAACAACACTAAAATACCTGGGGGTAATATTAGATAAACAATTATCATTTCTCCCACATGTGGCACAAAAGAGAGTAGAAATCGGAAAAATAACTCAAAATCTTTATAAATTTTCATCAATCTCAGGTCGACTCCCTCCGGAATTTTTTAAGATTTGGTACTCGGCGATCTTACAAAGGAAACTGGCCTACGCGTGTGCTGTCTGGTTTCCGCGTATGGCGCAATATCACGGTCGTCGACATTTGCTCTCGGCACAAAGGAAAGCTTTGTTGCTGATAACGAGAGCATATCGCAATACGTCAACAAACGCCCTGCAGGTCCTCACAGGTCTCCCCCCACTGGATTTGCAGTTGGAGGCGGAGGCGGAGTATTCGGGGACGATTCGTCTCGGCAAGTCAACAGAAAAGGCTTTTGCTCCACTATACTATCCAAAATGCTCAAAATACAAAACATCACCACTAATAAGTGAAATACAAATTTGTGAAATAAACGACTATGTAGGCAAAATTACAATATACACGGACGGTTCCAAAATGTCCGAAGGCACAACCTCGGCATTTTGTGTGTACGAAAAAAACGAGCAAATCTATACTTGGAGAGCGAAACTGTCCCAAGATAACTCCGTCTTCCAGTCAGAACTCTTCGCGATCTCTTCAGCATTAGAGTGGATAGAGTCGGACAAACATTCTCAATGCTTAATCATAACGGATAGCCTATCAAGTTTAAAAGCATCAAACAATTTTGACAATACAAACTATTTAATACTAAAAATTCTTCAACAATTACAAACAACAGTAAAAGACATATACTTCAATTGGACAAAAGGACATTCAGGTGTTGAGGGCAATGAGGCAGCTGACCAACTGGCAAAATCGGCAGTAACGGATGAAACACTAATACATACATTTTTACCATATCCAGCTTCTTCTCGATGTGAAATCTTCGGTTCGCCCAGAAAAATTGGGTAACCAATTGTGATTGTAATTGTAAATCTCACAGTAACCGAAATAAATCTCAGCAGCTTGATCAGGAACCCGACGCTCCCTCTCAGACTCTGGTTGAGAGTCAGGAGGAGTGGATGTGGTCTACCCCTCGGGATTGCACTAACACTCTAAAGCGAAAGCTGAGTTCCCGAGGTGGTCATCGCTGCCATCGCTGTCATTAGATTCCCCTACTTCTACTCTCCCATGAAATAAAGGTTTTTTTCTTGTGTTTGATAACATAGGTTTTTCTGCTGTCGGCTCTTGGACTATTAAAAAATTCTTATTCGTAGTGAAACATGTGCAGCATTAGAAGGGCTATTTTGTTTGTATATTAAAATATTTTCCTTTTTATATAATACGCGTTTCTTATATATATTAATCATGGAAGTAAAAAAAAAATTGTTTGCGTTATTTGCACAAAAAGATATGGAAAAAATCACTGTTTTTAGGGAAAAAACTCTACAAAAAAGTCGTAAAGTGTTGAAAATTCAGATAAAACATATAGTCTAAGAGCTAGAACGTCAAAAAAACACGTGATTTTAGCAAGGCTCATTTTTCTATATGCCGTTCCGGTTTACGATGTAGTACGTATGCGGACGGTCTGGCTGGCGGAAGACGTTGCGATTACCTCTGAGAGTAGGGGTTATGCAGGCGAAAAAAACTACAAAATTACGTCATTTTAGCATGACTTTTGTTTATAACATCTGTTTCTGGTAACTATTCGTGATATTAATTCACTATTGCCAGGCGTTTCTAACGTTGTTAAGACCCTGCCATATCCCGATTTGTAGGTAAAGAAACATGTCATCTTCACGTCATTTTAGAAAGCTTGAAAATTGTAATATATTACTCTTTGGGTACCAGACAACCTATAATTAATTTGCCAGATAGAAATTCGGTTGATAAGTTGATGCCAGACGGCTTTAAATCTAGCAGCGAAAATGTCTGTAAGAAAAGTGGTTTATAGGTTAAAGAAACATGTCATCTTCACGTCATTTTAGAAAGCTTGAAACTTGTAACCTATTAACACACGTCCCTTTGGCCGAGACTCTCTAGCGGAAGCCAGGAAGGAAAAGAAAAAAAAAAATGCAAAATTGAAACCGGACAAATTTAAAAGGGAAATTGGTTAATTATAAACATCGGAAAGAGGGAAGGGTTTCGGTGGGTGGGCTGGGAGACTGCAGCAAAATTCGTGTCCGTCACAGGTCCCTGCCCACGGCCCCTTTGCCTAGTCTCTCTAGCGGAAGCCAGGAAGGAAAAGTAAACCAGTGGGACGTGGCAATCCCAGAACTTTCTTCTATCTCATACATGTTAATATTTCCTGAAAATTAAACACCAAAATCTTATCAGCAAACAACTTACGTCAAGTTGTAGCTGAATCTGAAGTTGAATGAAAATTCGTGCATTAGTTTTTGAGATAGAGCTATTGAGGAAATCGTAAAAAAATATATATATATAGCAACAGCACCTGTTGGTCGATTGACTCCAAAAACTAATCAGAACCATTTATATAAGGGACAACTTGAATCTGACGTTTGATGAAAATTCATGTATGAGTCCTTGAGATACAGTTTTCGCGGAAATCGTGATCAATGCAACCTAGCAGTGCCACCTGTTGGTGGATTTGCACTAAAAACTAAACAATACTCATTTATAACAGCGATTAACAGAATCTGAAATTTGTTGAAAATCCAAGCACTAGTTCTTGAGATAGAACTGTTGCGGAAATCGCAAAAAGATGCAGCATAGAAGCACCACCTGTCAAGCTATTTACACCAAAATGTATAAAACGTCCATTTATGTCAAGGACTAACTGAATATGAAGTCTTATAAAATTCCGGGCATTAGTTCTTGAGTTATAGGTATTGCGGAAATCGTGAAAAATGCAGCATAGCAGCGCCACCTGTTGGGCGATTGACACCACACAGTAATGAGCACCAGTTTATATCAGGGGCTCACTGAATCTAAAGTTTTATTAAATTCTGTTCTTTAGTTCTTGAGTCCACAAAATGTGTGTCAAACACACACACAGACAGACTCACAGACAGACATTTTGTAAAAACTTGTTTTTATGGTTCTCTGACCCCTAGAAAAACGTGTCCATCCGTCGAAAACCGGAATTCGAAAATTTTCATGAAACCAATACTTTTTACTTGTAAAGACAGAAGAAAGTAAAAATAAAAAATTAAAAAAGTATATTTGTAATTTATTTGTAAGGCATTGATATAAGTATTAAAATCTTTTCATAAGTATTCAAGAAGAAAAAAAAATGGTTGGCAGGATGCAAAAAAATTCAAAGCATTTGTATTTACTACTTAGAAATCGCGTTTTTCTGTAATTCTTATAAATCACATTTGAGCTTTTCATTATCTGGTCTCTATAACGTAATTAAGTGTGGGTGAAAATCATGCACGAATTAAATAAACATTATGTTATAAGAAAATAAAACTAGTCAGATGTGACAATCCCAAAACTTTTCTTCTATATCATACATGTTAATACTTCCACCTGTTAGATGATTTACACCAAAATCTAATTATCAACCACTTTGACAACTTCTAACTGAATCTGCAGTTGAATGAAAATCTGTGCATTAATTTTTTAGTTAGAACTATAGCGGAAATTGTAAAAAATTCTGCATAACAGCGTCACCTGTTGGGCGATTGACACCAAAAACTAATTAAGACCAGGAAATAACTGAATCTGAAGCTGGATGAAAATTCATGCATGAGTTTTTGAGATAGAACAATTGCGGAAATCGTGAAAAGTGCAGCACAGCAGTGCCACCTGTGGGGCGATTGACACCAAAAATTAAACAGCATTAATTTATATTAGGGATTCGGACTCACTAAATCTGAAGTTTGATGAAAATTTGTGCATTTTTTTCTTGAGTTGTTGCGATAATCATGAATTATGCAGCGTAGCAGCGTAGCAGCGCCACCTTTCGGGCGATTTTTACCCAATTGTAATCAGCACCTAACTATATCCCGGACTCATTGAATCTGAAGTTTTATGAAAATCCGTGCCGTAGTTCCTGAGATATAGCTATTGCAGAAATCGTGAAAAATACCGCCTCGCAGCGCCACCTGTTGGGCGATTCTCACTAAAAACTAATCAGGACCCGTTTATATTAAGGTCTAATTGAATCTACAGTTTTGTGAAATTCCGTGCTTTAGTTCTTAAGATAGAGCGCCCACAAAATTTTTGTCACATACCATACTCACAGAGTGACAGATAGATATTTTCGAAAAACCTATCAGTCGTGTTCAGGACATTATAAAAAGTATAAATCCATCGAAAACCGAAAGTTTTCACGAATCCAATACTTTCTTCTTGTGAAGATAGAAGAAAGTAAAAATTGAAAAATTGAAACCGGTAAAATTAAAAATGGAAATTGGACGGACCGCCCCTGCCTGCATCCCTTTAGCCGAGACTCTTGTGGAAGCCAGGTTCAAAAGAAAAGAAAACAAATCGGAAAATTGAAACCGGACAAATTTAAAAGGAAAATTGATTAAATCAAAGACATCGAAAAGCAAGAAGGGTGGGCTCGGAGCTCTGAAGCTATCGTACGACAGCTGCTACTTCGAACTTATTATTAGTAATAATTCGATTGACATTTTGAAGCAATTTGTGATCAGTGAAGTCATTCACACTATAGAAAATTGCATCATCCTAACCAAGTTGTGTTAAATTTTTTTGATTATTTGGCTGTAAAATTTGATAAAGTGCTGTTGACTAATAACACTGTTTTGTGTTTCATTTTTGTTTACATTATCTTTCTATTGATGTACCGTCGTGGAAAAAAAAAAGTAAACACCCCCTACTCAATCTGCAGCAAATTATTGTGGAAGGAAGTGACTGGTACCAAACGATTGGAAATAAAGTCTACTTTTAAAGGATTTGGATAAAATTGGCTTAGAGGGCCCTCTATCTATTGAAACGAACCCAAATTTGTTTTTTTTTTCAATAGCAATACCCAAGTTTGTCACCCTCAATAAATTCTGCACCCTTCCATGAGCCTAAAAACAAATTTTCATGAAATTCGTACGATTCGTGTGAGGGAAATTCATTAATTTCAAAATGAGCCTATTTTAGGGGCTGTATCCAAATGGAAGTTCGGTACTCGAGGGTTGAAATGCTACAAGAATGACTAGGTCACTTCTGTTAATGTGTTATTTCTTGCCAATAGGACCCTTTCACTCGCTTAACAGGTGTCGACTCTTGCTAGCCCAAGTGTTTCACGGAAATGAGTAAAATAGGGTATCTTGAGTGAATGCCGTGTTGTACAGTCGTGAAAAAAAAGTAAATAGCCCCTACTAACTCCTCAACAAATTACCGTAGAAGAAAAAGTTGTAAATATGAAAGTTGTAAAAAATTTTATCCTCTTTAATATTGTAATTGACAAATAATATGCTATGGCAACGGGTCTCGAAATATTAAAAAAAAAAAAAAAAAAAAAAAAAAAATCAAAAAATGTCCCAAAATTTTGTTGTTTTTTGGCCACAGAAAATTTAGTTATAAGAAATTTTGTTAGAAAACTTGGTTTTTCCGTATTGGCATCATTATAAACAATTTAGAAAAAAAAAATCTTCTACCCAACCTTTTGCAAGGTAACCCCCTTTTTTTGGTACATTTCCCCTGGACTATAACTCCTCAACAAATTATTGCAGACGAAAGTTACTGGTACCCAATGATTGGAAATAAAGCCTACTTTTAAATGATGTATATAAAATTTGCTTAGGGGGTAATGCATAGTAAAACGAACCTAAACTTCATTTTTTTCAATGGCAGTACCCAATTTTAACAAAATACTTCAAATCTTCGGTTCAAACAATGCCTAGTCACCAAATTTCAAGTCATTTGAATGATAAGTTTTTGAATTATAAACATTCAAAATGGATTGCTTCTAATGTTAAATTACATTTTCACATTTTCATTAATATCTCCTAAAATGATACTCCTATTATGCTTTTTTTTTTTTTTTTTGTAGCAATAATACTAAATTTGCCAAACATAAATACGTTGAATTTGCAATTTTTATAATTTTATGGATTATGAATTATGGAAATTATGAATTATGAAATTAATATCGGAAAAAATTATGAATTGCAACCTACCATTTTTTGGATGGATTTAGACTTATTAAGTCCTGCTTTATGGAAATCCAAAATTTCACATTTTTCTTCCAAGTAATTTTCATATGATGCTTAAAAAATGGCAAAAGGATGATTTACGGGGCCGTCTATGATAGAAGTGACAAGATATTTTGAAATTTCTTATGCTATCCTGTCATCTAGCAGTTTTCAATGACTACTTGAATGACGCTTAAGATGCCTTGATCAAGAAGGGGGGCTCTCTCGGTCAACCACCGAGTACCAAACTTCCATTTGGATACAGCCCCTAAAATACGCTCGTTTTAAAATAATTAATTTATCGGAAACTTATTGTACCAATTGCATAAAAATTTGTTTTGGGGCTAATGGAAGGATGTCGGGTTCATTTATGCCGTCAGAACTGTGTACTGTTATTGAAAAAAACAAAGTTATGGTTCGTTTTAATATGCAGATGGCCCTCTAAGCAAATTTTATATACATAATTTTAAAGTAGACTTCAAGGAAACGCCGCTCAGTTATAAGGAGGAGGGTTCCCTACTGATACTTTAATTTCCGTTTGCGTTCTTTTTTTTTTAAAAATTAAGTGGTGCTTTTTTATCGCTATTTCGTCTTAACACTTCTGGTAAGTGTCCAAAATCTTTCACGTGACTTCTTTATTTACGTATATAAATCTTAGGTTGAATACCAGAGAAATAAATCTGATGTTTTTTGAGAGTTCTAGTACCTGTCCTTTCTCCAAAGCATAAATGGCGACCGGTTCTTGAGTGACCGGTTCTTCCGGGGGGAGCGGCGTCTTGCGTGAAAATGTGTGGGGGTAAGATGCTGGTTGTTTTCCCTTGGGGTAAGATGTCGGTTATTTTCCGCGCGGTGAAATGCCTGGTTGTTTCTTCATTGTTTAAATTACTCTTGGCTTATTAACTAACTTATCAACGATTTTAATCAGCTAATTTAAATCAGTGATTAAATCGTGATTTTAATCAACTGATTAAAAAAATTCATTGATTAAAATAATAAATTTTCTAAATGTTTAAATTGACACAAAGAAATATTGAAATCTAAGGGGAATAGAAAGTGTTTCTATATGTATTCTCTCTTATAAATAAACTTTATTGGCCTTAAATAACTGCTAATAATTATTATTTTTAATCATTGTTCAACATTTGATGTTAAACGCAGTTATAAATAATTTTAATAAATGTAAATATCGTGGTATATAATATAGTTTTAGACAACCAGGGTTTTCTGCCCCCTACGAGCTACGCTCGACAACCTCCATCCAGACACCGCAGACTCTAAAAACACGCTATTTTGATCTGCTTTGAGAAGATTACGGAAGATTAAATCGTAATTAAACGACTAGTGGCGATCTCCTGTAATCAGGTTTCTATTTATTTCCCTTTGACTGAGGGATTTTAATGCCGAATCGATTGCTGTCGAAGCAGCTAACTGCTATTTTCGTGGTTTATTAAATAAGATCAATCCAACAATTTAAAATTAGCTGGTATAAAATGGTTATGTAAACAATTTTATAAAGATGCTATAAGAAATTTATTTTAAATTAGACATTTTAAATGTATCGTTTTAAATATGACGTAATTTTCACCAATGTTTTGCTTCACATTTTGATATTCACATAAAAATAATTTTAAAGGCCTATAAAAATCAAACTAAATTGCTGTGACAATAGCAACTACGAATTTCCAGGTGTCTCAAGCCTTTCTAAAAAGGAATTAGATAAGAATAAGTCAAAGGCTAGAAAAACAAAATCTTCAACAGACGATGATATTGATGACGATTAAATTACCTACCAAGATTCAGAAGATTAAAAAATTTTTCAAGTGAATGAAAATGAGTGTTCAGAGTGTCTAGCAGAGTGCAATAAAACCTCGTAAAAATGTGATTGGATGAAGTGCATTCAGTGAAACTGTTGGTTATATAAAAATTGCTAAAAATTCGTAAACAAATGTGATCTCAGATATTGCTGAAAAGAACAAAGGGACATATGAAAAACATCGACGAAAAAGCTGGACTCTACAGTGTGGCTCACAGTGGCTTTACCATATTTAAACTTGTTATAATGTTTAAAAATGGGCATACTTAAGAGCCATAGTTCTTTTAAATGTTAAGTGAACATAACCTTTTTTTTTTTTTTCAAATATTAGTTTGTCCTTCTATTAAACTGCCAACGTTTGTTACATTTTTATTTTTGTAATTTCCTAATATTAAGTAAGTTAACAATTTTAGCATGTCTAAAATATTAAAATTACTTTTATTTGTTCCATTATGTTTTACTAGGAGATCGTACCCGGGCTTCCCGGGTTACAGAATATAGGTGAAAACATTTTTTAAAATTGAAAACTAATAATTTTTTTATATGCAATAAGTTTTTTAGATTGCCCACTTACATTGAAAAACTATTTTTCATATGAAAAATACGAATTATACAATCAAATAAAGTTTTGAAATTTATCAAAAGCGATATTTTCTTATTAGTCGCATGCTAAGAGAGACCAAGATTTTGCTACTTGCGGCATCCTTTTACATTCTGATAATTTCAGAGCTTATACATGCCTGTTAAATTTGTGTTTTACTTATATTATTTTATTTATTTATTCACAGGGAAGTTTTTTTGAATGGATATTTGCCGTAAGAAAATGATGAACTCTTTATGTTGTTTTAAGGGCAAACGGATTAATCTTTCGTAATCGAGCTCCGCGCGATATAAATAAATTAAAAAGTATTTCATGCTTTAAAATTGCTTTTAAAACCACTAGGGGATCATACCCGGGCTTCCCGGGTTAAAGAATATAGGTGAAAACATTTTTTTTTAATTGAAAACTAGTAATTTTCTTATATGGAATAAATTTTTTAAATTACCCACTTACATTAAAAAAGCCTTTTACATATGGAAAATACAATTTATACAATCAAATAAATTTTTGAAATCTATCAAAAGCTATATTTTCTTATTAGCCGCATGCTAAGAGATATTTGACTAAGATTTTGCTACTTATGGCATCCTTTTATATTCTGATAATTTCAGAGCTTATACATGTCCATTAAATTTGTGTTTTATTTATATTATTTTATTTATTTATTCACATGGAAGTATTTTTTTAATGGATATTAGCCGTAAGAAAATGATGAACTCTTTATTTTGTTTTAAGAGCAAACTGATTAATCTTTCGTAATCGAGCTCCTCGCGATATAGATAAATTAAAAAAATTTTCATGCTTTAAAATTGTTTTTAAAACCATAGACAATCAGTAAACTGAGATGAACTTTGCGAACAAATTCCATTTGAAAAAAAATCCTATTTGGTGATCTAAAAATTTAAATTGTACGATTACAAATATGTTAGATTTGTGTTTTTACAGTATTATTCTTTTATTTGTTTATAAAAGAAGTATTAATTTCGTTAATTTGTCTTTCACAAATATGTTAGATTGGTGGGTTTTTTAATATTATTCATTTATTTGTTTATAAAGGAAGTATTAATTTCGTTATGCAAAAATAGTCAGAAACAAATGCTGAAAAATGTTTGTTGCTTTATGTGCAAAATGTTTATTATTATTACGTATTGAAACCGGCACGTGATAAGATAAACTTAAAAAAAATTATCCTTAAAAATTATTTTAAAAAATACATCAGTCAATTAAGATACAGTTTTTAAACAAATTGCATTTGAAAGTAAATTTTTTCCCTATGCGACTAAAATTGAAAATGTACAATGGTCAGAACATTAAAAAATTGCAATAGCGAAAATGTCAAGACGGAAATTTGATAGTGAAGTATTGCCATTTGCAAAATGACGTCTGCATTACGCACAGATACGTTTGTTCTTTATAATATAGATACTTAATCAGTAAAATATAATAAAGATCAGTTATTAGGATGTGATTATCGACTGAAGCTCTTATGCTTAGTATTCCGGAATGAAAAACAGCAATTTTCACCTTCTCAAAATTTGCATACGCACTTCTCATATCCATATTCATCGTTTTTTAAAAATTTGTATTTTGTTTGATCATTTAAAAATCATTTTAACTCAAAACTTGAAGTCACGATTGAGAGCAACATCTTTTATGTGAACAGACGCACACTTTACTGGAGATTCTAATCTGAATTCCGGAGAGTAAAAATTTCCGTAATTTATGTTTTTTAGACGCATTCGTGTTAAAATGTTTAGTTTTTTCTAAGAAAATGATCGTTTTCTTTTAAATATGACTTCATTTTCACTTAATTAAGCATTTCGCCTAGTGTCTGAATCTTAGTATCAATACACATGCAGAAGGAAAAACAATATAGAAAATTTATGAGGAAAAATGCGTGTTTTCAAAAGCAGTACGTCATTTTCCGTTCAAAATATTATATCCTTAATGGGATTTTGCGCCACTAAACCCTATACAACAATTTTTATCAACAATTTTGAATTTTTATCAGATAATCACATGAATAAAGTTAAATAAACCTCATTATTTCTCTCTTCTCTGCAATAATGAAAGCTATCTTATTACCATCATTTTGAAGAAGTTTCATAGAATACTTTTAAAATAAAAATATAATAATGGGATATTTAAAAAAAAAACTGCTAAGGCGGGCGCACAAAATGACAGCTATCAGTTAAAAAATTCATTAGTAAATTTGGTTCAGCAGAAAGCTCAGGGCAGATAACTAAAGAACACACTTGTGTTTTAAATATATAGATTATATAAAATTAGGAAAAATTAAATTAAGCAAATTATGTTATTTTGATCAAATTATAGTAGAATGTCTTAAAGAATAGCAATAAAATTTTATTATTCGAGAAAATTTTGGACAAACACTTCAGGAACATGATATTATTTTAAACCACGAATTATTTGTTTGCTTATCTAACTCGGCGAAGCAAATCCATCCAGGCGAGAATCATCAATTTCTGTAAGATAAATCGCTATTATTTGCATGTCACCTCTCTTATATAAAGACACTAAATTTTTGTAAAACATTGCGTTTTATCAGTGTGTGATTTCCATTACATTATTTTCAAAAGTGAAGCCTTTTCACCTGTGAAGAATTTCAAGGCAAATGGGCTGGGAAAATGACGCACTTCTGTGTAATTCAAATTTAAGAATAAAAATACGCGCATTTTTATAAAGTGACGCTATTTGCATCCGCTAAAGCAATCCACTTTTACAATCTTAATCTTCGTCTATAGAAAAGTATGCATATGACGTCATTATCACGGAATAACAGACAATATTCTTGATATAGCCTATATTTTAATTTCAACTTTTTTTTCTGATTGTATGAAAAAAATGGCAACAAAAAAGATACAGTATCACCTATTTTCGCCTATTTTCCGTTTACTTTCAATGACTTTCAATAGAAACGGGGTACTTTTGTTGCCACGATAAGAAAAATGGTATTAAAAATACAAAAAAATTAATATCTCAAAAATAAATTGAGATACATGTTTTCAAACAAATTGCATTTAAAAGAGCATTTTTTTCCTTATACGACGGTGTAAAAATTTAAAATGTGTGATGTTTAGAAGTTTAAAAATTTGCAGTAGAGAAAATTGCAAAACCAAAATTTCATTTCAAATTTCGAAGTGTTGCCATTCGCAAAATGACGTATGCGTTACGCACAGATATGTTTGTCCTTTATAATATAGATAGACAATCAGTAAACTGAGATGAACTTTGCAAACAAATTCCATTTGAAAAAAAAAAAAAAAGTTATTCCTATTTGGTGATCTAAAAATTTAAATTGTACGATTACAAATATGTTAGATTTGTGGGGTTATTTAATATTATTATTTTATTTGTTTATAAAAGAAGTATTAATTTCGTTAATTTGTCTTTCACAAATATGTTCGATTGGCATTTTTTTAATGTTATTCTTTTATTTGTTTATAAAGGAAGTATTAATTTCGTTGTGCAAAAATAGGCAGAAACAAATGCTAAACAATATTTGTTGCTTTATGCTCAAAATGTTTATTATTATTATGTATTGAAACCGGCACGTGATAAGATAAACAACAACAACAACAACAACAAAAAATGCTTAAAAATTATTTAAAAAATATATATCAGTTAATTAAGATGCAGTTTTTAAACAAATTGCATTTGAAAGTAAATTTTTCCGCTCTGCGATGAAAATTGAAAATGTACGATGCTCAGAAAATTAAAAAATTACCGTAGAGAAAATTTTAAGATCGAAATTTGAACGTGAGATGTTGCCATTCGCAAAATGACGTCAGCGTTACGTACAGATACGTTTGTTCTTTATAATATACGTAATCAGTAAAATATAATAAAGATCATTTTTTAGGATGTGGTTATCAATTGAGGCTCTTATGCTTGGTATTACGGAATGAAAAACAGCAATTTTCACCTTTTCAAAATTTGCATACGCAGTTCTCATATCCATATTCGTCATTTTTTAAAAAAATTGTATTTTGTTTGCTCATTTTAAAATCATTTTAACTAAAAACTTGAAGTCACGATTGTCAGAAACATCTTTCATGTGAAGAGGCGCATTCTTCACTTGAGATTCAAATCTCAATTCCGGTGAGTAAGAATTTCCGTAATTTATGTTTTTTAGACGCATTTATGTTAAAATGTTTAGTTTTATCTAAGAAAATGATCGTTTTCTTTTAAATATGACTTCATTTTCACTTAAATAAGCATTCCGCTTAGTGTCTGAAACTTAGTATCAGTACACATGCAGATGGAAAAACAATTTAAAAAATTTATGAGGAAAAATGCGTATTTTCAAAAAGCAGTATATCGTTTTCTGTTATTATTCCCCTAATGTAATATTTTATTCCCCTAATATAATATTATGCTCCTAATGGAATTTTGCGCCACTAAACCAATCCAACAATTATTATCAACAATTTCGAATTTTTATCCGAAAATGGCATGAATAAAGATAAACATACCTCATTATTTTTCTCTTGTCTGCAATAATGAAAACTATCTAATTTTAACCATTTTGAAGAAACTTCATAAAATACTTTTTAAATTAAAATATAAAAGTGGGGATATTTAAAAAAAAAACAGATAGTGGGATCACATCTACAAATGAACAGCTTTCAGTTAAAAAAATATATATATATTAGTAAAATTGGTTCAGCAGAAAGATCAGGGCAGATGACTAAAAAACACGTGTTTTAAATATATAGATTATATAAAATTATAAAAAATTAAATTAAGCAAATTATGTTATTTTGATAAAATTATAGTGGAATGTCTTAAAGAATGCATTAAAATTTAGTCATTTGGGAGAATTTTGGACAAAAACTTCAGGAACATGATATTATTTTAAGCCTCGGATTATTTTTTTGCTTGTCTAACTCGGCGAAACAAATCCATCCAGGCGAAAATAATCAATTTCTGTAATATAAATCGCTATTATTTGCATGTCACCTCTCTTTTATAAAGGTACGCTAAATTTTTGTAAAACATTGCGTTTTATCAGTGTGTGATTTCAATTACATTATTTTCAAACGTGAAGCATTTTCACCTGTGAAGAATTTCAAAGCAGCTGGGCAGTGAAAATGACGCACTCCTTCAAACCATAATTCAGTTTTGAGAATTAAAATACACGCTTTTTTATAAAATGACGTCATTTGTATCCGCTAAAGCAATATACTTTTACAATCCAGTCTTAAACTTAGGGTATAAAAAATTATGCATATGACGTCATTATCGCGGAATAACAGATAATATTCTTGACATAGCCCTTATTTTAATTTCAACTTTTTTTGAGGTTTTTTGAGAAAATGGCAACGAAAAGATACAATAATCTCCTATTTTTGACTATTTTCCCTTTACTTTCAATAGAAATGGGATACTTTTGTTGCCACGATTAGAAAAATTGTATTAAAAACTACAAAAAAATTAATATCTCAAAAATAAATTGAGATATAGCTTTCAAACAAATTGCATTTGAAAGAGCATTTTTTTCCTCATACGACGGTGTAAAAATTTAAAATAGGCGATGTTTAGAAGTTTAAAAATTTGCAGTAGAGAAAATTGCAAAACCGAAATTTTATTTCAAATGCAAAGTGTTGCCATTCGCAAAATGACGTATGCGTTACGCACAGATATGTTTGTCCTTTATAATATAGACACTGCTTCCCAAAAATTGTTGTTTACATTGAAACTCCAGAAGGCATCTTTTCCTAGATAATTTGTCATCTTGCCCATACCTTGGGTTAAGATGACAAAATGCAAGTGTTTACAAAAACAAAATTTTCGATGCTTTCTATAATATCTGTAAAATGAAATAAGTTTTTAAATCATACATAAGAGTGCAAACTTTAACAAGAAATCAATGAATAACAAACAAAAACATCAGGCAATTTTTAAATCAATTAAGTCAAAAACTACGGCATCTTCACCCAGTCTACCCTAGATGTTTTTCAAATGATGTTTTTCTGCAAATCCTAGACAAATGCTTAAAGGCGTTTTTTAAATGAGGCAGCTTTACGCTTAACTGCATTTAGTTTACTAAGAAATGTTTGTAGAACATAGATAAAAAGATATACAGGGTCACGCAAAGAATTGACCGTCTATAAATGATAATTTCTGGAAATGTGATTTTCGTAGTTTTAAATGTGTTTTACTTTGAATTAAACTTTAGCTAAGTAGTGGCGTGTAATAAAGGTACTAGGTTAACTGCAGGGTTGTACAAAAGTATACAAGTATGTTTCCATCTATTAGTATAAATTGCTGAAAGAGAAGTTTCAACCTGTTATGCGTTTTCTTGCTAAACAAAATTTCCCCTTTATCATAGCTGCCAACTTTTACGCTTTCTTCTTACCACTAAGATTTTACAGTAAATGTTGTCTTATTTAATCGCCGAAATCTCACGAATAAACAAGACGAAAATCTATATTAAATTTTAGTGGTAACAAAAAAGCGTAAAAGTTGGCTGCTATGCCTTTATATAGTATAGATATCAACCTACAGATCCATTACAAGGCTGTTCAAAAGAATTGGAATACATATTTTCTATGGACGGTAACTACTGAAATTAGTTTTTCAAATGTTTATGCGTTTTCTAAAATGTTTACTTAGTTTTCTTATATACCTCATTTCCATAAATAACGAAGTTTTGTTAAAGCATTCAGGAAGTCTTGGAAGCTGTTTCATAATCTATGCTTAACGCATGATTTTTCTTACTTGTTTAATTATAATTCGAAAATTAGTTGGAAGAAAAATTTGAAATTGAGATTTCGCATGACGCAAGACCTAATAAATATAAATCTATCAAAAAATTGTAGGTTGCCATTCCTATTTTTTTTTTTCAAATGTTAATTTCATAATTCATAGTATAAATATTTTTAAATTACAAATTCAATGTATTTATGTTTGGGTTTTTTAGTATTATAACCACACAAAAAATGATCACATTAGGGCTATAATTTCAGGAGATATTCATAAAAATATGAAAATGTAATTTGACACGAGAAGCTCTCCATTTTGAATGTTTATAATCCAAAAACTTATCATCCAAATGATTTTAAGTTTCGTTTCTAGATATAGTTTGAACCAAACATTTAAAATAGTGCGTCAAGATGGGGTGTTCCCATTGAAAAAATGCAAAGTTTAGTCTTCTTTTGATTTCTAGAGAGTCCCCTAAACAAATTTCATAGACATCATTTAAAAGCAGACTTTCTTCTATTGTAATTAGTTGCAGATTGAGTAGGGGGTATTTAAATTTTTTTTCCACGACTGCGCATAAAGTCAAGCAGACTTTATGAATTACTAAACCTAAAAACAATCGCCTGTTCATGAAGCTCTCCATCCTATTCTAACATTTACATAGTATCTTCTTAAAAAATAATCGTTTGAAACAAACAAGGAAAAATAATCTATGAATACCAATTGCAAAATGCATGTGAACATACATTCAAAATGTATGCAATCTGCTTAAGCAATATGGGATTCTTACATTGATGTGATTAAAATGCACATCATCAAAACCATTGAATCAAAGGGAAAAAAAGAGAAAATCCCAACGTTTATGAGAACTCCCAGAAGGAAAGATCATTATCGGAAACATTTTACAACCGGCATTTACAAATAAGCAGAACTATTACAAATAAATTTTACGAATGGACATTTTTACAACAATATTCGGACATTAAATTTAAGATACTAGACTAGAGGCCTTCCCGCCAGGACACAGCTGGAAGATAATGAGAGGGTGGTACAGAAATAGAGGCAGGGCACATAATTTTCAAAAATGACCACTAAAATCGCAAGGACGGCAGAAGGGAAAATAACAGGTGAGATCTTATTGGATGCTGAAGAGAAAGTAAAAAAAAAATGGACGAATAAATTACAAAAATCAAGTGTAAGACGAATACATAGAGAGAAAAAAAAAGAAGTCATTCTGAAAATGGTTTCCTAAGAGTGTTTCCAAAAAGAAGGGGCTCTGCCAGCTATCTTATCAGCGTGCTGTAGTTCTATGTGGAACGAAATCAGAATGGAGGCTTGTACCCGAGGACTCTCAATATGGGTACTTGACCAGATATGGATCTGTCTACATTCAGTGCTAATGTCTCTAACAAGTGATGAATTCTGATACGAAAGGTACATTTTATTTAATTCCCTTCTGCCTGAAAAATTTATGATTTATACAATTTTAAATCGAATCATGCCCTTGCCTACCCCGGTCAGTAAATTAATGACAGAATACAATTTACTGGTTTCCAATGAAAGTCATTCAAAATATTATATGTGTTTGTATTGTCTATTTTTGTTT
Source organism: Maratus speciosus (assembly GCA_963932465.1). Taxonomy (NCBI): domain Eukaryota; kingdom Metazoa; phylum Arthropoda; class Arachnida; order Araneae; family Salticidae; genus Maratus; species Maratus speciosus. The sequence continues at coordinate 6,797,529 of OZ010789.1, forward strand.
TCTGTATATAAATAAATGTAATTGTTTGTATATAAAACTGAATAAGTGTCTAATTAACTGATTCATCTGTCTGCTTAATTTCAATAATTGTTATTTTAAGCATTTTTAGTCACCGGCTTCAAAAGGAACTTGGTGTCGCGAAAACACACAGCGCAAGAAAATTAAGTTTATTTTTTATTAATGAAGATTATTGATTGAGATGTTTAAGAGAGTAAAGGAATGTGTCATAAATAAAAGATTAATTATATATATATATATATATATATATAGAAGGCATATTTCCTTTAGGTATACCAGATTCCCAGAAGCAAAACGATCACTAAGATTAAAATAATTCCATTAGACTAACTAAAATATATGCTTAAAAAGGGTATTAGAGAGATGCTTAATGAAGGGGTAATGAGAGCTAATAAGATATCTATAACGTTGATTGTAACATGCAAATTTCTCCCCATCATACATTAAAAGCCGGCAAAAAATTTGGTACGTGTTAGTTATCCCTTCGAGCCATTTGGTCAAATTATATAAATCGCCAAACCACTCGCCAAATTATACAAATTGACATAAATTTTATTTTAAATAACGAAAAAAAAAAATAAATTAGTAAAACATTAATAAAAATGCAAATAAAACTTCGAAATAAAAATCACTTGATGACGTAAACACGTGTTGTCAAATGAATGTGACATTTACGATCAACCATTATTGGCATTTAATCTTACAATTTGGCGACAGCAATGTGCTCGACGGGGAGTTTTGAAACTCACGTCCTCATATATATACAGGGACTCCCAAAAGTGTTCGTACACTTTAAAAATTTGCAGTAAAAAGGAAATACCCGGGAATGGAATTCGAATAGGAAGGCCGATATTGTTCCACATCATCTCTATGGTATTCTAAATAATAATCAACATATTTTTTTTACATATTGACTGATTTTCTTTTTACATAAAAATGAAAACGGAAGGGGGTAGAGAAAGAAGAAGCCACAAAAGTCTTTGTACAAGGACATATTTTCGGATAAATTCATAATTAAAATGATCGTCTGTCGCATTATTTTATTTCCTTCTATCTTCAGTATTGTAATCGAAATTATTTTTAGACTGCCGGTTTTTGACGGATTGACACGTTTAAGGGGTTAGAGATCCCCAAAAACATGTTTATAAAAAATGCATGTCTGGCCGTGTGTCTGTCGCCATTGTGCCATCAAAGAAATCATGCATAGAATTGAACTAATTTCTTTTTTTTCAAGTTTTTGACTATAGCAAGAAGGTCCTCACTGAATTTGGAAAAGGGCGCTGTATTACCAATTTTTGTGCCATTTTCATATGAAGTTAGACATAGAATTGAACCAATTTTTTTGTGTCTGTTTTTGGCCAGGGCGAGAAGGTCCTCCCTGAATGGGGTGAAATTCCGCCGGAATGGGGCACTGTCATAGCGATTTTTGTGTAATCTTCTTAATTTTTTGTAGCTCTATTGTACACTAGTGGCTCGTGAATCGGTGGTAACTTCCCATCTTGATAAGCCGACTATTCGCGACCATTCGTGATTGTAATAAATATCATGATCTAGATGAACTCGTTTTGACTCTGATTCATTAACCGAAGCAGAAATTGAAGAAGTAAGTCAAAGTTGATAGAGTGTTGAAGTAATAAAAATGAAATATTTACACCTGTAACAACATTTTGAAATATTAAAATATATGAGATAAAAGAAAGTTTTGGGATTGGCACATCGAGCTTCTTATTTTTGCATTGTTGTACAATTTGAAAAATCGTTTTACTTTAATTTTTACTTGTTTTCTGTGTAATATTTTATTTATTATTTTAAAATGGCTTGTAGTGGTAAAGAAACAACTAACAGCAATCGAAAATTGATTATCTTTCATCATAGAAGTGTTAATTCAGTTCGAAATATTGCTAAATTAGTTAATTTATTTCATTCTACAGTGCAATATATCATAAAACGCTTTAAGAAGAAAATTGGATCGAAAATAAGCTAAGAAAAGATCGTCCATCAAAGTTAACACAACGTAATCAGAGATTTAGAATTAGAAAAAAAATGAAAAAAATCCTCGTTTAAGAGCTGTGAATGTTGCTACAGTATTTAATGAAACATTTTCTACTTCAATTTCACATGAAGCTGTGAGCGTTTTGCCCGTAGAAAGTTTTTGATTTGTGTGAAAAACAGAAAGCTTAAGGGGGTAGATTAGCTACAACATTTCGATATTGCTTGATTTTAACACAATATTAAAAATTATTTAGGAACTCTAAATATTTCTTCAAATTCAACAATTTTTTAAAATAAATTGTACAAATCTTTCTTTACGTATTTCTTTAAATCATAATTTTAATGATACATAATTAGAATTTAGTTTAATGAAGACGTACTCATTAAGGATTTTCAATGACATACATATATTGCGCGCAGGATTATAAAAAATATATTTCTTACAATATCGTACTTTAACTTCAACCTAAAATAAAAATCTAATTTACAGATTAAAATATTTTTTTCAGGCCATTAAACCATAAAACGCAAATTCTATGATAAATTTTCAATAAAAATTTAAAAAGAAATAACTTACTTAAAAATAGGTAGAGGTTATAAAGGTATATAAGATATAATATGATTCTCAATTTTAAGATTCTATGTTACTTAGTTTTGAAAATAAGATGCGCACAATGTCAAAAATATCTTATTTGAGTAAAATGGCTTTAAAATTAAAATTTACTTTGATTTAGATAGGTATCGGCTCCACACATTTTATTATAAAACCAGTTTTATTTCGAGTATCCTCATAATTTTTTTAAAAGTTCGGTAATCTATTATTCTTTCATAATAGACAACAAATTTTTTTTTCACTTTTTAAAAAACTTTAAAGTGATCTCTCCCCTTAAGCTTTCCTTCACAACATCAATGATAAAAAAAAAAAACTCGAATCCTATTGGAATAATGTCTTATTTACAGATGAAAGAAAATTTAACATTTTTGGTTGAGATGGGCGTATGGAGAAGACAAAATTAAGAACTGAATCCCAAGAACTTAGTTGGTGTCTTTGTGTGGGAGTGCATGGCAGCATCAGGACGAGATAATTTGGTATTTATTGATGGAATAACGAATCATGCTCTTTATTTAAATATTTTAAAAGACAATTTAAAGTTATCAGCTCAAAATTTGAGTATTGGGAAGAACTTTTGTTTTTTATCATGATAATCACACAGTTCTCAATGTTCGCCTCTGGTGTCTTCGTAATTGTCCACAAGTTCTGAAAACTCCACCTCAATTTCCATATTTAAACACAATAGAACATATTTAAAGAGAAATGGAGGTTAGAGTGCGAAGAAACGACGTTAAAACGATAAGCGAACTAAAAACAGTAATGATCGACGAATGTATGAACAATGATATAAAAATTGCAAAACAACTAGTGAAATTTATTCCCTGGCCTTCAAATGTTATTGTGGAAGCTGAAAGATATTCTACTAAGTACTAATTTAACGAAATACTACAACATCTATAAATATATAGTGATTTTTATTAAGACTTTTGAGAGGTAACTTTTTTGCTATTTTATGATTATTTATTTCTTCAAAATAACATTTTACTATGTTTTTAAAATATTTTATGCAATTATGTTTAGAATAAGTTATAGATCTTATTAATAAATACCCATTCTGAAATATTGATTTGAATTATTGGATAGAACGTTATTTCATTGCAATTCGTAAGAGTAGGAAGACTTTTGGGAGCACTGTACTTTCAAGATATGTTCTGCGTTTGGACCCGTTGCTCGCAATCTGATTGGTTGTTGCATCTCGAATGGTTTGGTGAGAGTTGATTGTGGCGAAAAAACATTAGGAGGTTGTCATTTGATGACGAAACGAATCGTCACGTGTTCATATAAGAATGGCTTTGTTTTCGTTCAGGGTCACTTAAGGTTGTTCTCAAATACAAAGGGTCTACTTTCTGACAATTCTTTTAATTCATTTTTGTTCGGAAACACATGAAATGGGCAGATGTTGTTATTCAGAAACTTGTTATCGAAAGTCGTTTTCAATTTATTTGCAAACGCAAAATATCTTTCAGTGGATGCTGTCAAAGTGGGCGTTTTGAACCGAATTTCCTCATTTGACACCGCGAGACAGGATGAAAATGAGTTGTCACGTGACCAGAATCGCTTGTAACTTGATAAGTCATATATTGATAAAAAAAAAATCGAAAACTCAATTCGATTCGAAATCGGTTCCATAGTCAGGTCTACCCATTTTATGTCTTTATGTTTAAAAATGAATTCTAAAATGTGTCAGAAAGTTTTACGTTGTTGAAAAGGGGATTTGAGAACTGCGTTGAGGAAGAAAAACTAAGCTAATAATCACATTAGTTTAATTTTTTTTAATCGATCGATTAAGTATGTAGTTTTATAAATATCATTATATTTTCTCTTCGTCAACATGAAAAATATGAAATTCTTTATAGCCGCTGTCACTATAACGCGCGCATGGGCGCTTCGCTGGATTCTAGTTAGATTTGGTGCACTCCTGTGCTGTGTTTTCCTCGATTTTTGTTATAGGCTTTTGCATAAGATAGCATTGCTGTAAAGGTAATGTGTCAGATGGTTGTTAGGAATGAGGATGATACAATAGAAGACGTTGCTATGCTAGAAGTTTCGCAGTGAGCCATGATGTCTATATTCAAGTTTTTATTCGAAAAAAAAATGCATCAAGAAGGACGGTCGTTCTGCCAAGCCAAGCTGTAATTTTTTTTTAAAACCCCGCAAAACAAACAAACGCCAAGAACCAAAAGCCAGAACAGCGTAACTGCTTATTATACGGAAGACAACTTCTCCATGTTAAATCGACAAAACGTGCCAGCGTAAAATTTCCGATATCAAAAGAACCAGTCATCGCAGAAAAATAAAACTAAAACTAGAAGAACCTGAAGAAATTATTCAATTTGAGACCAAATTCATCTTCATAAATTAAGTATAAACACAAATACAGACTTTTTGAGAAAACGTCGTGATATTGAAAATGATCGATTTTTTTCTTCGTCAAAATTTCAATTAAAACAAGATAGAGACGTAAATAATGAACAAAAAAAAGTAAGGATTGCATTTTTGGACAGACATTTACCCAATCTACGTGCTTTTATAAAATTCAGTTTAAAATAAAATACAATTTCTACCACTAATTAGCAAAAAAACTGTTAATTGATTCTAAAATTAACAAATTATGACAAACAACAATAAAACAGCCAAATACCACGTAACTATCTACATTATGATACCTCAAATCAGATACGGTAAGACCACTTCGATTTGAATATACCAATCGGCCATTTTTTCTTATGATTATTTTTAAAAGTAAAACCGGATAAAAGTTATATTTTTAGAAAGATCTTTAAAATAAAATTCATTTTCGAGAGAAGAGGTAATTTTTAAAATGTATGCATTACGCAGTTATTGGCATTTAAAGTTTCATTTCTAATGTAAACAACACATTTGAAAAGGAATTGAGTTGAATGTGTTTTTTCGATTTTGATTTTCGAACATTGTTTAGACGTATTTTAGAAACGTTACTTAGACGTATTTCAGAAACATTATTTAGACGATTTCTAAAAATGTTGTTTAGATATTATTTAGAATCGTTGTTTAGACGTCTTTTAGAGACGTTGTTTAGAAACGTTGTTTAGACGTATTTTAGAAAAGTTATTTAGACGTATTTTAGAAACGTTATTTACACGTTCTCTAGAAACGTTGTTTAGATGTTATTTAGAAATGTTGTTTAGACATATTTTAGAAAAGTTATTTAGATTTATTTTAGAAACGTTATTTACACGTTCTCTAGAAACGTTGTTTAGACGACTTTTAGAGACATTGTTTAGAAACGTTATTTAGATGTTTTCTAGAAGCGTGGCTTAGTTAGAAAACCGGAATTCGAAAATATTCACGAATCCAATACTTTCTTCTTGAAAAGATAGAAGAAAGTAAAAAAATCATAGAGCTGCATTTTGAAATAAATTGTTTTGGTGACCTCAAAAACCAGCCTAGCTCTGTACTACACTGTTAAAAATTTGCAGCATTCTGACAGGTCATTTGACCGTTTTTTCCGAAAACGGTTAAAACAACCGTAATTTAACACTATTCTGACCATATTATTGGCCATTTTATGGTCAGAATATAGTTAAATTATGGTTATGAAAAGACGACGGTTTTCAAAAAACGGTCGAATGACCTGCCAGAATGCTGCAAAAAATTTAACAGTGCATAACTCAAATTATACACTTAAGTTACCCAAGACTAAATGCAATTAAAATTTTTTTAGAAACGTTGTTTAGACGTGATTTTGAAATGTTGTTTAGACGTTATTTTGAAACGTTGTTTAAACGTTATATTGAAACGTTGTCTAAACGTTATTTTGAAACGATGTTTAGACGTTAATTTGGAACGTTGTTCAGACGTATTTCAGAAACGTTACTTAGACGTATTTTAGAAATGTTATTTAGAAGTTTTTCAGAAACGTTATTTAGAAACGTTATTTAGAAGTTTTTAGAAATGGTTTAGAAACGTTCTTTAAACGTTTTCTAGAATCGTTGTTTAGACGTTCGAAAACCGGAATTCGAAAATTTTTTTAAACGTAAATTGTTTCGGTGATCTCTTAATAACACTCAAAAACCAGTCTATCTCTGTACTAAAATTCAAATTTAGAGACCCAAATTTGTCAAATACTAAATGCAAATAATATGTATATTAATTATGTATATGCATTATGTATATGCATTATGTATTAGTTATGTATATGCATGTATTATGTATTTATAGGGAAAAATCATGTTTTCTAGGAGTGGGGCAATTGTTTAAAATTGACGAATAATTTAGTAAATAAAGTTCAAATATTTCTGACAGTGTAGATGATTTTTGAGTTAAAAATTTGCACTGTTAAAAATTTGCAGCATTCTGGCAGGTCATTTGACCGTTTTTTCCGAAAACGGTTACACAACTGTAATTTTAGCACTATTCTGATCATATTATTGGCCATTTTATGGTCAGAATACAGTTAAATTATGGTTATGAAACCGTTTTTTCAAAAAACGGTTGAATGACCTGCCAGAATGCTGCAAAATTTTTAACAGTGTAAAGTATCGTTATTAACCGATCACAAATGATAACCTAACAGAGTAGGTCCTTAAGAGCTCAAACTTTGTTTGTCAGACTGGAAAATAGAATAGCGCCATGGCGTTCCTATGGTTTTCAACCATGGAGAAGGACATTCCAGGTAAAGGTGAATATTTTTTTAAACACCCCAAGATTCAATCCAACCATCTATTTCGGTTGACTGAAGGTTTGTTTGGGTTTTTTTTTTCACAAGGTTTGTTTCAACAGACCGGTGTACAGTGTTAATTAAACATTACTTGTAAATAAAGCAACTCTTATCAACAGTTACTTTCCTCTTATAAAGGGTAAAAAATTAGTAAAATTTGTAATACATTTATTTTTTTTAATTAAAATTTTTTTAGAAACTTTGTTTAGACGTTATTTTGAAACGTTTTTTAGAAGTTATTTTGAAACGTTGTTTAAACGTTATTTTGAAACATTGTTTATACGTTAATTTGTGACGTTGTTTAGACGTATTTCAGACATGTTACTTGGACGTATTTTAGAAACGTTATTTAGACGTTTTCCAGAAACTTTGTTTAGACGTTATTTAGAGACGTTGTTTAAACGTTGTTTAGAAACGATTCTAGACGCATTGTACAAGCGTTATTTAGAGTTTTTTTAGAAACGTTATTTAGACATTTTTAGAAACGGTTTAGAAACGTTGTTTAGACCTTTTCTAGAAGCGCTGTTTAGGTGTTCTAATACCGGAATTCGATACTTTTTTCTTGTAAAGATAGGAAAAGTATAAAAAAATTTCCGCATAGAGTTGCCATTTTTAAACATAAATTATTTCGGTGATCTCTTGATAACAGTCAAAAACCAGCCCATCTCTGTACTACAACTCGAATTTACAGACCCAAATTTGCCAAATACTAAATGCAAATAATATGTATATTAATTATGCATATGTATTATGTATTATGTATATGTATGTATTATGTATTTATACGGATCAAGCGTGTTTTCTAGGAGTGCAGAAATTGTTTAAAATTGACGAATAATTTAGTAAATAAAGGCAAATTTTTCTGACAGTGTAGATGATTTTTAAGTGAATGTAAAGTATCGTTCTTAACCAATCACAAATGTTAAGCTAACTGATTAGATCCTTAAGAGCTCAAACTTTGTTTTTTAGATTAGAAAATAGAATAGCGCAATGGCGTTCTTATCGTTTTCAGCCATGTAGAAGGACTTTTCAGGTAAAGGTGAATATTGTTTAAAACACCCGAAGATCCCATCCAACACTGTTAAAAATTTGCAGCATTCTGCAGGTCATTTGACCGTTGTTTTCCGAAAACGGTTCCACAACCGTAAATTTAACACTATTCTGACCATATTAGTGGCCATTTTATGGTCAGAATATAGTTAAATTATGGTTATGAAACCGTTTTTTCAAAAAACGGTCGAATGACCTGCCAGAATGCTGCAAAATTTTTAACAGTGAACGATCTATTTCGGTTGATTCAAGGTTCGTTTGGTTTTTTTCGCAAGGTTTGTTTCAACAGACCGGTGCACATTGTTAATTAAACATTACTTGTAAATAAAGCAACTCTTATTAACCATTACTTTCCTCTTATAAAGCGTAAAAAATTAGTAAAATTTGTGATACATTTATTTTTTTTTTATTAAAATTTTGTTTGAAATGTGATTTAGACGTTATTTTGAAACGTTGTTTAGACGTTACTTTGAAACGTTGTTTAAACATTATTTTGGAACTTTGTTTATACGTTATTTTGAAACGTTGTTTCGGCGTTACTTAGAAGAATTTTAAGCATTATAGAAGCGTTACTTAGACGTAATTTAAAGACGTTGTTTAGAAAAGATATTAGACATATTGCAGAAACGTTATTTAGACTTTTTTTAGAAACGTTATTTAGACGTTTTTTAGAAACCGTTTAGAAACGTTGTTTAGACGTATTCTAGACGCGTTGTTTTGACGTTCGAAAACCGGAATTCGAAAATTTTCATGAATCCAATACTTTCTTCTTGTAAAGATAGAAGAAAGTAAAAAGAAATCTTCCGCATATATTGCCATTTTTAAATGCAAATTGTTTTGGTGATCACTTAATAGCACTTAAAAACCACCCTATCTCTGTACTACATATCAAATTTAGAGACCCAACTTTGCTAAATACTAAATGCAAATAATATGTATATTAATTATGTATATGTATTACGTATTAATTATGTATATGTATGTATATGTATGTATTATGTATATGTATGTATATGTATGTATTATGTATATGTATGTATTATGTATATTACGGAAAAGCAAATTTTTTAGGAGTGGAGAAATTGTTTAAAAATGACGAATAATTTAGTAAATAAAGGCAAATTTTTCTGACAGTGTAGATGATTTTTAAGTGATAGTATCGTTCTCAACCTATCGTAAATGATAAGCTAACGGAGTAGTTCCTTATGAGCCCAAACTTTGTTTGTCAGATTAGAAAATAGAATAGCGCCATGGCATTCCTATCGTTTTCAGCCATTGGGAAGGACATTCCAGGTAAAGGTGAATATTTTTTAAAACACCCCAAGATCCCATCCAACGATCTATTTGGGTTGACTCAAGGTTCGTTCGGAGAAACAGACAGGTGCACAGTGTTAATTAAACTTTACTTGTAAATAAAACAACTCTTATCAACCATTACTTTCCTCTTGTAAACAGTAAAAATTTGTAAAATTTGTAATATATTTATTTTTTTAAATTAAAATTTTTTTAGAAACGTTGTTTAGACGTTATTTTGAAACGTTATTTACACGTTAATTTAAAACGTTGCTTAGGCGTATTTCAGAATCGTTACTTAGACGTATTTTAGACATGTTATTTAGATTTTTCTAGAAACGTTCTCTAGTTGTTATTTAGAGACGTTGTTTAGACGTATTGTAGAAACGGTATTAGGCGTTTTATAGAAACGTTATTTACACTTTTTTTAGAAACGGTTTAGAAACGTCGTTTAGACGCTTTCTAGAATCGTTGTTCAGACGCTCGAAAACCGGAATTCGAAAATTTTTATGAATCCAATACTTTCTTCTTTTAGAGATAGAAGAAAGTAAAAAAAATTTCTGCATAGAGTTGCCATTTTTAAACATAAACTGTTTCGGTGATCCCAAATTTGCTAAATATTAAATGCAAATAATATGTACATTATTTATGTATATGTATTATGTATAAGTTATGTATATGTATGTATTAAATATATTGCGGAAAAAGCATGTTTTCTAGCAGTGCGGAAATTGTTTAAAAATGACGAATAACTTAGTAAATAAAGGCAAATTTTTCTGACAGTGTAGATGATTTTTAAGTGAATGTAAAGTATCGTTCTTAACCAATTGCAAATGATAAGCTAACAGAGTAGGTCCTTAAGAGCTCAAACTTTGTTTGTCAGATTAGAAAATAGAATAGCGCCATGGCGTTCCTATCGTTTTCAGCCATGGAGAAGGACATTCCAGGTAAAGGTGAATATATTTTAAAACACGCCACGATTCCATCCAACGATCTATTTTGTTTGATTCAAGGTTCGTTTTTTTTTTTTTTTTTTTTTTTTTTTTTTTTTTTTTTTTTTACAAGGTTTGGAACTGGGTTAACTTGGTCTCTCCTGGCTTCAAGCTCTTGATTTGAAAATTTTTGAAATAGAATTGCGACCTTAATGTTGAACAAAAATATTAAAGATGGTACTCATTTTATTCAGAATTTTCACCTCTACAACATTTGTATTGACAATGTTTTTTATAGAGTTAGCTGTTTTGAGATATTGTTAAGGTAATTAAAAAGAAACGTGTTTTTCGAAAATAAATATGTACATATTTTCTAACATTCAGCCAAGTACGAGGAAGAAAACATAGTACGTTTATTTTAGACCTAAACTGAAGGGATTAAAGAAGGGATTCAGTTTTCTCCAAATTAATTCTGAGTTCAACCCCCTGAACACGGGTCTAAAACTTTAAAGTAGAATTGTGACCTTAATGGTCAACAAAAATATTACGTGTAGGTACTTATGTTACTCAGAATTTTAAGCTCTACAATATTTGTTGACACGACAATGTTTTTGACAGAGTTAGCTGTTCTGAGATATTGTTATGGTATTTAAAAACACGTGTTTTTTTACTATAAATCTGTACTTTTCTAACGCTCACCTACTACGACGGGAAAAACTTAGCATATTCATTCTGGAACTAAACTAAATGGATTAAAAGAATTTCCAGCTTTCCCCTAATTAATTCCGAATTCGGCCCTTTTTTCTTCCCCTACCACTGGCCAAATAAGCTTAGGTTGGTTGTTTGTGTTTATGACGGCCAATTATCATCACGAGGACGAGGGATCTAGGCCCAAGTAAGCTTAGGAGTTCTATCTCTATATTGAAATTTAGTACACTAAAATTTTGATTTCGTTTTCAACCTTTTTTTTTTAAATCGGGCTGTACAGGAAACCCAATATTGACATTCCATTTGAATTTTTCGTTCAATTTTAGCCTCGTATACCGAACGAGAAGTCATTCGATAAAGTAGCTTCTGATTTATGAAAATGTAGAATTTGGAACGATCGATATTAAACTACTTAGTTTCAAAATAAACTCCATTGTGTTTAGTCTTAAAACATAACTCAAAAACTAGTCGACTGTCATTTTGGATGCCCTCTATTAAGCGATTTCTGCTGTTTTTCTTATAGATTACAACACACATTTTCCCGAATATTAATTTGATCATTTATGTGATTTGAATATTAATTTAATATTATTTGATTCTTTTGTAGTTTTTACATATGATAATATGTCAGTTATGAAAAATAAAGTAAAAAATATCAGTCTAGTTTAAAACCATTTTTTTTATTCGAAATCTTGTTTTGACATTTAACTCTTTTTTTTAGAATGCTTAGTAACAACAGATAACAGTAAATTTATATGAAAAATATCAATGATGACGTCACCCAATAAAGTTTTGAAATTCATTTTAAAAGGTATTTCCGTATTAGCCGTGTGACGGGGGTTAATAGCCGGAGAGATTTCCAAAATTTCTTGTTATTGACTGATTTTTTTAATTATTATTATTTCAGTGTTATTATATATCTATTAAACTTGTTTTTCATTTATTTATTTTCTTCGGAAATATTAGCCGAATTGAATATTATTTATAATTGAAATTGCAATATTAGACGAAGTAAATGATGAGCTATTTACATTGTTTTAAATGCAAACGAGTTCACTTTCCGTAATCTGGCTACACGCGATAGAGTTAGTTAAAAAAAAACCGCTTGTAAATTATTTTTTAGAAAATAAAGAATCAATACATTCACATGCAGTTTTCAAGCAAATTGCATGGATTGCTTCAGTTGTTCGTCTTCTTTTAGTCCCACTGAGGCATGAGATGCCCTTTTCATGACGCATGTCCAATCCAGGTGCAGTAAAAGAGCATCACATAGCTCAAGGGCTCCGAAGTAAGATGAACGCGTGGTACAGACAGGTAGGGAAGGTAGTACACAGTGAGACGAAAAATATTATTACTTAACACATGGCGACGATTTTTATTCTTTTGAAGAAAATTTTGCTACATCTTTAAGCTGCACAAATACGCTACACATTAATGTACAAATGGTTTTAAAAAAGTTATTTATAAAAGCAACATAACGGAGTATCGAAAATTGTCTCACTGTGTACCACAAGTGATACAAAATGGGACAATGTATATATTTTCATAAATCATACATTCTTACACTCTATCAATAATTTTCTGCAGTTTATGATTTCTAATTAATATTTCTAGAGTTTCAAAATATTAAAAATAGGAGCCTCGGGTGGACAATGGCACACCTTAGTCTACCTTCATGCAAATTTTCAGCCTCTTACGTTTAGTAGACTTCTCTAGCCATCGCACGCCCACACACAGAGAGAGAAAGAGAGAGAGCGAGAAAAACCTTCTTTTATTAATAAATAACTTTTTTTTTACATCAGAACCAAATAGTAGGTACACAATGAGACACGTCTCACTGTGTACCACAACTGTGTGTCTCACTGTGTACTTTCGTTACGTTGTCACAAAATGGATGCCACATCTGTTACATCCATTTCATCGCTTTAAAAAGTTTATGTCATTTTGCCGAAATAGTCTATTATTAGATACGAGTTGGAACCCGTCGAAATTCGACGAACTAAAATGTTATAAAGGAACTTCAGATCGAATTTATAATAAACCTACAAAAATAATTACAATAAAAAATTCATCTAACATTGGTTGTCTCACTCTTAAAATAAATAATATTTTTAACCTAAAATTACCAAAATATTATTTCCACAAACTTCAACTGCTTAAATTATCGAAAAATTAAACTCAATTAGAACACGTAATCAAGATGAGTAATTATGATGAATTTATCGATTGAGGCTCTTATGTTTGTTTTTATGGGATGAAAAATCAGTAAAAAGGATTTCGCTTTGTCACATCATAAAGTTTTCCCCCCATAAAGTCTAAACTATACGTTATTTTCATATTCTCATAATTTACATTACGCACCACTCAAATTCACAATTTGAAAGTATTTTAACGCGCAATACGTTATTAAGGAATGTATTTCCAAACTGAAAAGTCTTGTTTGTCCGATACAACTTTTCATTTGAACATTCGCACAAACTTTAAGTTCTAATCTCAATACCCGCGAAAAAAAATTTCAGAAATTTGCCTTTAGTTGTCATAGTATCGGCCATTTAGTACTGGTCAAATATTTAGTTTTATCAAAATAAATGATCGTATTGTTTTAAATATGACATAATTTTTACTCACTGAATCATTTTGTCTAGCGTCTCAAACTCAGTATCAGCGTAATGTAAAAATATTGAAATGTAACTGATTTATGAAGAAGAATGCATGTTCTTTTTTAATGTTTGACATCATTTTCAGTTCAAAAATTATAAAAAAGTTACTTTATTTTGTAATGTGAAAATGGCATCAATAAAGATATAATCAATAAAAATAATAAGCCATGACTATTTTCCCTTTACTTTCAATATAAAAGGAGTACTTCAGTTGCCACGATTACAAAATTTGTATTAAAAACTACAAAAAAATTAATATCTCAAAAATAAATTGAGATACAGCTTTCAAACAAATTGCGTTTAAAAGAACATTTTTTTCCTTATACGACGGTATTAAAATTTAAACTGTGCTATGTTTAGAAGTTTAAAAATTTGCCGTAAATATAATTGCAAAACCAAAATTTTATTTCAAATTTCAAAGTGTTGCCATTCGCAAAATGACGTATGCGTTACGCACAGATATGTTTGTCCTTTATAATATAGATAGCTAGGTTTGATTAAGTAAATATATGTCATATAATAGGAAATAAACTCTACAATAGACGTTTATGTAACTTTAACCACTATAAAATAAAGAATTATTTACTATTTTGTCGGACGAGTCACTGAAGTGCCGAAACTACATCCACGTGTTGCATAAGATGAGGTCGTTATGTGTGTGTGCCAGCTTGAAGAAAAAGTTACAACTATGTGTCAAAGTGGCTGCTGTCTCACTGTGTACCATGTCTTACTATGTTCTAGGGTGGAACTTAAGTATAGGGTAAAAAAAAAAAAACTTTTTTGTTTTAATGTGTAATAGTGAAAACTTTTTTCCTTTTTGGATGTCTAAACTTTTGGCTGAAAAGGTTTTTTTAAATTAAGTTGTTTTCCGGTTCCTCAAGGAGGTCAAAGTTTTGAAATTTCAGTATAAAGTAACTGAAAGTAAACAACGTAGCTGTTAGCTCATATCTACTTTTATTTAGCAAATACTATCCAGAAGTCACCACGAGGAGGTGGTTAAATATCGACTTCCACCCTCCTTACCTCCCTTTGTTATGGATTAATCCAATTGGATATTCAACATACTGTCTTTGTAGGCAAACTTTGTCCTTACGTTGTGGGAATTCAACTTTCCCAAGATTAAGTCATTTTTTGCTTAATATTTAAAGACGGTTGACGCAGCTCGCGGGACAATTTTGACACACGTTTCAACTGTTTGAGTATGACAAGGAAAATCTAAAATTCAGGTGTATCCCCTGTTTGTACTTTTCTTAAGTTCTTCATCCGATCAGTCCGTCGCCCCACCAGTGGCTGAGAGGTTCTGCTCTCAAAGCTGGTAGACGGGAGGTGCTGGGTTCGAACCCAATCGCGCCCGTCGGCCTAATCGTTCGGAGTTTTCGTGGTTTTCTTCGAGCCGTGGATTTCCATGCGTTAATACGGATTAGGTTCCCTTAGAAAGACCTCCACGGAAGGCACTCCCCCTAGGGCCTATATCCCTCGTGTAGATAATTGGCCGTCAACAATCAACCCAACCCGATCAGTCCGTCAAGATAGGATCAATGTTTTTATAGTCTATAATTTCAATATGTTCGCATCTTTTCAAGTCGCTTTCCTACTGGTCCAGAAAATACTTTTGTACCCATAGTTTTTCCAGCAAGATGTTGAAATAAGTATCTAAGAAAAAAGTTCATTTGCAGGTAATAATCAAATTATCCATTATAAAGTTTTTAGGGTATTGCTTTCGATGTTTTAACAACTCCAGATTTGCATCCTGCATTAAAGGCGTTTCTGTTTCACCCAATAACTTTCAAACTTGAAATGTCTGTACACTGTAAAAAAAATTCCGCAACGTTCCTGGGAAAAAATGGGCAGCTGAGTTGCCCATTATTTCCAAGAAACATTTCTTGAAAATGACTGGTACTTTACTGTATATGTTAAAAACTTTCTACAGAAATGCCAGTAAGTTTCCTGCGAAATACCAGGAATATTTCTGTTGACAGCAAAACATTACTGACATATTCAAGGCTGGAGTAGCACAAGAGCGAAAAATGTCCAGACCAGGGATCGAACCTGGATACTTGGCGTGCCGTGCCAATGCCTTACCTGTTAGGCTATCCGGACCGATACCTGGCTGACATAATTCACTCTGGATGTTCGTTCCCTTCATTATGACATTACTGACATTTCACAGCATGCGGGATCCGCAGACGATTTTTACATTTCCAGTTGATAATTTTCGCTTTATTATCATTATTTGTTAGAATGAAAAAATATTTTGAAATTGACATCAAAAAAATTATTATTAATTTACACGAAAAAATAAATTTTCAGTTAAAATTCAATAGAGTAAATATATATGTGATATATTGTTTCTGAACTTTGCTTAAAATATAAAAATATATAAATGTAAATAATAATTAGAAAAAAAATCTAGGCATAAAATATTTTGGATTTTCGTCAGTGATTATGTTAGTTTACAAGTTAGATAAAATACATATAAATTTTCATGAAAAAAAAAACCTAAACGTAATTGTATATTTTTTTCGAAAAAAAAAAAATTCAAATTTGCAGCAATTCAAAGTGTCAAATATATGTCAAATTTAAATCAAATTGTAATAAAGTGTTAAAATATAAAATTAATTAAAAAAGAAAAAAAAAGTCAAGAGGTAGCATCGAACCCGGGCCGTACGGGTGGCGTGCAAGCTTTCTGCGTCCACACCACGAAAGACACGTTGAGAGCTGCAAACTAATGGGTATTTGAAACGTATGCTAAAACTCGGCATCTAATTTCTGAAAATCTAAGGCCCATTTGAAGAAATCCTTTCACAAGAATAATTAGAGATAAGAACTCTAAAACATACTTTAAATTAATCAAAATAGGTGAGAATCATATTTGATTGTCCCCTGGTTAATGCAGATCCAAATAATAGGTGTATTTTTTTTACACAGTCTGCTCGTTAAAGATTTCACAGACAAGTACGAGAGATAATCTCTTAGTGATGTCACAGAGGTATTGTATTTTCATCTGAATTATCTTGACAATAGAGACGTAAAGGATTATGTCGTCTATTGATTTATTTGCATTCCATATTGATTTTTTTACATTCATTTAAGGAATTCGTTTTCGACACTCGCGCGCGAGCAAGGGATTATAGGGAAAAAAAAAAATAAATGGGGGCCGCAGCGTTTTGCTGTTTCCAACTTTTGTTCAGGAACGTTTCAGATAAGAAAACCAGAATTTCACAGGAAAGAGCTAAATTATTCTGAAAACCTGATAAAAGGCGAAACGTTCCTGGATTTTACATGGAAAGTTACCATTTTTTTTTACAGTGTATTATTATTTTGAAAATACACCAAAATTGCAGTGGCTATATTAATATAAGAAGAAGATGTCAATGAAATATGACCAATATATTTTTATCCTGGTTTTTGAACTAAGACCAGGTGTTCGTCTTTAATGATTCTTAGTTATACTTTTTTCTCTCTGCTTCAGTTATCCTAGTGTTATCCTTTCTGCCATCAAAATACTAACCTTCTAAAATTAACTCATTTCTTCTTTCCTGTTCTTTCAAATTCTTCCTTTGTCGTCTCTTTGTCGTCTTCAAGTCCTTCTTTCAGTTACCTTTTCTTTATTATCATCAGAAATACTCATATCTTCTAAGGTGCCATTTGCAACAATATTTGCAGTTCTGTCTAATTCTCCGTTTCTTTCACCTTGTTGATTATCAAATTCAGGTTTAGTAAAACTACTGATTGAACTATTTCCTTCCGAACTATTTTTTACACTTGACGATCATGCAATCAAAACATCATTTTTGTTTTAAAATACCTTTTTTCCTTGATATTTCCTTTTCCAGTCTTGCTACACATTTTTTGTAGTTTTTATATCTATTGATCCTATTGCCATCACCCCATCTCTCTTTGGTCTTTGAGAAAGTGAAGTTCTTGTTCTGATACACAATAATATTTAGTGCTTTTACACAAAGAAATATTTTTTGCACGGTTACCTAACATTTTGCAATTTTATATTGGATGTGGGATTATTCTTTCTAATCTTAATATTTTTCTTCAAATTTTGACATTTCTCCCGCTAGTCTCTAACCATTTTTTATGATTTGTGTATCAGAAACCGTTGGAATTGAAGGTCTCAGCAATACACTTTTAATTGTATCATCAACAGCATTAGATATTTTAGAAATACTGTGTACCAGATTCCAGCTGTCAGATTTTAAGTTAAATTGAACCCAAAAATAATGTTCCATAACATCTTCATATGTTCGTCAAAGATGACAGTCTAATGTTAATTGTTTTGGTTCACAAAATACAGAACACTTCAACAGTTATCTAGATTTAGGTACGTCAACAGACTTCGTCACTTTTGGCACCAAATGTTTATTGAAAAATTATTAAAGAAACTGTTAACACACGTTAAACCGGACTAACTTGTTATGTGTCGCAGCCAAATAAATCAGAGACAATGAAATCCGATGCCCACGACGCTGGCTTCTACAAAAGTCAAATAAAGCGGGGCTAACTTTTCTAAGGCACTCAAACTAAATTATTCTCTTTATTACAGGACATTAACACTTAATTAATTTTGCAAAATATAAATTTAACAGTAAGCTTAAAAAACTTTTCATGCAATTATTGGCTTTTTTTCGGTTTTTAGGGAAAATCAGGCGCTTTGAGGAACCGGAAAATATCATTTTAAAATTAAAAGAAAAATATTTTCTTTTTATGGAGTTAAAAAGGAAAAAAATAATCACTATTAGTATATAAAATTCGAAACGTCGTTTTTTAGTTCCACCCTACTGTGTACTCCCCTACCCTACAGTCGCTTGTACTTTCGTCTGTCTTGCATATTTTACGAGGCTAACGAGGAGGACAGATTGCCGCACTAACTTTCATGTTAGACAGCTAGAGTCACGTGTTATCCTTTTCGTGCCTCTCTACTCTCGTGAACTCGAGCGTCACATGACTCAAGAGGTCTGAAGAAAGAGACGCGTCTAACGCAAAGCGGGAGTCTGTCTTTTTCGTTAGCCTCGATATTGTAGATGTGATGTCACAACGTCTTAAAAGATGCTAACAAAACAAACAAAATTTCGCGTTCGCCTCCCTTCAGACACACTTGCGTCTCGAAAAGCATTCCTTTGCCTTCCATAAACAATTGTTCTGATTGCGCATTTGAAAAACCCTTTTTTATTACATGCCAGAGCAACACCCATGCACGGCAGAACTGAATAAGAAATAGAAGAAGAAGGTGCTTTTTGGAGCGCCTCTGTTCTCCAGATGGGACAGTAGAACTTAAATAGAACATTGAACTAAAATTTTAAGACTTTAAGAATTGCTAAATCTTTATTGTAAATAAGTTAACTTTAATGTATAATCTTTTAATTTGTGTTTCACCTATATAATCGAGAAAATAGATTAATTACTCAAGAAGAATTCGTTTGGATTTATTTCGAATTTTGTCCTGATTTTAACAAAAATAGACCCATAAATAAGACGACCGCTCACTGGAATTTGGATTTAGAATTCCAATATAACAGGTAGGATAATTTTGATTTAATAACATTTATTGAATAAGATATAATTAACAGTATTTCTGTTGGTGGGTAATAGGTCATACATAACATTTTTTGGGTGAATACGTAGTTTGAAAAAAAGTAACATTCTTACAGGGAGAGGGGGTCAAACTCAAGTGTGGCATAGGGATAAGAAACGGGTAAAAAAAATGGTTTTGAATGACGTCATGATCCTTAATTTGTAGAGTGGCGCAGCGCAATTTGCAACCTATTTAGGATTACAAGTGCTTAATAGACAGGTTGGCATAAATTAACCGGTTCCGTGGCACGCACTCTGCTACACTGCATAACACCAAAAGAGCATTGCCAATGTCATTCCGATTAGAGGGTGTTTAAACAGCGAATAAGATTTTTCGTATTCTTTCTTTCTATCCTTTTTGTATAACCTTATAAGAGACAGAAGAAATAAAAATCATGGCTTCTTTTGAAACAAAAGAACTAATATCTTAAATGTTATTTACTTTCTCCCGTTTACAAAAATAATCGTGGATCCCCAGAGTCTCATTGAGAACAATGCTAAATGCTATCTCTCTGAAACAATCCTTCAAAGATCCATTTATTGGGTCACTAAAATTTCAATTGTGCCCATAAAATTTTTCAGATTTCGTCTTTGTTGCTACCTCGGAAATTTTGCAAGTTTCACATAATGGCACTAACTTGCAAAATTTAGATTGTGTCATGTTTTTTTAGTTTTTGACAATTGATTATTTTGTAGCGCTGAATCCGAAAATGACCTTCATTAGTTACCATCACGTAAGAATTTTTTGCAAATCGTGAATTTCAAAGTTAAAAGTGAACCCCTTCCCCCGCCCCTCCCCCTCCCCTTATCGTATCCCTGAGCTGTTGAACTATAAAAATCACCAGTAGTAAATCAAAAAATTGAATACATTTTTTAATTAAATAAAATTAAATTGCACAAAAATTTTTTAAATCTACTTTATAGTATCAGATTTTCGTATTTTTTCTTATAGTTTAATTTTGAAATTTACTATTTACGGAAAATCGTAACTTGTTGGTTAAAAATAAAGGTCGTTTTCGGATTCAACGCTACAAAATACATAAAAGTCAATTATCAAAAGTTAAAAAACACAACCATTTCCTCTATTTTTTACGTGCTTTCTTTTCACTTACAATTATGTTTGTGTGTGGCAGTCCAATCTTGTGACTCATTTTTAGGTGCGTTCGTAATTATATAAATACGTAGCACCTATAGTCGTCGTTCAGTCCGTCTGTCTGTCCGTCCGTCTGTCCGTCCGTCCGTCCGCATATAATAGAGCAAAAACTACCCAACCGAATGGTCTGAAATTTTAAATATATGATTGTTGTAAAATTTTGTCCAGCCATTTCAAATTTTATGAAAATCGGATGTATAGTTAAATTACAGGGACAGACAAAAGTTTTTCTTTACATTACGGCCAATGGGAAAAATTATTGCACGTGCATTTTAATGATGTTAAAGCTTTCCGAATGGTCTCAAATTTTAAACATATAATTATTGCGACATTTTGTCGAGCCCTTTCAAATTTTATGAAAATCGTATGTATAGTTTAATTACAGGGACAGTCAAAATTTTTCTTTACATTAAAGCCAATGGGAAATATTATTGCAAGTGCATTTTAATGATGTTACAGCTTTCCGAATGGGCTGAAATTTTAAATATATAATTGCTGCAAAATTTTGTCGAGCCATTTCAAATTTCATGAAAATCGGATGTATAGCTTAATTACAGGGACAGTCAAAAGTTTTCCGTTACATTAAGGGGAATGGGAAAAAATTATTGCAAGTGCATTTTAATGATGTTACAGACACTTATGAATTGCAAATAAATACACATTCAGTACAATATGGGGTGCAAAAAATAATTATAAAACTAGCTATAGTACGAACGCACCTCATTTGCCACGTTTGACGAGCAATTTCCAACTTGTTCACCTACTTCCTGTTCACATAGAGCTTTGAAATTTGGAACAGAAAATTTGGAATTCCTGAGGACAATACATGAATTGGACATTGATTTTTTAACCCTTCACTGCACGAATTTTTCTATCTTTATGAAAAAATTTATTCGACATCTATGTATCGGCCTAACAATGGAAAAAATAGTAAAAAATTTAAATTTTAAAATTTTCAGCTAAAATTTGATATGTTATGGTGCGTGCCGTACCACGGCCAAACTCGATCGCTTGCCTTATACGGCCTTCACGATATCCCTTAGTTTCGGAATCGTTAAAGACTACAGTCGTCGCCAGACGGCAAGAATACCTACTGTAAATTATATTTTCTCCACTGTAAGTAATGCTTATTAAGTGTTTCATACATAAAAATACGAAAAACGTCTCTGTATATGCGTTATAAAAGGTATAGGTAATATACGTATATTTTGCCTCGGCGTTTTTTATACTGCAAACAGGAAAACTGAAGGATTTGGAGATAAAATAAATAAATGCAATGCATTAAACGTAAGCAACTAAAAATACATTAAATAACACGCTACTATAACACGAAAAACAAAGATTATAAGTAAATTTCTGCATTAGTTTTTTTTAATTAATTTAAATTAAATTGCAAATTAAAAACATCATTTACTAGTTTCAAAATATTAAGAAAATTAACCAAAACTTTTTCAAAAAAACAAATTATTCTCACCATTCAATTATTTTTTGCACCAGACTTCTGTTGTAAAATATAGGTATATAAATATAGGTATTGCGGACAACTTTGGATAAAAGTAAACATTAGAGGTACTGAAAATGAAGTGTACAGGGAAATAGAATAATAATAATAATTATAGGTTTCTATCATTTTTAGAAAAAAAAATAGAAAACAGGGGAAATTATAAAACTGAATGTTTGAATTTTAGATAGTTATATTATAAAAACTATAATAAAAAAATATTTACTTCTGTAAATATTTTTAAGAGAATAAGCAGTTCGCCAGTATTCGACAACCAACTCATAACGAAATATTTTTTTCAGAACATTTATTATTTTTGCACGATTCTTAATTAATTTTAAAAATATAGGTTTGCGAACAATTTTCAGTAAATTTAAATATTGTAGTGCTGGTCATGAAATACGGGGAAACAAAAAACTAATAATAAATAAATAATATATTTTTTTTTTCATGTTTCATTATTTTAAAGAATCAACAAGTCTTTTTTTTCTTCATTCAACAGTTTGTACTCCAAATGTGAAGGAAATTCAAGAAAAAAAATTTCTGGAATTCTTTTAGTGAATCGTAAGTGCAGTATGGAACCCAGCAATGAGCCGGTTTTTACTTAAAAAAGAAAATCAAAAATCGCAATAACAGTTAAGTTATACCTAAGAAAACGCCAGCGCTCAAGGTAAATTCTTCATTAGACACAGTAGGTAAAAGCGCCCCCTACAATTCTCCGGAGATAAACTCTGATTCCCCCCAAAACAAAGGGATTTCGACTTTTTGTTACGGCCGTATAAAGGGAAAGGGAAGGGGAATCGAATTTGGCCGTGGCCATACATACAAAATTACGGTTTTAAAATATTATATTGAAATATTTTTCATATAAATGGGCTTAAATTAATAAATTTTATCTGTCTAACACTCTGCATCTTCTTTTATATTAATATTTGCTGAAACGTCATGAAGGCTTACTGTGGAGACCCGAAACGTTTTTGGTTTCCATCTGTTTGTTAGTCTGTTTGTTAGTCTGTCTGTCTGTTCCGCGATAACTGCTGCAAAAAACATCCGATTAACTTGAAATTAAGTGGGTATGTTGGTGAGGTACCCCGATTTAGCTGTATAGTTTTTTTGTTATATTTGGTTCATTCGTTCGGAAAATATAGAATATTTTATTTTGCGCAATAATGCTTTTCTATGGTAATTCAGACGATTTTTCCATTTTTATTTGTTCAAAGGAAATGGCTCATATGATTGAAGAATTTAAATGGTAAATTATGGATAATGGGATTTCCTAATTAGGATAATAAATTATTCATATTAGTTTGAAATTTTGTCTATACATTTGTCAAAGTTTTTAAATTCGGTATGTAACTTATGGATTTTATACATGTGTTCCAATAATATAAAATATCTTCTTTTATAAATTTACTTTTTTTAAATGTACATATTTCATTGTTTTAATTTTCTTTGAACTGTTACCTAGCAACGGAAGTACACCTAAAAATATCGTAAATGTGAAAGTATGTGTAATTGTTTGAAGTCAAATCAACGTCAAAAGGGGTAAATTAATGCCTTTGTGTCTTCACATATAGATGGATTTTACCCCAGAAATAAAGACAGGCTATGTTCTATTTATTTTGTTCAAATATTTTTCTTATAAATTAAAAAGTCCATTGTTTTCAAAAGGAATAAATTAACAATTTTCTATAAAATTTATCAATTTTTTTTTTTTTTTTTTTTTTTTTACCGTTGCCCAGAAAATCACATCCCGGAATAATAATTTATCCTCAACAATTAATTTTGATTTGAAAGATTTTCATGTGCAAGAGGAAAAGGAAATGAAAAATAGACATGAATATATATTGGATATATATTGAATATATATCGACATGGATATATAGTGAAGATATATATGGTCTTTATATTGGAAATAAAACGAAAATGCGAAAAGATGGTGAATTTGACCTCATATCATATATCAAAACTAAAACGAATGCGCTTTGAGACTGAAATAAAAGGACCTTGTATTATGATATTAATTCTTATTATTAAAAAATAATGTTACCAATATCTTGCGGTTTATCGTTTGCACACGGCTAACAGAAATGTTTAATTTTTTATCGAAAATTTCAATAGGAAAAGAAAACTTTTGAAAAACAAATAATAAATTTCAAAATTATGCACCGCAAAATTATCTCTGTCGAAAATGAAGTCATTGTACGGGAAAATAAACATTTTCATTCTTGAAAACCAAACATTAACAAGATTGCCTGAAAAAATATTTTTTGCCGAGTGTTACTTCTTAATGCCGCCTCATTTCAGAAAATATGATTGAATTTTTTTTTCAAAGTAAATTACATTTTCGTTCATAAAAATTTCATAAAACCTAAACTACCTAAACTTTTAATATAATTGCGTCAATGTAAATCATTTTCTGGCCACCGGTATTAAAAAATAAGACTCGGAAGTGTAAAAAGAAATCTGAGATTTACGACAACCATTAGCACAATCAATAAAAAATTACATATGTAAATTTAATGAGACAACGGGGGTATCAGGGGGGCTCCGCCCCTTGAAGAAATCTACTTTATTATCTGAAAAAATACCAGAATTAATAGCTCATGAAAATTTCAGAATATCCGTACATAACAACGTTTTTAATTTAAATCTTCTAATGTCTGAAAACTTCGTATTTTTTATTCTTATAAATAATTACGTAATTTGAAAACTTTAAATTGCTGTTTGCAGGAAGTTGAATATTACCCAAAGTGTGTTTAAAAAGAATGACTTTCAGAGCTGACGTTGAGGCTCCTGATCTGCAGATTTACTAGTTTTAAATATTCAGTAAAAATAATCAAAGCAAATTTTACTGTTAATAAATTGATCGAAATTTCTTTTTTTTCCGAAGAACAAATTCTAATTTGCTGCTTAGAGTACACATCTAACATGGAGAAAATAAGTATTATTCCATACTTTGCATTGTTCCTGATCAGGGACAGCGATCATGCCCGCTAAATTCATGGCACATAATTAATAACGTAATGTTTTTAGGTATATGCCTGATATGGCACACGGTGCAGTGAAGGGTTAAAATTCGAGCCCTAAGGGGGTGGTGGGGGGGGGGGGTACGAGGGGCAAATTTACTTCATGGTTACGTTTGATTTCTTATGGAGAAATCAGCATCAGCTTCAACAATGAGTATTTGTTGAAAAGTCCAAATGACAGGGTTGCCACAATAGCCCAAATTTTTTATCGCCAAATTTTGCGATAAAAATAAGTTGCCATATATAAGCTAACTTGGTGATAGCTGTCCAACTTGGTAAAATTCCCACTTAATCCATTAATCTTTCATAATCGAGCTCACCGCAAAGTAATTTAAACTTCGTGCATTTAAGGTTTTTTTTTCAAGACTTTTCTACATTTTAGAGCATTTAAAAAAAACATATATATTCTACATTTTGTGAATTTTAATCAAAGCATGTTTTTATAATTTTTTTTTTTTACATTTATATTTATTAGTATCAAATTTTCGCTATTTTTGTTTTTTTTTACATTTAGCTTTGAAATTTTGCTTTGCGAAAAAACCTGACTTGATAGTTAAATATGAAGGTCATTTTCGGATTCAGAGCTAAAAAAATACGTAAAAATCAATTATGAAAAGTTACAAAAAACAAAACCATCGCAGGCTTGTGTTATTTGCTATAGTCACCACAATTATATTTTACACTGACTTTAAATTTTAAATTTTCATACGCATTTTCGTGGTAAATTAAGAATATTACATCTATATTACAGGTTTACTTTATTATTCTCGCTTACATAAAAAGTTTGCCTACTGAAAATGATGATCCCCAATAATTTTATTTACGCAGAAAATCAATACCTATTTGTTGATGGCTTATTAAACCGATTGAGTCGCTTTGATGATTCCCCGCAAAATTTGTTTAAAAAATAGATTTTTATCGTGTAAGATGAAAGATCCGATTTTTAAAAATACAGCTCTCAAAATTCTCCGCCAAGTTATTCAGAAATTAAATTTGAATCACTAAAAATTGTATGTAATGGGAAAGGGGTAAACTCTCTCCGAGAGGGTGGATCAAAGTAAAGATGTATTTGATAAAAGAAATCACATTAAAATATTCATCGATCGATTCGAGAGGTTGCCACGGCAGACCGGGTTCCCTAGACAATTTTACAAAGATGAGAATTTTTTTAAGCGAAAGTATTGGAATTTCAGACTTTCGAATTACTCCAGAAGGGAGACGACGAACAAAATCAGAAAAAGGGCGTCCAGTTGTTTAGGATGCATTTTATTGTAACTCAAAACAAATGATTCTTATGACAAGAAAGTAAAAATCATGCTTCAAGCATAGATTATGAAACACTTTCCAACACATTCAGAATAATAAGGATGAGCGAAGAGAATCCTCTACTAGGCTACACAAATTACATTTTGTCGTACACTTTACAAAAGAAACTATTCAGCATTTTGACTTGAAATGAAACATAAAAAAAAAAATTAGGATCTGTAGATTTGCACACTATTATTTTTTTTACAGGATAACCTTAAAAATTTTAATATTTTAATTAATGTTTTTCCATTACGGACGCATTTTTGCAAATAAAAAATGAAACACGTCTATTTTCAGAAGAAAAAATAAATCATAAAGTGAGTCATTCTAGATAAAATCAGGATTCATTCAATAGTTTCACGATTTGTGAAATTTTTAAAATATCCTTTTTTATGAAAATGATAGCCTATTTTTAATGAATTAAAGATTGTCAAAATTCAATTATTGACATTCAATTATAAAAGTGTTTTTCAGTGTTAAGAATTCGAATACACAATGTTTCTTATTATGTGAAATCGTTTACGCAGACGATACTTACGCATTTTAAAAAAATTATACGTATTATGATTTTTTTTTTTTTGTAAAGTGGCAACAAAAGAAATGTAAACAAATAAAATTAATTGTTAAATTCGTTCTGTCCTAAATAAAAAATTTCCAGGAAATTCTTAGTTATTGGACTGAATTTAGATTTCTAAAATTAAAATGCGTCAAAACATAAAATAACGTTTTTGCTTAATAAAGATGCAAAAATAATGTAAAAAAATAGTGTTACTTTCAAATATTTATCTTATTAAATAATGCTTCGCGAATCCAAACAAAGCATGGCTTTTGCTAGTGTAACAAAACTGCACCGTTTAGTAAGTTGAAAGAGGATGTCTTATTACACCCTCTAGAAAGGCTTAACCCATTTGAAAGCCCAACTTCAGCCATTCCATTCGACAATCGGAAAAAGATCCGAATTCTTGGAGCAGCTTCCATGGATACAAAAATTGAGTTAAGACGGATTATATATCTTCGTTGAAAATTCTCCTTCAGCCATTTTCATTAATAAGGACATACTAATACATAAATTCTTTTGTGCCACCCTGTGTACGAGGTACAGAATGGACGCACATCGAGTGACATAAAAAATATGAGTTTAATTTAAAAGCGCACACAGAAATTGAAGACGCACTTGCAGCCATTATTTCTCAAAGAGAGATCTGTAACCGATTTCTTTTGTGTGTCCCTGTTAATGAACCTAAATGCGATAATCTTGTAGAGAAATTCACTGATTTCTATCCATTTCAACACGTGTCGTTCGAATACACTGCAGAAGATGTTTCCCTATTGACTTTAATGTAACGAAATTCTTTTGAGTGCCTCTGTCCATGAACTATGAAGGCTGCACTCTTCCTATCCAATACCGAATAGACCGGGACCCGGCAGCGCAGACAATCACCTCGTCGAGTTCACGGATGAAATTCTAAGATGAGTTAAAACTCGATTGATTCGCTTATTAAAACGCAATCGGTCTGCCAAGTCCTATCTGGGTGTAAAACACCTGAAAACCCGATTTGAGGGGTTGACACGTAGGTTTACCATTGTGTTTTCCTGCTCCCAGTCCTCCCTGTTTTCATACCTTTGGGTGCAGGAAAACACAAGTGTCAACTTACGTGTCAGCCGCTCCAATCGGGTTTTCGGGTGTTTTCCACTCAGATAGGACTTGGCAGACCGATTGCGTTTTAACTAATGCGAATCGAGTTTTAACTCATCCTAGAATTTCATCCGTGAACTCGACGAGGTGATTGTCTGTGCTGCCGGTCTAGAATAGGCTGTGGTCAATATCATTAACCTATATCCATCTCATGGCAATCCGAGTCTATTTATGCGTGTTAGAGCGTAGACAGCCCGACGGATAAACAATCTGAATTCATAAACAGCTTCCAACTATGTTGGAAAGTGTTAAAAAGAAAGAGATTTTACAGTATAAATAGTCACCCCGAAAACCGAAACCATGTACTCTGTGAGGGCTTTTTTTGTGTGTTTTTCAGTGTTCCCAACTCGCAGTCGGGGCATTTTTTTGTTTTTCTCACACAAAGTGTTACTTTTTAATTCAAGAATCTTAAATTTTAGTTATCTTTAGACAAAAAAGTATCATACCACTTTCCAAACAAGTTGAAAAGTATTTATGAATTCGGTTTGTCTGTCCGAGCTTTACCTCGCGTCAATACAGTAGGATTTTCATGCAATAGGTATAGTTTAACCTTACCGGCGCGGAGTAACTCTGCTTATAAACGGATGAAATATTGGACTGATACCGCAATTTATAAACGAATTTATTAGAAAATACGAACTTGCTTATTTTCATGGACATTATAATAGGAAAGTTTTAGTTAAATATTCTTGGTCCCGTTTGTCAGGTTTGGAATTAAAATTAGGTGTCCTTTTTGAAGGACACCGCGCCGGAAAGGGTTAATGATGTTGGCCATGGCCTGTTCGGTATTCAATAGGAAGTGTGTAGCATTCATAATTCATGGACATTGACACTGAAAAGAAATTACATTAAAGTCAATGGGTGAAAATTGTTTGCGGAACTATTTCGAATGTATTGAAATGGAGATACAGTGAAAACTTTCTGTGCGACCACCTCCCTGAGCGACCCCTTTTTTCATGGAACGAAATGGATTCCCATAGGCTCAATACTCATTTTACCTCCCTTCAGAGACCCTTCCAGTTGAACTCCCTCCATGAGCGACCCATTTCTTCGAAGAAAATGAAACAAATTCCGTTTTTAGGTGCGTTCGTAATTATATAAATACGTAGCACCTATACCTATAGTCGTCGTTCAGTCCGTCTGTCCGCAAAGAACAGAGCAAAAACTACCCAACCGAATGGTCTGAAATTTCAAATATCTGATTGTTGCAAAATTTTGTCGAGCCATTTCAAATTTTATGAAAATCGGATGCATAGTTTAATGACAGGAACAGTCAAAAGTGTTCTGTTACATTACTGGGAATGGAGAAAAAAATATTGCGAGTGCATTTTAATGATGTTACTGACTATGCACTTGTGAAGTGCAAAAAAATATACATTCAGTACACTATGGGGTGCCAAAAATAATTATAAAACTAGTTATAGTACGAACGCACCTCATTTTCCACGTTTGACGAACAATTTCCAACTTTTTTTCTAGCTCTCTTGAAGAAGGTTTTATTAGACCAATGATTCCGGAGAGTGAATTATTCATAACTTTTAAGTGTTTAAACCCCTTTGTGATTATTTCGGCAATGAATTAAACTGTGATGACAAAGCAAGGATGACGGTCCATCAACTGCCCTGCACTATTCTGTCAGGAAACTCTCAAAGAAATAGATAAATGAATGAAATCGTCATGATTTGTTTCGTCAAAAAAAAAAAAAAATGCATTTATTGACTGAACTTCGAAAGGACTTGGAAATAAAAGCTATAAAAGGTAAAACCGTAAAATGAAAGCAAACGACAATGTATTCATTTTTTAAACACTGCAGTCATTAACTTATGTCATTAACTTTTGTTTTAATACTTAAATTTTTATATATTTTCCTAATGTGAAAAATAAATTTTAGTAATATAATGGTTACCTTTTTTCAGCCATTAAAATCTAGATTGAAACAGGGCCTCCGTTAAGAGACCCCCTCTCGGAGCAACCCATTTTTATGGGAACAGAACGTGGTCACTTTAGAGAGGTTTTACTGTATATCCCTAGAGGATTATAGAATAGGGCGTTCATAACATGGATGGTCCATGGACACAAAAGAAATCGGTTACGTTTTTCCAACGGAATTAAACTTTAGTTGCGGTTACACACTCTATACAGATTTATCTTAAGTTATTGACTATGGGAGAAAATATGCTGAAAATATGTATATGCTGAAAACGGTTTTTCGACAGTGCAATGCGTTTTCTAAATTGTTTATTTAGGCATCTCTTTTGATTATATATTTAAAAAAAATGAAGTTTTGTTAAAATACTTGGAGCCGGTTGGAAATTCTCCTAATTGGAATGCTCCTAATCTATGCCGTTTCCATAATTTTAAATAGATTTCGTAAGAAATACGACCTATTGCAGTCGTTCCCATGGTGCGACTTTTGAAAAATTCTTTCAAAACTTTTCGTTATAGGATCCCAGGAACCCAAAACCACCCCCACCTAAAAAGTATGTATATATATATAGTAAATTTTGTCCGCACGATAAAAATCACAATGATGCACGGATCGTCTTCAATCTCACCAAACACATTGAGATGGTTAATATCCCGGCGGGGATTGCAAATGAGAAAAATCGGCCCAAGGCAGTAGAAATGGGGTGGGTTAAAAATTTTGAATACGCCTTAATATGATTCTGATAAAACCAGCTCTAACAGAAAAATGAAATTTAAACACTTTTCGTTTATATTGTTGCCAACAATAAAATTCTTACCATAACAATTACTTTTCTATTGCAAGATTTCCACGTGAAAAATAGAAGTCTGTATATATATTGCGTTATCGTATCTCCATACGTATAAGGGGGATTACCGTAGGGGGGACCCTGTTCCGACGCCAAATGCCGCCAAGTTTGCCGCCAAAAGTGACGCCAATTTGTCGATATCTCTAATATTACGCCAAATTCTCATAGGCTTCCGTTGTAAAGCAATAGGGTTTATTTGCTTACAGAAAATAAAAAAATTGAGAAAATTTATTGCAACAAAAACTAACATTAGTACAATTTGGTTATCCCGTCGACTCAAAATCTATCGCCAAACTGTAACATTAAATGCCAATAATGGTGGATCGTAAATATCACATTCACTTGACTTTAGGAAAATTACGCGTGTTTACGTCTTCAAGTAATTTTTATTTTGGCGTTTTATTTGTATTTTTATTAATATTATACTAATTTATATTTGTTCTTTCGTTATTTAAAATAAAAATTTAACTTTTAACTTCGAAATCTACCTGTGCCTGTAGGCCGAGCCGTCAGGGATTTTTCTCTTTATTGTTTTAATTTTTCATTTTTCATTTTGATTCCCCCCCCCCCCCCCCTCCCATTATTGCCGGCCTGTTTTCCAATATTTGCCAATATTTGCATTATATGTTGTACAAATTGTTCTATAAATATTAATTTCAATAAGTGAATGTTGTAATTAATATTTTAAATGATATTTAACTAGAATTTCTTTCCGTTTATTTTACGTTTCTGTACATTCAATAAAGGCATCATTAAACAAAATTTTCTAATTACATAAGGAATGATATTTTACAAATTTAATTTCGCTTCAACATGTTAAAAGAGTATAATGTTAATAAATGTTGCTGATACAGAAAAAATGCTGGTGGAACATTGAACAAATTAATATTTTAAAACCAATTATTAAACATAACTACTTTTAATGTCCGTTATTGACACAGGCGTATGGAATGAAAAATGAAAAAGGGAAGAAATTGAGTTTTGAAGATCGTCTTAATTAAAATGGATGACTTTTTTATAGAAATAAATATTTTTCCGTGTTAAGGGACTAAAATATTTAAACTTTGTTAATGCATTTTTAATAACTTTGTGAGATTTCCTGTGGATAAAGATGTAGAGTAGGTATTGTTTTTACTTAAATAGTTTTAACGCAGTCACTATCCTATAAAATGTAAGTAGATGATATTTTTATTATGAAGTTTTATATAAGAAAAAAGTACGTTTGAAACATTTAATAAATTAACATTTTAATACCTGTTTTTAAATATAACCAGTTTTAGTTTTCGTTATTAACAATGGTACATTTCAAGGGATGCCTCTTATTTTCCCTTTATACTTCCTTCTGTCTTTATAAGAAAAAAGTCTTGGACTCGTGAAAAATGTCGACTTCCATTTTGCCACGGATTGATACGTTTTAGAAGGTCTTGGAGATGATTGGACTATTTTCATAAAATGTCTGACTGTGAGTCTGTCTGTCTGTGGTACAAATTTTGAGGGCGCTCTCTCTCAAGAAATAATGCACAGAATTGAATAAAACTTTAGATTCAGTTAGCCCTTGATATAAATAGGTGCTGCTTATTTTTTGGTGCCAGTCGCCCAATAGGTGGCGCTGCTAGGCTGTATTATGCACATTTTCCTCAATAGCTCTATCTCAAAAACTAATGCATATTTTCATCCAACTTCAGATTCAGTTCGACGTTGACATAAGTTATTATTAATTAGGTTTTTGTGTAAATCGTCCAATAGGTGGCTTTGTTATGCTGCGTTTTTAACGATTTTCGCATTAGCTCTATCTCAAAAATTAATGCACATATCTTCAGATTCAGTTCGACGCTGACATAAGTTGTGACTGATTATGCTTTGGTGTCCATCACCCAGCACGTGGCGCTGTTATGCTTCATTTTGCATAATTTCCACGATTTTAATGATAGTCCTATCTCAAGAACTAATGCACAGAATTTGATATCTTTAAGAATCCGCATGATGGCCTAGATTGTCATTTAGTTTTTACACTGTGATAACGAATTTTGAAGTATTGACATGTATGAGATAGAAGACAGTATTGGGATTGCCACACCCGACCCCCTTTTTTAAGGCAAGGTTTTAAAAGTCCACTACCATCCGAATTCAAATTATGTCTTTTACATTTCTTTTTTTTATTATTATTTATGTAGATAAATAATCGGTCTTAATTGTTACTAATATATTTTTCATAATTTTATGTAATTTCGTGAGGATAATGACACAGAGAATGTATTGTGTTCACTAGAATGTTACACAGACCTGCAAAAAAATACTTTTTGAAAATTGTACTAATTTTTATAGCTAATTTTTATGTGTTTTTTATTGCTGATTCCGAAAATGAAATCCATTTTTTTCTATCACGTAAGGACTTTTCACAAAATGATTGCATATTTTTAAAGAAAAAGCTGAAATCACGAAATTTTGACATTTCATTTAAATTTCATTTATTCATAAATCCATATAAATTACATTTATATCTGAGTTCAAGTAATAGTTAAGTATATGTATAAGGTTACAAGTCCTTAGAGTAATGTTTTTTCTTTACATCAAACGTTTTTTTTTGCCACTTTTCCAATTGTGAACTTTGCAGGGATTGTCTCTTTCTAGCATCCAGCAGTAGTAGGGTATCATGCGGACATTTCATTTGCCTTGATATCGCCTCTCCATTTCCTTTATATCCTGGTGAAATCTTTCACCTTGTTCCTCACAAACTGCACCTATATTTTCAGGAAAATAGTCTAGGTGTAAATCGAGAAAATGAACTTTTAAGCTCATATTACATCCTAAAATCTTGAAATTTTTGCCATCTCTTCGACGATATATTTGTACTTTGGGTCTTTTTTGTTGCCAAGAAAGCTAGTAATAACTAGTTTGAAAGATTTCCATGATTTACTTTCGTTTTTGTTTTCCATTTTATACTGAAAATTTTCATTTTTCATCATTTTTCTGATGTCTGGTCCTACAAATACATCTTCCTTCAGTTTTGCTTCGGATAAACCCTGGAACTACTCACAAAAGTATTTGAAACATTCATCTTCTTTTGGTAATTCTTGACAAATTGTTTCAGCGGACCTTTTTTTATATGAAGCGGTGGAAGTACCACTTTTTTTTGGATCAACAAGATTTTTCCTTTACCAGGTCCATGAGAGACAGGGCGTATGGCAGACGGAATGTCAGGATAAAATATTTCCTTTTTGTTCTTTAAATTGAAACCTTTCACATTACAAATACAAAAATAGCAATCATCACTGTGATTTTTAGGTTCTCTCCAAACCATTGGTATACCAAACCAAAAAAATTGCTTTTTACCTTGAAACCATTGCCTTAATTCGTCTACACAAATACTGCAAACTTTGTGTGGAGCCCAAGGCTTGTATTGATTGCCCAATTTTATGCCAAAATAAGCGAAATACACTTTTTTTTACAAAATCAGAAATGCTTCATTGTTGTTTTGTTACAGTATAGTTACCACAAATATAGCAGAAACAATTCGGTGAATTAGCACATCCTATGGAAGCCATGTTTTCCTATGCAGCAAAAACTATAAGGAAAAATTACTACTATGACTTATAACTCACAAGTCGGAATAAAAACACATGTGTACAGCACATATCAAAGAAAGACACTGATTCAGGAGTAAAGATAAGGTCATTGAAAAGGGGTGTGAAGAAGGGGTGGCGAGGAGCAGGAGAGATCCGATTTCAACTGGTTTCCTCTGTCTTGAATATTGTATTTAATATGCAGTTTACCGATTAAGAGAAATATTCTGTATTGAAATAGTTTCATCTTTCTTTTTTATTAGTTTAATGCACCAATTTACTATTTTAAGTCCATACATTTATTTTTCAAACTCATATAAATAATAATTTTTGGCCCGAAATATACAAAATTCATAAAAAAATAGATTGCGATTTGTGATGAAACTATACGTGATGGAATTTTTTCATTATTTTTCTAGCAATCAGCATCCAAAAAACTATAAAAAATACCACTTACTATACCGGCAATTTTGCCATCGCAGGCTTGTGTTATTCGTTATCTGACTAATATTTTTAAACACGGTAACTATTAAAGGAAATACGTCCCTGAACTCGTGGGCCAAACTGTAAGGGAAGGTAAAGTGCACATAAAGAAGTAATACTGGTGTAGCACCTTGGAAATGAAGAATGTTGGCGAAAAACAAGAAATGCGAAGAAATGAAAACAAGCGTTTTATTGGCCTAATAATATGACAATATTCTTCACATGCAATATTCTTTTTGACAATATGCTTCAATATGCCACCACCAAAACCGATAGAGGTCAGGCAGCGTCTGGCGACGTTGATGATCCACTAACAGTTGCCGCAGCGACTGAAATGAGTGTCTCGTAAATCCATCACTTGCTAGGCTCTTCCAGATCTGTATCGATGTTGTGGGTCAAGCACTTATTCTACTTGTTATGCCAATAAACCGCTTGTTTTCGTTTTCCCTGCATTTCATGTTTTTCGCCAACACTTTTCATGTGTGACCCCAGATTTCTATACAAAAATTGCTTCTTTAAGTGCACTTTACTTTCCTTTACAGTTTGACCCGTTATTTCAGGGACACCCTCTATATTTATCATTGAACGATCCAAACACATTGGGTTGTACCCAACAGTGTTGTTTTTTGCATTAGTAAAGTATTATTGTAAGTGTCATTGCATCTGTTTTTCATAAAATCGCACCTATTACCATTCTTATTCCTAGATAGAATTTCACGAGAACATTTTTAATGCGAAGAGTGGCATTAAAACGCTTTGTATGATCCCGTTGCAGATCTGAAACATATCCAAAATTCATTGTTACTTCTTTAACCCTTCATGTACTGAATTATGAATTCATGAAAATTTTATCTTCTAAAGCATTTTTCGTGAATTGTTTAAACTACATTAGAAGATTTATATAACCATTTAATAAATTTTAGAAGGATTCATTAAATTTCAATTTATAGGTATTTTGTGCGCTATTTATAATTCTACTCAAATCTTTCATTTTAAACGTTTTTCTTAGTAATTTGTAGAATTAGGAAATGTACAAATATGATGTTCTTACACTAGAAATATAGAAATATTTCCGAACTGAACACCCCCCCCCCCCTCCCACGAAAGCTGAAAAGAGGCAAAGGCAAAAGAAATCATCCTTTTAAAAATATTTTTATTTCGTGTAACCCATAATGCTTTCAGAACAAGAAAAAGTAATACATCTATAACTCATTCTAAACTGTATTACAACTAATCGTTGTATTAAATGAATTTTATAACAAGTTATTTTAACGGTACTTATAAGTACCGGCAGTAGATGCAGGGTTAAAAGGCGTTTTTATTGATTGATGCTATCTCCCTATACTGGTCAATTAATACAAATTGTTCATAGGATTCTCAACAAACGGCAATGCCGAGTTCATTTTTCGTGCCAAAGTTTTATTTATCATTTGACTAGTTTCGCATCGTTATGGCTAAAATAAACTTCCTAAATTTTGTAAAAATAAAAAGGCGAGAGATGTTCAAAAAAAGATTTTTTACAAAGATAAATATGCATTTTACACTTTTGCATTAGGAAATGTACACTTTTTATGAGAAGTATGTCATTTTCTGTTTGTTCCCGCTGTGGAAATATAATCCACTTTTAGTCACTTATTTATGTTAATTTTTTTTATTACTATTTTTTACATATTTCCATTGATGTTTTCTTACATTTCAGTTAATATTTTTCAAATCGGCGTTGTTGAGTTCCAAACGGTTCGCTGAAATAGACTCGCATGTGTTTTAACATAGATACAGAAAATGTTGCAGTAAAAGTGCTCTCTACTACTGAAAACACACATTATAGAACTACATATGGGTGAATATCACAAAATGAGAGATTTTGAAAATTTAAATCGTTTCAAAGCTTCTGATTTTTTTTTAAAATGTTGGTTGAACATGGTATAATAATAAATGAATAAAGGAATTTATGTGTAAAATCGTTAAAGTTTGAAGAGCTTAAGTTCATTTTATGTAATTATAATTATATGTCATTTTCTTGGCATATGTATGCCAGGATAATGACAATTTCATTCATTTTTCACATTCTTGTTTCTTTTTATTTTATTTTTTATTTTTTTTTTAGATCTAACGTTTTAATTTCGTTTAAAGGAACATGTTTCCTCTATAGTACCTCAAATCCAGTGTCATATTGAGTTTTATTTGTAATCTATAGAAGCCAGGAAAATGACATAATAAAAGTCTACTCAATTTTTACAAAGCTTTTAACACATTATTTTCAAAGAAATACCTGAAAGATCTTGCTGGTAGCAATGATTTTACTATTTCTGACTTGAACTATGTCAAGAACAAGAAGAATTACTCTGCAGCGCCCTCTTTATGCCTCATAAAGAACTAAAATGAGCAGGCTAAGAAAATTTTCAGTGACAATCCTGTTTTAATTATGGAAAATTATTTGTAAAATACAGAACTTGTTACCTTTCTCATATATGTGTTATATAAGGTATAATTATTAATTAGAAATAAAAAAAAACTAGAAAAGATATTTGTACAGTATAGCAGAAAGCCTTTTACTTTGCACATATCACAACGCGACATGCCAGGAAAATGACAATCTGAAATTTTAAGTCCTTTAATTGCTTTATTTTTGTCTTATTATGAATATAATATCTCTTGAAAATACTTCTAAGAATATTTTTTATTAGAATGTAAAAAAGAAAATTGCATTATATAACATTCCGACGCCTGTACCCAGCCCGGCCCGCGGGCCGGG
Organism: Maratus speciosus; assembly: GCA_963932465.1. Lineage (NCBI taxonomy): Eukaryota > Metazoa > Arthropoda > Arachnida > Araneae > Salticidae > Maratus > Maratus speciosus. The sequence goes on from OZ010789.1 coordinate 6,835,339, forward strand.
CCGGCGGAAGGAAGGCGAATTTTCAAACGGGCCGGGCCGATAAAAAAATTAATCGGGCCTATCGGCCCGATATAAGACCTTTAAGCGAAGCAGATAAAACAAGAGCCATTTTCAATGAATTTGATTTTCTCGAAAAGTATAAATGTGCGTCACGAGCCGATGTCGGTTTAACAACATCAATACATAAATGTAACATGTCCATTGTAAACGGCATCGTACAGTTACAATATGTCTGATTCCGGGTTTAACTTTTTTCAGCAGACTCGTGCCGGGACGGAACTGGTCTTAATCGATCTCAGGATGTGGACAGGCATTATGTTTTGCAAAAGTTCTTAATAGCGATAAAGAACTTCTGTTAACAGTATCTTTGGAAATATACCTTAAGTTGGTTGTCATATTCACTGCTCAATAATGCGAAACTTTCAGACACATTTTTTGACTCAATTTTAACTATAAAAGCATAAAATTGACAGGCCTGATTATTGAAGGCATTTGGAAACGAATAGCTTTCTCCATATTTGATGAATTACTTACAGAGATAACAGAGGTTCTTGTCACGTGACTCTACGTCTTTCTCCTTTCCTGAGCTTTCGCTTCCGGAAATTCGATTCAAAACTCCAACTTTGGCAGTATTTTCAGAAAGATATACTGCTTTTACCTATGAAAAACGGGCATTTACATAGTTTCTGAATAAGAATACCTGCCAATCTTAGTCGTTTCCGAAAAGAAATGAATTCATAAATGTGTCGAAATGTAGCTCCTTTGGATTTGAGAAAAGCCTTAAAAATGAGAGAAATATTTACATAAATCTACTTTTTATTATACAGCTTCAAAAGTTATCATGTTTTTAATCCTTTATTCTGAACTACATTAATCTTTTAATGAATCCTTATTTGAATGTTAAAATGTCTGTAGAGACGATGACTAAAACACTGTAAGTAATCCTTAATGTTTACTATTGTGTGTTTTCTGTTTTGCGAACACATAGTAATCTAAAATATACTGTAAAATGTTCCCATAAATATGTATGTAGTACACTGTAAAAAAAATCTGTAAAGTTACTAAAGTTTTTCTAGGAAACTGGGATTCCTAGAAGTTTTTATGTAACGACAACACGAAAAATTCCTGTAACAGGCGCTGTTACAGGAATTCTTGTTGTTGCCGTTACATGAAAAGTTCTAGGAATCCCAGTTTCCTAGAAAAACTTTAGTAACTTTACAGATTTTTTTTTTACAGTGTATTCATTAAAAGAATCTCAATTGTATGTCGAGAAAAAACGGATTTTTTCTTGTAGAAATTGAGTCGGGCCTGGCCTGTTTTCACTGATTTTTGTACGGGCCGGGCCGGGAACTGTAAAACTGCAAACGGGCCGGGCCGGGCCTCGAAATTCCGGCCTGTGCAGACCTCTAGTGCGGCCTGCAATTTTCATACTTTATGATATTGTCCCATATATGATTTTTAAATACAAAATTATCTGTTTGAACTCTGTCAAATATTTTCAGTGGTATCTTTTGACGGAAAAATGATTTAGCGACTTAGAAAATCCTAAAAGCTTTAAAAGACTCATTTTGTCCGGGCAGATCTTAGCTGAACCTGCTTAATGTTGAATTCGGACATTTTTTTTCCGGGAGGGATTTCTGCAATTGCGGTGAGGGGGGACACTGTGGAGTTCAGGGAGGGAATTGGATTTTTAAACCATTAATAAACACAAAATTCCAAGGGGAGGGGAGTATTGCCGTGAATTTAACACTAAATCCACTAAATTTGGCACTTAGTGTCTAGAGTCTAGACCATGTCTAGACGAGCATATCTTAAATTGTGTTTTTTCTAGAATTCGCGAAGGTCTCCTGTTCAATGCATTTTTCTTTTCTCATTTATCAGGAACCTGAGAATTGTCATGGGAGAAAAATCAGAGGAAAACTTAGGAAGGCAAATACAATATCTCTAGTTTAAGTAAGAAAAAAACCCGTGGGAACAGAATCGCGAGGGACAGACAAAAATTTCGTTATATTCAGGTTTTCCTTCTTATCTTATAAGATATAATTGTTTGGCGTTTTCGTCGGGTTTTAAAATGTTCCGTAAGACATTATTTCGCCATGCAGCTTCCGTATACATATGTTTTATTGTATATTAGTTTATATATGAAGGATTCTCATCTATTTTTCCAAACAAAAATATGAATCTTCTAAAAACTTTTTAAGGACTTGTAAGAAACGAAATAGGCAACAAAAAACAATAATCTTTTAATTTGCAAATTCCAAGAAACGAAGAAAAGTACTGGGAGAAATCATTTGAAACCTGCATTAATATTTTAAGGAAAATAAGAATTTTTGAGACTTGTGAAAAGTCTTTACAACCAGCTTCTTATTATTTAATACGGCAGTTATAAATGTCCTTAAAATTAAAAAATAAAAATAAAGCTTTCTGAGCATTTTGTAAGGACAGTGGGAACCCTGCATATAATGTATTTAACATTCCCTAACGAATTTTCAGTCTTTTAACCGCTTCCCTTACCAATTTCATTGTAAAAAATTGCAAAAAATCACCACATTTTTTGCAATGTCATCATTGCATAAAACTTAGAGAACTGCCAATCAAATCTCTCTATTCTAAAAAAGAGTAACTAACGCTGTCACCGCCGCCGGTTTTGAATTTTTTGTGACCTGCGGTCTTTCTTGATTAATATTAAGAAAATATTGCATACAAAAATATGAAAATCGGTAGTGCTATAGAAAAATGTTTGATAAATACGCTGTTTAATGGTAAAGTGGGTCAAAATCGCTCCATTAAAACAGTTTTAGAGGAGCAAACACTATACATAGGAATTGAATCATTTTATACATTACGAGTTCCCGGAGTGCAAACAGCATTTATGTTTTTAATTGGACTCATTTTTGGAGGTTTTATTTCTGTTTTAAATTCAAATTTTCAGCATTTCGAGAGATATTTTTTACATCTTTTAGAAAAGGGTATTACTTTAATTTATTGCAAAAATTTAAAAACAGCGCAAATAATAACATTTCCTTCCAATTAAAAATTTACTGACACTTGACTATTATAAACAGAAAAAAAATTCAAATGAGAATTAAATGATTACGTATTAAAAGTAGGATAATTCCGTCATAAAAACTATATTGACACGTGAATTTTAAAAGAGAAAGAAAATTATAAAATAACAAATCGATTAATATGCGTTAAAAGTCGTAAATGGAGGAAACTACGTCCTTTTTTAAAATTGCCAAACAGATTAAATTAAAAAATATATTTTCTCGAAACGTTTATTTCATATTTTGAGATAATCTTTTTAAACTATTGTTGAGAATTCTAAGAGAGCGCAAATAATATTTCTTTTCTAACAACAAAATTATTTTCACGTGAATATTAAAAAGAGAAAGAAAACTTTGGTGAAAATGACGTCGGATTTAAAATGAATGTCTTATTTAAAAAAGCTTTCTTATAGCGTTGTTAAAAAGTACAGGGAGACAAAGACTCTGTTTACTTAATTCATATTCTATTAGCTAATTTTCACATGCTTCACTGATCTGATTTAATCAAAAACGAAATCAACCCGTTAACAGGGCCAGCCGATCAAATTAGAGTTCTTTAAGAGTTTGCGGTGCCTGAACAGTGGTTGACGAGCGTAGCTCGTAGGGGGCGGAGCCCCCTAGTATTACATATAATTTATCATATATAATTTATTATAGGATGTTTATAAAGTCCCGGACCCATTTTGATGTTTAATAACTCATAAAATAATAAAGATAGATTAAAATTAATAACATAAATGGTTAGATAGACTCAAAAAGTTTCATGACCCTTGTCAATGAACTTCCACGTGTGCCCCCTTCGTCGCACGGAGAATATCAAGTCGATAGTCAATTTCACGCCAGGTAGCGGCAAGCACGTCGGCATCCACAGAGGCTATTGCGGTTGTAATTCTGGCTTTTAAGTCATCAATGTTCGACACTCTCCTCCTGTAAACATTGTCCTTTACTGCCCAAAGGAAAAAGTCCAGCGGCGTTATATCAGGTGATCTGAGTGGCCAAGGAATTGGACCTCCTCGCCCAATCCATCTTCCTGGAAAATGGTCATTGAAAGAAGTACGAACGATGGTACCCCAATGAGGTGGTGCACCATCTTGTTTCAAAATGACATGTGGCTAAAGCTCGTCTAGTTGTGGAAATACGAAGTTTTCCAACATGTCTAATTGATGACTTAAAAGCCAGAATTACAACCGCAATGGCCTCTGTGGATGCCGACATGCTTGCCGCTACCTGGCGTGAAATTGATTATCGACTTGATATTCTCCGTGCGACGAAGGGGGCATACGTGGAAGTTCATTGACAAGGGTCATGAAACTTTTTGAATCTATCTAACCATTTATGTTATTAATTTTAATCTATCTTTATTATTTTATGAGTTATTAAACATCAAAATGGGTCCGAGGCTTTATAAACACCCTATTATATAAGAATATTTCCTTCTTTTCTAAGCTTCAGGCCGAGTAAAAACGTAATAAAACAAATCGTAGTGACAAATTATGCCACGCCCGAGTTTTCTCGAGATAATAATTAATAGTAATATATACGAACCCGAGAGAACTCAGAATAATCAGGGAAGCGCATAAAGTATTATGCACCTTTATACTGCAATAGGAGTGATAGATCGTTCAATCGGTCGCATCCTCTACGGAACGCGTTTTTGAAAAAGCTTTTTTGAAGGCCCAAAAATGTTTTTAAAAGTATAAAAAAAGGAAATTTTTTTATACTTTTGAGTCTTGTTGGGATACTTTTGTAAGCAGGGCAAGGAGCCGAGGTGCATATTTCCGTGTCGGAAATGATGTCGTTACAGCGTTATTCCTTTTCCTATGACATTGCCATTTGCTTAACTTAAAAAGTATGTACGTACAAACTAAACAGATCTAAAGAAGAGTGACCAAAAATACTGATTAACTGATTTGTGTATGAATTTTTGTTTTCTCAAATGTTTTGGTAAAATCACTTTAAAATATTACAAAATGAACTGGAAAAATACTAAAAAAAATTACACTTAATTTTTTTTCTATTTATTTAATAAAATGTAAAAAAAAAACTGCATGAGTATTTCTAGTAGAATAATGTGCATAATTATATGTTTTGTCTATATTTATATTTAAAAAGTATTTAAATTGTACATTATGTACTATAATTAGTATTTGTATAAACTACAAAAGAAATATATTTATTTCTTGACAGAGAGTAATAACGTTATAACTATTATTAATAATAAAAAGGTTTTTGAGAAATGAAACAGGAAATGATTCAGATGGGTTAGATGAATCGGCGCATTACAACATGCGGCTGATCCAAAAGCTACCTTAAGGTCCTGTGACTTTTTTCTGTCGGGGATAGAAAGAGGGCAATGTATCTGTATCTCCGTTTAATTATCTGTTGATTTAGTGGAGGTTGCAGTTGATTTCAATATCTTAAGACTCGTTTAGAGGAAAGGGGATTACTGACTGTGTCATCCGACTGATCTGAAACTGTCCCTTAAAGAACTGCAAACATAGCCCTATAATTCTATTATAAAGTATATCTTATTGTTCTTGTTTCGTAGTGCGTAGGAATTGCCTATTTCTTTATGTACTATTATTTTTAACACAGTCAAACTGATTGGTAAAGTTATCATACGAATTGACTATTTCCAACGAAGCAGAAAAAGGCCCAAGCCGGTAATCGAGCCTAGATCCTTGGCTTACAAGGCCAATGCTCTACCGATGAAGCTACCTGGGCTGACCTTATTGGTAATAACATCTGGTCTGCCATGTAGACACCTCAACAGAATGAACCGCAGGTAAAGGAACTTCATGAAAACGGTGGATACGTAGATATACGTACGTGTGATAACTTTATCAATTACAGTAGAACTTCTTTTATCCGAAACTCTTTTAAACGAAACTCTCGGTTAACCGAAATCCATTCTTAAAGCTTTTTTTTTTTTTAACTATCACATTCCTTGTGTGTAAAATCATTTTGAAAACATTTTTTTTTCTTCTTTTTACTATCATATTCCTTGCGTGCAAGCGGTCCTTTCTGAACTACGAGTACCTATAAATATTATCAATCCCCGTTCTTAGAGTTCCTTTGAATTTATGTTGGGCTCATGTAAGCTGCGAAGTGGAACGAAGAAAATGAACCCATTAGACATTCTGAAGCTTTTGAATGTTTTGCAAAAGGTTCGACATGGATGGAGCAGCTGAAACACTATGATACGGTTAAACGAATAATATTAAAAAATTCCTTGATAGAGCTTCAAAGCAAAGGTAATCGAAACTGCGACCAACAAAACATTTTCTTAAACCCTTGTGATATATGTAAAAGGTTCTTAATTTCAAAATTAAAATTCAGGTAATGTATTCGTGTTTCTATTTTGCTATTGCTTTACGTTTATTAAGCGCTTGTTAGCATAATCAGGAATATTGCATATATTTCTCCTTAATCATAAAATGGAAGCTTTCTCGATTTTCCGAAAGAGGGTCGGTCCCAATGACTTCGGATAATCGAGGTTTTACTATAGTATGATTATGATAAAAATAATAGTATATCTACGTACCCATCGTTTTCATAGAGTTCTTCTACCTGCGGTTTATTCTGTTGAGCTGTCTACAGGACAGACCAGATGTTATTACCAATAAGATTATCTGAGCGAAATGGGCTCGCTTATTGTCAGCCCAGGTAGCTTAGACGATAGAGAATTGACAATGTAAGCCAAGGATCTGGGTTCGATTCCCGGCTTGGCCACTTTTTCGCTCAGTTAGAAATATTCATTTCGCATTTCTTTATGAATCATCCTGCAGAGTGCTCTTCAAAATGTCCCAGAGTATCTCATACACATCATTTAAAAATTAACCCTTTGCACTCGAGAGGGGACTCTCAACCACCACCAGTGTTGCCAGATGCCACGCGTCAATCAGGACTCCAAATACTCTGGACACCACTCATTTCTTACAGTTTATTCCGCCAACTTTAATCGCAAATAGTTCCACCATTAGATAAGACTAAGAGCATTTCTTTAAAATACTGGTGTCCAGAGCATTTGGAGCTCAAATTTACGTAAGACACCTGGCAGCACGAGTGGTGATTGAGAGACACTTCTCGAGTGCAAAGGGTTAATCTTTGTAATTTCTAAAGACATAATTCGTTTTAAATTAATTTTGAGTTTAGAAAAATATTCAACCCTCTACTCTGGATCGCCATTTATTTAAATAATCAAAGATAAACAATTAATAATAAATACTCTTCCAACAATCCGAGTATCTTTCCTACTCTGCTTTCGAGGCGTAAGAAATAGTAAAATAAAGTTCGACAAATACGGTAATTCTATCGCCTGAGATAAACAAACACTGTTTGCCGTCGAGGTGTCATGTTGTTTGCGAGTTTTTGCAGTTCAGCTAAAAATAAGGTTATGCAAAGTGCCTGCAGGAGGCAGCGCTGTGCGAAAATTTCGTAAGGCAAATAGTTTCTCCACAGAAAAGTAGAAAGAAAGAAAAAATCTGCTGGTTGCTGATGGAGCAGTAACGTGTTTCGGGAGCAGGTAAAAAAAAAAAAAAGACACAGGTTTCTTAATATAAGAAAATACAACATAACCACAAACGAATCTATACCAAGTTCTCCACAATTCCGAAAAGCGTTTTATATCTTTAGAAACATCAGACACTATTATGTTTTCGAGATTTGAAGAAGCATTAAAAAAAAAAAAAAAAAAAAAAAAAAAAAACTTCTTTTGCTGCCACCCATTTTCGAAAACGCTTCTGTATAGTTTTTTAAATTTGGAATTTAGATTTTTCGATACTATCCATTTGCAAATAACTGCTTTCGTGTTCAACAAATAAGTTTTACAAACAAAACAAACAGCATTATCATTAATATTCAAATTAATCTCCTGCATGTATAAATTCAGTTGTTCAGCTGAAAATATTTCATTGAGAATGCATGGCATCCTAAAAACCAATGATCTCAATGATAATTTAAAAAAAAAACCTTATTTATTTATTTACCAAAAAAAAAAAAAAAACCTCGAAAAGAAATTTTACTTTTTAAAATCTTCTTTAAATCTTAAAAATACAGGGTGTCTCAAAAATATAGCGACAGACTTTTAGGGGAGGTAGGCACATCATGAGGATTGAAAATTGTATACCAACCCATGACCGGAAACGTCATCGTACGCCACTAGGGGGTGCTGTTCCCGAGAGCACAGTAGGGGGACAATTTGTGTGAATATGTGTCCTTAAGAGGTAGTAGGTCCTTCAGTGGTCGTAGCGTAAGTTATTTACACAAATTGGGATGCACATTCGGAAACATCCGACGGTCCGGTACATTTCTATGTGAGAACCGTTCTCGATACGGTCCTTGAGCTGCTGGTGCATTGCCACAAGCCAATCCGTACAGGAAGTTAATGTATGCCAGCTCCCTGTCCGTAAAATATTGCATGTTCTTCTTAAGGGGGCTGGTCACTCAGCTTCGGAATTCTTCTTGGTCATGTTAAGTCTATGGACTTCTGGTGCATTCGTCTATTTAAAATATCTTCTCGGGAAATTCCTATTTTCAACATCTTTTTTCTGCGTACTCTTCTTAAAGGAGATCTCTTTTTTTCCTTAGTTTTCAAACCATTTCTAAAATCTAAGGCTGAATTGAATATTTAATGTTTAAAAGCGGGCGAACGGTGAGTCAGATTTGAACACTTCCTTTAAAATGAAGTCTATACTTTAGAAATAGTTTGAGAACTAAGACAATAAGACGCCTCTTTTAGGAAGTGTACACAAAAAATAGAAGTTAAAAATATGAATTTCCCGAGGAGATATTTTAAATAGACGAATGCACCCAATGCCCATAGACTTTACATGAGGGAGGGGAAATCACAAGCTGAGTGACCAGCCCCCTTAAGGTAACAACTGCACAAATGACTGCGAAATAAGCAGATATTTCCCCTCTAGTGCTCTCGAGAACAGCACCACCTAGTGGCGAACGACGACGTTTCCGGTCATGGGTTACTATGCAGTTCTCAAGCCTTAATGATTGATGTGCCCCACCTCCCAAAAAGTTTTTTGTCGCTATATTTTTGGGACACCCTGTCTATAGGTTTGTGCAGTTTCTAAAGAAACAGAATGTTTTTCATAATCCTGAGTCACTTGGAAGAGGTTACCGAATATTTTCGTACGTGGTTATAGTGTACTAGCTGTTTCTACCCGTTCTATGCATGGGAGTTCAGGAATTGAATTCTAAAACCAAAATTAAAAATAACTATCCGATTGAGTAAAATATTTTTCTGCTACTGCACATTTTTTTAATGAAATTTAATTTATCATGTTGCTATGGCAGCAGACGATAAAACGATATCTTTGGAATAAGAGAATAAATTGAATAAAAAGTTTTGTCGATTTTTGTGATAAAATGTTTGCCTTTATTTAAAAAAAAAATTTAATAATTAAGCGCAATGAAATAATCTCTTATTATTTGCATGTGAGGTAAAAGAATGATCGTAATACCCGCTACAGCTTTTTAGTATTGAAGCGTGGCGTACTCACTGTATATCTCACATGGGTTAAAAAACTCGCGCGATTAAGGGTTGAACATAAAACAAGTTGGAAATGGCTCGTCAAACGTGGCAAATGAGGTGCGTTCGTACTATAACTAGTTTTATAAATATTTTTTGCACCGCATATTTTAATGAATGTACATTTTAATACACTTCATCAATGCCTATCCATTCCATTCTATTCGAATTCAACATCATTAAATTGCACTTGCAATATTTTTTTCCCCATTGGGCGTCCTGTAACGAAAAACTTTTGGCTGTCCCTACATCCGATTTTCATAATATTTGAAATGACAAAATTTTGCAACCATTATATATTTAAAAATTCAGACCATTCGGTTGGGTAGTTTTTGCTCTGTGATATGCGGACAGACGGACGGACTGAACGACGACTATAGGTGCTACGTATTTACATAATTTCGAACGCATCTAAAAAAGGATTTTATTGTGAATTTTTAATTGTTGGCAGCTGCTATAATGAAAAATGTTTAAATTAGATAGGAAAGTGTTTTTTTTATTAATTAAAAGTTAACTACAGAATACAGTGAAACCCCGATTTAACGTTATTCAAGGGACCCTACAGAAATGACGTTAAATGCGGGAAAACGTTAACTCGGGGCAAGATGAAAACAATACACCGAGAGTAAAAGAAAGACTAATTTAGGTAAGATACGGTCCATTTTTTTAATTTATAATGATTTAGACATAATTTTTCTAAATTATGTTTTAAAGAATTTTATTTTACGCACTGTTTTTAGTAGTTATAGCTTTAAAGTTTTAGTAGTAGGTGCATATAACACAAATCTAAATTAGAGGATATTTTTGTAACCTTTTTTCTTGGTCTTCACTATTTCAAAGGAATAATCTATATTTTACCATCTAAAATTAATAAACGAATTCTAACGAATGCTATCAGTTCCGTTCTAGTTCAAAAAGCAAAATCGAATAAATTAAAAAATGATTGGTGCATATGGAAGAGAGGAGAGTTTTCGAGGATAGATTCCGAATTTTGAGCGTATTGATAAAAAAAATTTTTCATCACAATTTTTGATTATTTTAGAGAAATTTCGTTGAGTTTTTACCGCTGAAAAAACATTAAATATGGAAACATTAATATTGGAAATATTTAAAATGATAACGTTAAATCCGGGATTTTTTAACATTTCAAATGTAGGAAATTAATTGGGACTAGTGAAAAATGACTTTATATGCGGGAAATCGTTAAATACGTGTTACGGTAAATCGGGGTTCCACTGTATTTCTATTCCGGATTGCTTGAGTTGCCTCAACCGGGTTTTAATACACATGTACATAACATTTCACAATTCTGGCTTCCAAACTGTGGATTTGTATAGCATTACACACAGACAAACAAATTTTCATTTTTATATATTAAATTTTTGTAGATTAAGGCACATTTGTCTTCTTTTACAGTGTACTTCTAATTTTCCTGAAATAATGACTTCGAACAATGGTTGTTTTTTCAGCCACAAAAAAGTAGCGCTCTTGATTTTCTAAATTAAAAACTTGCACACTACAGTTTTGCACGGAATTATTATACCCGAACCGAATTCGGAAATTTCGTTTGAAGTCTGTTTTCGTCGGCCTTGGAACCGGACCCGAACCTGAAGCACATTCATCTGAAACCGACTCTCATCTATTCCGAAATGCGAAATCAAAGCTGAGCGAATATCCTAATTTAAATGTTCTTATGAGAAAAAACACCGCTTCTGAAACATAAATTTTTAATTATTTGTAGTAAATAAAAAAGAAATAAAACTGGATTGTTTCATTCGACACAAAATTCTGGATGTTCTTGAAAAATCGGTCAAATACCTGAACTTAAAACTGAAAATAGGTAATTTTGGCTAGTAGCTGTAGGCCAATAAGTGAGGCCGATTTTTAATTTCTGCTATCTTTACAAGAAGAAATTATTGGATTCGTGAAAAATTTCAACTTCCGGTTTTCGACGGATTGGTACGTTTTAGAAGGTCCTCAACACGATTGTACTGTTTTTAAAAAATGTCTGTCTGTGACAAACAATTTATGGGTGCTCTGTCTAAAGGTGTAACGAACGGAATTGAATAAACGTTAGATTCAGTTAATATAAATAGGTGATGATTAGTTTTGGGCGTAAATTAACCAACAACTGACACTTCTGTGCTGCATTTTTCACAATTCTTGCAACAGCTCTTGTTTCACCTTTGTTATTCACCTTATAAAAAAAAAACATGAAAACATTCAAAAATGCTTCTTAAAAACACATTACTAAATACTACGTGTGAAAAATTATATACAAATGTTTTCCAAAATTAAAAAACACTAGCTGTTAAAAGGATAAAAATCTACTCCAAGCGTTTTTGCTGTACCCGACGTTCACTGAAATGTGTATCAGAGAACATCGAGCGTCGAGTGTCTGTCAACTTTCTTCTCCTTGACATAGGCTTAAATTTAACCGGAAGCGCTTGGAGTAGCTTTTTATCATAAACATCTAATGTTTTTTAATTTTGGAAAACATTTGTACGAGGGTGGTTCAATAAGTATAGTCCCTAGTGTATATAAAATATTTGTACTGCTATGGCTGGTGTGGAATATCGAAGCCTAATGTCTTAGATGCCTATAGGCTCAATTTCAGAACCGTAGCTGCTATATTCACATAATTTTGGAGGGAGGGATGAAAGGGGGTGGGGGGGGGGTGAAAGGCTGATTTTTAGCTTATGGGGCTAGATAGACAGTGGATGAGACGTAACGACTGTCTTTTGGACTCGGGATCCTAGTGATGCAGCCACATCTCATCCACTGTCACAAATGTAATCTCACAAACTCTGAACCAGCATTCCACCCTCACCCCCCTTCTTAAAAACTCCCCCAAAAATAGGTCATTAAAACTTCACCCCTCCCTCCAAAACTATGCTAATATAGCAGCTACGGTTCTGAAATTGAGCGTATAGGCATTTAAGAGATTAAGCTTCGATATTCCACATCAACCATCGCAGTACAAATATTTTATATACACTAGGGACAATAATTATTGAACCATCCACGCATATATTTTATCACACGTATTTAGTAATGTGTTTTGATGAAGCATTTTTGAATGTTTTCAAGTTTTTATAAAAAATTACACGATTTTAGTCATGTTTTTTCATCAAACTTTACATTCTATGAGACCTTGACATAAGTGAGGGCTGATTAGGTTTTGGTATCAATCGCCCAACAGGTGGCGCTGCTATGCTGCTTTTTTCAGGATTGACACGATGTTAGCGATAGTCCTAATCTCAAGAACTATTGCACAGAATTTCTTCAAACTTAATATTCTGTTAGACCTTGACTGAGTGGATGCTGACTAGGTTTTCGTGTAAATCATATAGGGTCAGGAGGGGTATTTATGACCAGGTGTTAATTATGACCGCCACCCTATTGGAGAAAACTGTGTACGATAAAATTGTGTTTCCATCTTAGATATAAACCTCATAATGTATATTTTATCTTATTTACTCTTTATCACTAGGCTGAAGCCTTTTTGAGATCCGAATAGCAATTTGAAACTAAGTCTATCAAAATTTCTGATAAACGGATTTGTCACTTTGAAGTTCAAAGTAGTCTCAGTTACCCCAAATAAATGTGTATAGGCAACTATAAAGAGAAAATAGAGTGGTCATAATTTCCCCACTAGTGGTCTTAATTACCCCAAACTTTTCTGATTATCAGTTTTTGATGGAGCAACTATAACCATCCTTTTAACTTAACAAAAAAAAAAAGCAGCTATGACGATTAAAACTTTTATAAGGTGTTCTTAAAGGGTCAAAGTTACTTCCTATGTACTAAAAACACCGCTTTTCCAAAAAAAAAAAAGTAAATTAATAATAATAATAACAATGTTGAAAATATACAAAGTGGTCATAATTACCCCTCCTGACACTAATAGGTGGTGCAGCTAGATTGCATTTTGCACGATTTTCGCGATAGCTCTATCTCAAAAACTAATGGACGGAGTTTAATCAAACTTATTCAGTTACACTTTCAGACAAAAAGATCCTTAGTAGGTTTGGATCTGTATTGCCCAACAGGTGTCGCTTTATGCTCTTTAGGATGGGAATTTGGGTTTCTGACCTCTAAGAGGTTGGTAGCCGAAATTCAGTGATTTGTTTGAAAAAATGCGATGCTTCTATCTCGTTTTAAAATGCGCACAATTCAATAAATCTATAGCTTTAGAATCCTGATAATGGGATTTTGCATAGATTGTCATTTTATTACTTTCTTCTATCTTTACAAGAAGAAAGTATTGGATTCGTGAAAATTTTCGACGGATTTATACGTTTTAGAAGGTCCTGAACACGATTGGATGGTTTTTAGAAAATGTCTGTCTGTCACTCTGTGAGTCTGTATGTGACAAAAAATTTGTGGGTACTCTATCTCAAGAACTAATGCATGAAATTTCACAAAACTTTAGATTCAGTTAGACCTTGATATAAACGAGTCCTGATTAGTTTTTGGTGGAAGTCGCCCAACAGGTGGCGCTGCTATGCTGCATTATTAATGAAGATCGCAATAGCTCTAACTCAAGAAAAAATGTACGATTTTTCATCCAACTTCAGATTCAAATAGTCCCTGATATACATCAGTGCTGTTTAATTTTTGGTGTAAATCGCCCAACAGGTGGCGCTGTTATGCAGAATTTTTTACAATCTCCACAATAGCTCTATCTCAAAAACTAATGCACAGATGTTCGTCAAACTTCATGTTCAGTTAGAAGTTGATAATTAGATTTTGGTGTCAATCATCTAACCAGTGGCGCTGCTATGCTGCATTTTTCAGGAAGTATTAACGTGTATGAGATAGAAGAAAGGTTTGGGATTTCCAAATCCGACTCGTACTGTTTTAGTATACAGTTATTTGTTTTCATTTTATATAGTTAATTCTGTTTCATGTAGATTATTCTTGTCATATATTTATGCTTATAATCTCATACACATATGTATATTATTTATTTAATTAATTATTATTTATGTGTACATTATTTATTTATTAATTCATGTAGGAGGTCCATGAATTTCATTGGCAAAAAGGACCTGGAATAAAAAAAAAATAAATAAATAAGGAAAAAAAAGAAAAAGAAGAAAAAAATTCCTGTTTTTAACCAACCCCAAAACGACGCAGGTTATTTTAATAAATCACAAAAATTCACATGGCAAATGATTTTGCAAAGATTATTCTGCGAGACATTCCAGTAGACTATCTCAACAGGCAATCAAATTTCAATAATAAGATTTTTATTGAAATGAGGATCTGTTTCAACATAGATTAAGTGATCATGGGTTAGTGAGATGTTAAACTTTCGTAAGGCACTTTCTTTTATGCTAATAGTTATCCGAGTTTCTACTTTTCCTCATTATTTAATCTGCGATGAAAACGATTTCTTTTCTTTTAGTATACAGGTGTATTCATATTATTTTTGCATAATTCGAGGTTAATATGATAGGTGGTAATGTATTTAAACAATTTCTATGACATTACAAGAACACTTAATTCTTGACTACCTGGGATCATCATGAAGATAACTGTGGTGATTTTGATGGTGATAGTCACGACTGCTTGTTTGGATAGGAACGTCGGAGCTCAAGTAGGTGAATTTTTAGATTTAACTAAAATCCACCTCAGCATTTTGGTACAGATAGCTAAACTAAATAAAACACCAGTGGTATAAATCTAAATATATCTTGGATATTTTTCTGTAGAAAATTTCTCACGCCGTGTATCTAATAACATTTCAAACTTTAGTTGCTTAAAAGGCGTATAGCCAACAGAGTGAAAAAGTATCGAACCCGGGTCCTCGGTATAGCGCACCGATGTTCTACCAACTGAACCACTTGGAACCGTACCCCACCTGGTACTTCCTGGTTTACTCTGTTGGCTATACCTTTTTAAGCAACTAAAAGTTAAAATATTATTTGAATGCAAGGCGTGAGAAATTTTCTACAGAAAAATTTCCAAGATATATATAGATTTATTCAATTTTCATCGATGCTGGATTCTCTATAGTTTTGTGTTTGTCCCAGGTCGGTGGCTCACGGAAAAATATTCCATCTTGTGTTGTGGTTGTAGCCTTGCCAACGTATGATAGTGAGAAGTACCAGGTTGGGTATCGTTCCAAGTGGTTTAGTTGGTAGAACGTCGGTGCGCTATACCGAGGACCCGGGTTCGATTCCCAGCTTGGATACTTTTTCACTCTGTTGGCTATACGCCTTTTAAGCAACTAAAATTTGAAATATTAAACACTAGCGGTGTCTCTATTAACATTCTATTATGAAACTTGTCTTTTGTAAGAAAAAATGGAATTGTGTGATCGGCTTTTTCACCCACTTTCTGATAGGCCAGAATTGTGACAATTATGTTCATAGGTTTGTTTTCGCATTACGCCCCATTTGTAATTATCAATTAACTTTGATGCGTGAGAAAAATTTTGCAAATCCTCAGGATTGTAAAAAAAAAAAAAAAAAAAAAAAAAAAAAAAATCCGCGTTTTTTCTTTTTCTTTTGTTGATCATGGCACTTCAGGGTGATAATTCCATAACAAGTCAGGGAGCGATGTTAGTTGTGATAAATTTTCTATTTGAGCAATTGATTTGTTTCATTTCAGAAAGTTGGTTCAAAAGGTTGTAAATTCTCTTGCATTTTTAAGTGAAAAGTATTTAAGTGTTTTGAATATGACTCAGATAGCATGAAAATTAGCAGCAACTTTGAATTTTTCTGACATTAACTTGCCATGACAAATTTGAATTGAGAAATTCGAAGCAAATTTCCCGCAAGGTATACCATCCCCCATTTGCATGAGTAGTTTTTTGTGAAACGGATGGCAAGACTAACTTTGATTCACGAAAGTGACGAAAGCAAAAAATCTCTCTGCTGAGAGAATAGACAATCAGGAGATACGCAGAAATTGCAGAAATTTTATTCGGTTGGCACCGCTTTTTCTAAACGCTATACATATCAAATAGTAAAAAAAAGGCTTGTGTTGAAAAGTACAAATATTACCTTAACTTGTTTATATGGTGATGAAAACGATACATGAACCTTCTGACGGTGTGTTCGCATCAATAGACCTGATCTCGTGTATGGACCCCTCTGAAGGGTTTAAACTTATAGTGGGGCATGGAAAGATTACTACTTCGCAGTAAGTTTGTAGTATTTTTGATTACTTGTTTGCCGTTAATGCGCAATAAATTGGATACAGCATGGATTGCACGACAATTTAGCTGCAAGTTCAAAGTGTGGTGACTTTGGCGTTTGCGTTTTCTTGCTGCAGTCTTGTTATGAACTTTCAGTCTTGTCATGCTGAGCTTGCTGCAACTTTTCAGGTTTTCAAAGCAAGACTGCTGCAAATTTTCTGCTAATTAAAAATGCTATCTGGGATAGCTTTCTTCAGATAATTTTAATTCCCAAAATCTGAACGTTCGCTCTCTTTATATTATAATATATTCAGAAGTACTAAATGGACATCTATAAATACGAAATATAAATCTAAAATTCCTTAAGTAAATCTTTCTCGCAACAAAATTCAGAAGGATTAATACAGGGCCATCATAATAAAGATATAAACCCTCTGTATGCTTATTCATTTATTTAAATAATATTTCTTGTATTATTGGAACTTCACTTCCCCCCCCCTCCTCTTAATTTAAATTGCATAAGTTTAACCTTATAAAAAATACTTCGAATTCATTCATTAATGTAACATAAAAAAATAACGCATATAATTTAAAGATTTTAATTCGTTTCCCGAATTAGATTTAGAGTTTGTGCATTGAATATAAGAAGGGTGGTGTTGGTGGTGGTGGTGTGTGTAGGGGGGGGGTGTGTTCAGTCGTCACCTTCTTAGTTGATATTAACCCCTAATTTCTATCAGTCGTCTCACAGATCGCTGTTTTTTGTTTAAATCCATTTTCACAGTGTAACTTATAATTTCCAGTTTAACTATAGATACTAGTGCAATTTTATTATGTTTGGAGAACTAGTACTATCGTTAGAGACTTTTGAAAAGACGAAATTTAATTATAACAATTTTGTACAAAAAGTTTTTAACTAAAGCAGTATCATGTGAGTTAATTTCTTTCTTCCTTTTCTCTTGTTAAGTACTTTTTTTCATCTTTCTATCTTTCAGCGAGTGGTCTCACAGACAGCTCACAGTAGTGACTATTTATGTAAGAAGATTTAAGGGTTAACAAGTTTAGACTTCGTTAAAATTATACGATTAGCTACAAATTTTGTATACCGGCTTATTGGGGAAATGCAGTGTGCCGATTGTTTAGAATGGTTACATGAGAACTACACAATGCACAATATCTGTGGCAATATTTCCGGGAAAAAAAGAGAAAGTAGACTAGTCGTTGGGGGCCATCTTAATACTTACTCATTAGTCCAGGCAATAGGGGATTTTACCTGGAAAAATTAATGGTAGTTCTGGAAATCGGCTTACTTTATGTTTTTTGGGTCGCTGAATCCGAATTCGTAACTTCTTACCAAAATTTCTCCCGGTAACCCCACCAGATTTTGGTAAAATGCCCCCCTCCCCCTCCAAAAAAAAATGTTTTTAATAAAAAAAAAATTTTTTTTATTGTTTTAGGCAAAAAGTATCTAGAAATTCAGAAAGTAGACAAAATTTACAACAAATAAGATACATGGCACTATGGCGTAGGATGAATGGGGAGGGGGGGGTCTGCCTGGGAACATGCCCCGCGGTGCTGCGTGGACCAAGTTGCGCAATTTCACTTAACCGCTCACATCGTTTACATTCGCCCTCCCGTCTCCCCTCCGAACTTTCCCTATAAGGTTTACTTTAAGTTTTTTGGGTCGTTGAATCCGAATTTTTAAATTCCCCCAAAATTCTCCCCCCCCCCCCCCCACGCAATCCCTTCAAAATAGTTGTTTTTCAATAAATTTTTTATTGTTTTAGGGGAAAAGTATTTAGAAATTCAGAAAGTAGACAAAATTTGCAACAATTAGGATATATGACATTATCAAATAAGATAAACGGGGAGAGGAGAGGCTGCCTCGGAACATTCTCCGCGCGCTGTTCACAAAAACCAAATTTTTTTTTTAAAATCAATATATATATATATATATATATATATATATTTTGGGGGGGGAGGGTTGCCGGGTGAAATCTTTGTGGGAAGTTACAAATTCGGATTCAGGGACCCAAAAAACATAAAGTAAGCCGAAATCCAGAACTTGCATTAATTTTGTCAGGTAAAATCCCCTATTGCCTGTACTTGCATAACTTAGTGCACGTAGCGCCGCAGTGCATGTTCAGAGGCAGCCCCTCCCCCTCTCCGTTCATCCTACGGCATAATGTCATGTATCCTATTTGTTGCAAATTTTGTCTACTTTCTGAATTTCTACATACGTACAATTCCACATCCCCTAAAAGTATTTAGTTAATAATAAGTTAATAATTCATAGTTAATTAAAAATTAACTATAAATTATTTCGATTCCTGATTACTTGAGTTGCCTCGACCGTGTTTTAATACACATTTCACAATTCTGGCTTCCAAATTGTGGATTTGTATAGCATTACAGACAGAAAGACAAATTTTCATTTTTATATATTAGATTGAAATCTATAGAACACAAACAGGGCTTCGCAGAATAATTACACTACTTTTTGGAATGTAGTTGCTAAAAGTGGGTTCTTAAATGTGTTATATGTTCTCTAAACTACACATATCTCCTTGAACTTTATTTAACAGTGAAGTTTCGTTACAGTTTTATAGATTTGTTGGAAAGTATGCTAACTATGCTTGAAACATGACTTTTCTTTCTTGTTTTTAGAATAGAGAGATTTGATAATCGCTCGTAATCCCTCTACGTAAGCCACTCGTAGTAGCTGCATTGTCATAGCCTCTTTATATCTGAATCATCATTTAAAAACTTTTTAAGAATTTATTGACTGAGATCAGCAGTCTTCTTTCTTTTCGAAAGGAAAATTCTTTTAAAAAAATTCTTTTATGCGGGCTTTTCTATTATCAGTATTTACATAAGCAATTACCTAAGCCATTTGTTCCGTATGAAAATGATCTAGTGTACTCACAAATATCAGCAGCGGATAATTTGTATTTAATCCTTAACTACTGTGACAAGAATTGTCGCATAACTACTGTGAGTGGGTCTGTCAGACCGCTTAATGTAAAGATGAATAAAATGCTACATTAACTCTCAAAATACTATTTCTGTACTAAAATTTATGCACAGGACTATTATAATTAAAAAATTCACCTATTCAAAAATCTCTAGTGATAATACTAAAGTTCCAAACGAAACAAAATTTAACCAGTATGTATAGTTAAACTGTGAAAATTGAACAGCAGTTAAGGGTTAACAGAGTTAAATAGAATTCGTTTTGTATGTCTATCGGAGATAGGATAACTTTGGGAACGAACAAATTCAAAAGGCGTTATTTCAATACATATTACAGTAGAACCGCGATTATCCAAAGTATTTGGGACCGACCCTCTTTCGGAAAATCGAAATTTTCGGATCATCGAGAAAGCTTCCATTTTATGATTAAGGAAGAATATATGCAATATTCCTTATTATGGTAACAACTGCTTAATAAAAATAAAGCCATAGCAAGATAGAAACTCGAATAAATGACCTGAATTTTAATTTTGAAATTAAGTACCTTTTACATTTATCACAAGGGTTTGAAAAAAATGTTTTGTTTGTCGCAGTTTCGATTGCTTTTGCTTTAAAGCTCTATCACGGAATTTTTTTAATATTATTAATTTAACCGTATCACAGTGTTTCAGCTGTTCCGTCCATGTCAAACCTTTTCTAAAACATTCAAAAGCTTCAGAATGGCAAAGGCAAATTTGTTCGTTTTCTTCGTTCCACTCCGCAGCTTACGGGCGCCCAAATTAAATTCAAAGAGGATTGAAAATATTTATGTCTACTCGTAGTTTAGAAAGAACTGCTTGCACGCAAGGAATATGATAGTAAAAAGAAGAAAAAAAAAGGCTTCAAAATGGTTTTTACACACAAGGAATGTGATAGTAAAAAAAAAAAAAAAAAAAGCTTTAAAAATGGATTTCGGTTAACCAAGAGTTTCGGTTAAAAGAGTTTCGGATAAAAGAGGTTCTACTGTATATTGAAAGCTTGACACGTTTTTGATAGGACCCAATCAGGCAGCAAAAACGAATTAAGAATACATAGCGGTTGAAGAAAAAAATATCGTATTAACATGATTCTGATAAAACCAGCTCTTACAGAAAAATGAAATTAAAATCTCGTCAAAAGCGACCCTATAAAATTGTTAAACTGACTTTATCTCTCATCTTCATTTAGTTTTTTGTTCGTGAAATGAGTACTTAACTTTGAAACCTACCTTCGCCTGTAGACCGAGCCGGCAGGGATTTTTTTCATTTTTTGTTTGGAAACACAAGAAATGGGTAGGTTATGTTACTCACAAACTATGTTATCAAAGTACGTTTTCCCTTTTTCGGGAAACGCACAAGACCTTTCCGAAAATACTGTCAAAGTGGGCGTTTTGAACCGACTTCAAGGATGTGACAGCGGGAGAAAGGAGAACAACCTATCGCCACGCAACCCTCACCGCTTATATCTCGATAAGTAATTTATTTATCAAAAGACGGAAAAAAGCCATTCGATTCCAAGTCCCTTCGCTAGTTAGACCTGTCAATTTGTGCCTTTACCTTTAACCCATTTGTGCCTGAATTTCTGTTTTCTGAAATTGGATGATAAAATCACTTTAAAACGTTGCAAAATGAACTGGAAAAATACTAAAAAAAAATTACGCTAAATTTTTTTTTCGTATTTATTTGATAAAATGTAAACGTACTAAATATTAGAATATGCATCATTTTTATAATAATATAATACGCGTAATTATATGTTTTGTCTAAATTTATATAAAATAAGATCTTGAATTTATATTATCTATTTATATAAATTCCAAGTCTCTGTGTGTCTCTCACAATTCCGGTTAGACCACCTCATTATTCGCGGCCATGTTAAGTTTCCTATGAAAAAATTGGCATCAGCTTCAACAATGAATAATTAAAGTACTAATAAAGGGTTACTACAATAGCGCCAAAGTTTGACCAATTTGGCAAATTATCGCCAAATTTGGCGACAAAAATAAGTTTCCATATAGGAAGCCAATTTGGCGATAGCTGTCTAATTTAGCGAAATTCCCATTGAAACCCATTGATCTTTACAATCGAGCTCACCATAATTTAATTTAAACTCAGCGCATTTAAGGTTTTTTTTTTTCTCCAAAATCTATGGGTCAGAATTTAAAGAGTAATATACGAAAATGTACGTCTTTACATCTTCATTCCGATGCTACTAATAAAATAACCGCCACTAGACGACGCGTCAATGTGTTATTTTCATCCATCACTGCGATGCAAGCGGGAAAAATACATTATTACTCATTTGTTGTATGTATCTTTATTCATTTTCCGTCATTTTTTGACGGGCATCTTTCTTGATACTATAATTAGTGGTTTTATGAACTACTAAAAAAATATATTTATTTCTTTACACAGACTAATAACATTATGAGTATCTATATATATAAAAGCCGTTCTCTGTGTGTATGTCCTTTATACAAATCTTCAATTTTTGACCGATTTACACGAAACTTCATGTACATACGTTTTAGAACGTGGAAAAGATCACTGTCTACTTAAAAAAATTATCAGACTACTATTTACCCCTTTTTTCTACCACTTCCATAATTTAACGTTATAGAAATATGTCTTTTTATATCTTTTTTAATTTAAACTTTTCTTTCCTGTTGCCACACCCTAAAAAATGACACAATAATGTGAAAAAAATAAGGATAACGCGTGTATATTGTTATAAAAATTCAGATTTTCTTGCTATATTTTTGCGTGTTTGATATTGACGTCATTCTAAACAGAAAATTTACATTTTTGTGTATATAAAATAAAAACTTTAACGAAGCGTATAAGAGCGGGAAGTAGCAACTCAATTTGAATGCTTTTTAAAAAAAATTAAAACATCTATTTTAATACAAACAGTCAAATTTCATCAAAACAATTTAAGAAAAAGAAAAAAAAGCTAGATATGATCTAGACATTCTATCAAATCTTTTCAACGCGTAATCAAACTCATTGTAAACATATGGCTCCTATATTTTGCTTACTACTTCGATTGTATACTGCAGCCATATCTTATAGCTATACGTTATCGCTAAGTGTTGTATTGGTTTAGATTCAGTGCTAACATTTTCTGTGATTTATAGCAAAAAGAGAGCGGTTATTTACATTTTCAAAAAAATTCTTGACAGATGTCTTGATTTAAAATTTATGGAAGATGACATCATTTCATCTAATCATTGTAGATTTAATTTCAATAAAATTTCAAAATTTCCAAATAAAATTTTAGTAACTACTACCTCATTTGGATGTATTTTTTTGCATTTTCCCCCGTATTGTGGAAGATATTGTATACTTCTGTTACGCGCGCCAAAGAAAACATGTATTTTGATTTTAAAAGTTAAAACAATTAACACAATGTGTCAAAAGAACATCCTTTTTCTGAATTTAAATTTCGCGAGTTCCAAAATTAAAACTAAAAATGTGTGTTTTTTCATAAACGTCAAGTTAAGGCTGTTCTCAAATCCAAAGGAGCTATTTTCTGACACATTTTTTAATTAATTTTTTTTCGGAAACGCATGAAATTGACAGGAGTTCTTATTTAGAAACTATGTAATCGAAAGATAGTTTCCATATGTTGGTAAAGGTATAAGATCTTTCAGTTGGTGTTTTGAACTGAATTTCGGACGCAACAGTGCAATAGAGGATAAAAACCGGCCGTCACGCAACCACAATTGCTCATAACTCGATAAGTAATGTATTTATGAAAAAAGGAAAAACTCATTTCAATTCCAAATCGCTTTAATAGTCAGGTCTACAAATTTTAAGCCTTTACGTTTAATGAGTCAGAAAATGTGTCAGAAAGTTTCGTGTTGTTGAGTAGGTAACAGGAGAAGCACCTTAAGCCTCATTGCAGGTTAGTATTTTGTGATCAAGTTGCATGCCAGATAGTCGCTTAAAACATAAATCATTCTATATTGTTTTAAACAAAGGCGCATGCCATAATAGGTGTCAGGCACACTCATTAAAATAAGAATGCCGCAGCGCACAGTCCCATTACTGAAGATAAACCGTCAATATACTTAGAGATAAAAATAGTTCTGCATTTTTCATTCAGCTAATAAGACTAATCCTTCATAATTGGGTTCACAGGATTATATAACTTTCCCATATAATTATATGACTAAGCAACGGAAAACAATATGTTACGCACTAAAATCTTCCCTAAAAAACTAATAGTGCAAGTCGCATGGAAATCCGTTCTGAGAATTCAAGTTATATGCATCCGGAACGAAATTCCCATTTGAATTTTATATACTTATCAGGTTATTTTGAGTAGTTTGATTTAATATCTGTTAAATTCGTGTTTTATTTTATTTTATTTTTGGCATTTTAATTTCGTTTGTCAATTTAGTTATTGAATACTGCGCGAAAGAAAACAGAATTCAAAATTATTTACAATGTTTTTGAACAATTGAGTTAATCTTTTGTATTTGGGTTGCAAGCATATTTAAAAAATATGCATGCTTAAAAATTATTTTAAAACCCATAAAAAATTCGTAAATTGAGATAAACATTACAAACAAATATTACTGAAAGTACTTTTGTTTTCTATAATACGTTGGAACAATCGAATGTACAATGTTTAGACGTTAAATTGCAGTAAAAGGAAAATGTATTGTTGTGTTAGGTTGTTGTGACCGAAAATATGATACCAGCGTTACTCATAGACATGTCTTTTCTTTATACTATTGCATTAAGTGTAAACAGGTTCATCTTTCGTAATCGGGTTGCACTCAACTTTAAAAATATCCATGCTTAAAAATTACTCTAAAATCCATTAAAACCAGAAAACTGAGGTACAATTTTCAAACAAATTTCATTTGAGAGAACTTTTTTCTATTCGACATTGTAAAAAATGAAATTGTGTGATGTTTAAAAGTTAGAAAAAATTGCAGTAAAGGCACATTTTATGGGTTACAATTTATGGGGCACAATTTATGATCACTGACATAGTGTTTTTACTTTATAATGTAGATAATACCATACAAACGAGAATTTCACTAAGTGCTGTGCGATTTGGAGGAATTTTTTTTTTCGTATTGTCAGAAAAATCACATATTTTTCTCTTACACCCAACCAAAGAAAAACCAAAGAAACCGTGCATTCTGTTATTAAAGCTCAGGGATTTTACTATGGTTGCAAGACGCCATCTTTTTTGATTGTCTGTATAACGATTTGTGGATGGGAATGCACAAATTTCAGTTATTGTGATTGCCGTATTATTTCGTTTTAATTTATTTTACCTGGAAGGCTTCTTATAATTGACACGGGCGAAGCCGGGTGGTTCTGCTAGTTAGTAATAATAAACTAAGAATAATCGTATTTGAGGCTTAAATATAATTTATTTCATAATTATCTTGAACAGGACTTTTCATCAATAACTGTTTCTTAAATGGCTAATAGAAATAGGTACCCATTTGTGCCTAGCGCCCTCTATTTTGTACGTTACAAACATAGATAAAAAATAGGCTTGAACCTATATTTTCACAATTTTAAAAAAATACGAATTTCAAAGAAGTCTACAAGCTAAGATTATGGCTTATTTATTTAGATCCTTGGTAGAAAAAACACAAACAAACTTACCTTTTACATTTCGCCATCTTGAAAAATGAAAAATCTATAATCTCCGAAAAAAGAACTCCCATTTCAGAAATAAATATCCATCTTATGCTGTCATCTGTCGGTAACAGATAAAGGATTTTATAGATATTTATCCATTAAGACATTTATAGATAATAATTTTATACAATTTTCATGCTATAAAGAAGAAGAAAATTATACAAATTTATTACAATTCGAAGCGTCCCAAAAATGGGACGCTAGGCATAAATGTGTTAAAAATGAGTCAGAAAATGTGCCAGAAAGTATCTCGTTTCTTAAGGGGGCTGGTCACTCAGCTTCGGAATTCTCCTCCATCATGTTAAGTCTATGAAATTTTAATGCATTCGTCTATTTAAAATAGCTTCTCGGGAAATTAATATTTTTAACATTTTTTTCCTGCGTATTTTTCTTAAAGGATGTCTCTTTTTACTTACCCATCGTACGTAGTATAGGGTATGTCTTGTAATCGTTTAAAAAATCGAAAAAAAATTTTGACGGATTGACACGTTTCAGATACTAAAGATTCCGAAAAACATATTTTTAGAAAAAAAAAAATTGCCGTCCGTCTGAGTGTGTGTGTGTGTGTCTGTAAACGCTCTATCTCCTGAACAAATTGATATAGAGACTTGAAATTCGGTGTGTACTTAGGGAGTAATAATGGGAAGAAGCCTATTGAATATCAGTTACCTCGGTTATCTGAAATTATTTTTTTCGGACTCTTGAAATATTCGTTCTGATGAAAGGTATACAAAAATTTTCGAAATTGTTTATTTGAAGGAGTGAATATAAAAGACAATAAAAAAACAATTTTTGCATCATGAATGAAATCGATCGGATAATGAGCTGCCGAGGTGTTTGTAATTTTTTTTCACACTCTTCGATTTTTCATGACCCTGTATTTCATTCCAATTTCAATTCAAAGATATATTTTAATTGGAAATGAGACGCTTCATCCGACGCAGTCAACTGTTAGTTAATAGGATTATCATTTTTCGAGTTATGAGGATGTTTCTTTTACGCGATTCGGTACTACTCGATGATCTCGCCGACCCAAAAACTATCGCCAAACTATAAGATTAAATGCCAATAATGGCTTAACGTAAATGACAAGCATTTAATGCATCTGCATACCCATAGGGGGGGGGGGGGGGGACCTGTTCTGTCGCCAAATACCGACATGTTTGTCGGCAACTGGGCGGTATATCGCCTAATTTGGCGACCCAAATGAGGCGCCAAAAGTGACGCCACATTGGCGCTATCTCTAATATTTCGCTCAATTCCCATAGACTTCCATTGTAAACCAATAGCGTTTACTTGCTTACAGAAAATGAACAAATTGAGATATTTGAATGCAACAAAAAGTAATATCAGCTTAAGGGGTTATATTAATTATATTTAAGGGAGTCCAAATAAATTAAATTGTGAATAAAAGTAACATGGTACAATGCTTAGCAACTATCACATGCTATATTTTCGTATTTTAAATTATCTATATCCATGATGGGTAAGTATTGCGGCGATCTCCAACGACTAGTTTTCTTAGTTTTTGAAACTGTTTCTAAAATCTAGGCTGAATTGAATATTTTATGGGTTAAAAGCGGTCGAACGGTGAGTCAGATTTGAACACTTCCTATAAAATGAAGTCCATACTTTAGAAAAAGTTCGAGAACTGAGAAAAAAAGAGACCTCTTTTAGGAAGTGCACACAAAAAAATAGAAGTTAAAAATATGAATTTCCCGAGGAGATATTTTAATTAGACGAATGCATCCAATGCCCGTAGACTTTACGTGAGTGAGGGAAAATCGGAAGCTGAGGGACCAGCCCCGTTAAGCCATGGAATTTGAGAACCGCCTTAAGTACAGCAAACATTTGAGAGGTGTTTGTAAAAGCATTTGAAATTGGCTTTCTAATAGCTGCATTTTTGGGTATGTGGACTGTTTTAATGTAACAAATTTAAAATCAAATTTCATCCTAGTTTGGGATTTTTTAAAGTCTTTCCTTTCTTAAGGATTTAACAGTTATCATTTAAAGATTTTTTCCAGTATTTTTACTAGGTTGAGCAAAAAGTTCGGGGAAATTTATGAAAGTTGCGTTGTTATGCGCAAATTAACAACAAAAGCAACAAGAACTATTCTTCAAAGTGGAGACCATCCTAGTCCACGACTTTCTGCCGTCGTTCTGCCAGATTATACATTTGCTGGAAGTAACATGGCAGCTTTTTGGAATCGAAAAACTCTTGACATGCTTCTTTAACTTCATTAACCCCTTAGTTGTCGCTCCCGTGATATTCACGGGCTGTGTCTTTTATTCAGATTGTTGGATTCCCACCAGTTTTATAAAATCGTGTCATTGGCTTTATCATGGTATCATTTTACCTGTCATTCAATAAGGTGACTATTTCTTTTTCAAAAAAGTGGAGCCAATAAGCAATTTGAATTTTTTAACCGTAATTTAATGAGATCGTTAAGGGGTTAAAGGATTCAAATCGACGGCCCTTGAAAAAAATGTTGCATTGATCGAAAGTGGCCATAATCGGATAGAGCCACGTCTAGACTGTACCACTAGTACTCCTATATACCATGCAAATTCTGCTAACTATTAGATTAAAAATTTCCCTGAACTTTTTGCTCAACCTAATAGGGTCTGTTATTTAATATTTTAGGCACAACATTCTCTCTCTTGTGGCAATGGAAATCTCCCTAGAAAGGTACGTGTTATTGCATATGTTGCTGATCAAGATGGATTTAGAAGCGTCGACACAGGTTGGATTTCATGTACTGAAAATCAGAGGTAACATTTAATTCATCGGTATATAGATTTTCATTTTCTATTATCCTTACAAGAAGAAAGTATTGGATTCGTGAAAATTTTCGACTTCCGGTTTACGACAGATTTATACGTTTTAAAATGCCCTGAACAGGATTGGATAGTTTTTAGAAAATACGTATGTCTGTGTGTCTGTCTGTCACTCTGTGAGTTTGTATGTGACAAAAATTTTGTGGACGCTCTATCTCAAGAACGAATGCACGGAATTTCACAAAACTTTAGATTCGGTTAGACCTTGATATAAACGGGTCCTGATTAATTTTTGGTGAAAATCGCCCAACAGGTGGCGCTGCTAGGCGGCATTTTTCACGATTTCTGCAGTAGCTCTATCTCAGGAACTATTGCACGGATTTTCATAAAACTTTAAATTTTATTAGTCCAGGATAGAGTTAGGTGCTGATTACAATTGGGTGAAAATCGCCCAACAGGTGGCGCTGCTAGGCTTCATTATTCATGATGATCGCAATAGCTCTAACTCAAGAAAAAATGCACGAATTTTCATCCAACTAGTCCCTGATATAAATGAGTGCTGTTTAATTGTTTTGGTGTCAATCGCCCAACAGGTGGCGCTGCTGTGCTGCATTTTTCACGATTTCCGCAATAGCTATATCTCAAGAGCTAATGCATGAATTTTTATCAAGCTTCAGATTCAGTTACTTCCTTATATAAATGAGTCCTAGTTATTTTTTGGTGTATATCGCCCAACAGATGGCATTTCTATGCAGAATTTTTTACGATTTCCGCAATAGCTCTATCTTAAGAACTAATGCACGGATTTTCATTAAAGTTCAGATTCAGTTAGAAGTTGTCAAAATTGTTGATAATTAGATTTTGACGTAAATTATCTAACAGGTAGTGCTGATGGGCTGCATTTTTAGGATTTCGTTCATCTGACGAAACCTTATTCGTCTCACTTCTTTGTCTGTCTGTCTGTTTGTCCATCACAGAGCCCTTTCTCAGAAACTATATATATTGGAGACTTGAAATTTTGGGTACTTGTAGCTGAACACCTCACACCGAACGACAAATCATAAAATTTTGAAAAAGTCGGTAATTAACCGAATTACGGGCTAATTAACTTCTGAAATTAACCAATCAACCTTTTTTAATGCAGGTACAAACGGGCCTTCTCCAAATCATCGGAGTTTCTCCTACAGTGAGCAAAATAAGTATTTGCATGCAGACGATTTTTTGCATAAGTAACCATAGAAAGCAAATTTGATACTCTTCTCTTAATTATTCATTTATTTAAATAAGAAGAAAATAAAAATAACTACCCATTTTCCTTAAACAGTAATATTACACATTTTAAAAAATAAATTAATATTTTCTCATACCTAAAAAGTATTTGCACAAGAAGCATTGACTGTTAAAAAAGGCATTAAATGTGAACATTATGCAAATGTTTAGCATATCAGTCCCGCAGTACATTAGCCCCGCACTTTAAAGTCACGTAATATATTAACTGGAGCAGGGATTCTGGGGAGTTTTTGTTCTAATGGCGCCGAAAACGTGTGAACTGTCTGTTGCTACCCGTGAGAAGATTATATTTCTTCACAATTCTGGATTAAGTTACCGAGGATTAAGTAAAAAATTAAATCTAAACTTTTCTAGTGTTCGTTATGTAATTAAGGAGAAAAAAGAAACTGATTCGACAATAAATAAGCCGCGAACTGGGCTTCCAAGGAAGCTAAATACCAGGCAAAGGAGAGCCATCATAAAAGAATCTTCGAAAAACCCTTTTCTAAGTGCTCGAGAATTGGCTGTTGATGTCGCTTCAACGTCGGGATAGTTACACCACAATCAATTAGAAATATTCTTCATGATGCAAATATTCGAGGAAGAGCCCCTCGAAAAAAAACATTTATTAGTGAAACAAATAGGGTGAAAAGACTTGAATTTGCAAAAGCTTATGTCAGCAAACAACTGGAGTTTTAGAAAACTGTTATTTTTTCCGATGAAAGCAAGTTCAATATTTTTGGCTCAGATAGTAAGAAAACTGTATGGCGAAAGCCAAATACTTCTCTTCAAATTAAAAACTTGAAACCAACTGTAAAACATGGCGGTGGTCATGTAATGATTTGGGGATGCAAGTCTTTTAACGGAGTTGGCGAAATGACCTTTGCTGAAGGCAATATGATGGTTAACAATATATTAATATATTGCGAGATCATTTATCTAATAGTGCTCTGAAATTAGGAATTCCTAATTCATATTATTTCCAACAGGATAACGATCCGAAACACACTGCATATATTACGAGATTATGGTTGCTTTATAATGTAAAAATCAATTGAAAACGCCACCACAATCACCAGACCTCAATCCGATTGAAAATTTATGGCATATTTTGGATGTGAAAATAAGGAAAAAGAAAATTTCTAACAAATCAGAACTTAAGCAAGCTCTTGGGGAAGAATGGCTACAAATCAGCAGTGAAATATGTCACAAATTAATAGAATCAATGCCCAGACGATTACAAGCTGTAATTGAAGCAAAGGGCATGCATACTAAATATTAGCACTGTTTTTAACTTATAAATAATTCCTCTAGTTCTATTTTTATTGCTAGTGTGCAAATATTTTTTTGGCAGTACAAATGCTACTTTTTTATGTTTTCAAATTTTAAATATAATTATTAAGTCAGATATTAAATATGTTTATTTGTTTTGTAAAAGTGTTGGTATTTTTAATTCTTAGTTGCTTTTTATTTATTTATACATATAATACAACAAATTTACCTGGTGTGCAAATACTTTTTTTGCTCACTGTAAGGGTTGCAGTAAAATCAGCCGATGCACGGTTATCACGGAGGAAAATAAGCCGAAAAATGAAGTGGACATTTTAAAGCGAAATCGCATCTCATAAAGTATTGGTCCGAGAAATTTGTAAATGGTATAGACAGACGCGGAAAAAAATCTACTTTCATTTGGTATAAAGTTCACATTTCTGCGATGTGTATAAGTTAAAATATCCACTAAAAATCGATCGATAAAAAATTAATTTCTTTAATTGGAAAGACAAGGAAAAAAGATTTCATTTCGGCGGGAAAGCAGGTGTCAGACAGGACGACGCTGTGGTTTTTGATAGTGGGATATTTTAATACGAAATTTTAACTTTTTAAATATTAAATTTTTTGATTAAATTTTTTGGCATCCCGATGTGAAATTTCTCGCTGATTTCATGATTCCAATGTCTAAGTCCTAGCTTAATTACAAGCTGAAATATTAATTATTATTTAATTAATCGGTTTTATTGCTATCAAATGCGTCGATTAGCTTTTTTAAACACGAAATAATTTAAATTAGGAAATCTAACAATTTGCGTGGGGTTTTTGAACAGCGCTATGAGATACGTATAGCTCATTCATCATCAGAACGTTTACAAGAATTCATACCACTATTTTCGAATAGTAATTTCAGGAAATATCTTAAATTATTGGTTAAGACCACCACTCGATCTGTTTGAAACTTTAAGATAGTTTATAACACATAAGAAAAAGTGTAAAAAAGAATGGAGTGTGATATTTCGAGGAGGGGAGGGGGGAGCTAGATTTATTTTTAAAGTCTTAGCGTTTGTTACCGCAGCAAATGTTTTAAATTCTTGGTGAAGACCGCCACTATCCCGACCCATGTATCTACGAAAAGATTGCGTGAAGGAGTTTCGTTCAGATACGCTTTTGTTAAGAATAGAGTGCGCTCCCTGTAGGTGGAACGAGGAACTAACATAACGCGATTTTGTTAAAATTAGGAAATCTAACAAATCGATTTGTTTGAAACTTTAAGATATTTTATAACACATAAGTGTAAAAAAGAATGACGCGTGAAATTCCGGCGAGAGGAGGGGGGGGGGCGCTAGATTTCTATTTAAAAAATTTGCATTTCTGAACGCTTTAGGTGCCTTTTTTGAGGGAGTCCTGAGATATATGCTACTTATTTAATATAAAATTGTCTAAAGTTTAGTTACCACTATTTCCTAATAGTAATTTCAGCAAATATTTTTATTTTTTATTAAGATCGCCACCATCTTGAGTAACATATCTACTGATAGGTTGGTTATCGGAGTTTCCTTCCGATACAGTTTTGTTAAGAATATAGTGCGCTCCCTGATGGTGGAATGTGGAACTAACAACAACACGATTTTGTTAAAATTAGGAAATATAACAAGGCGATCTGTTTGAAACTTTAAAATAGTTTATAACACATAAGGAAAAGTTTATAAAAATGGCGCGTGAAATTTCGGGTAGGGCGGGAGGGGCGCTAATTTCACTAATTGATTTATTTCTATTATATACTTATTTTAAAAGGCAGTCACGTGATGTTTCATTGCAGTATTCTTCTGAACGGTGTCCGATTTTTAAAAATATAGCATAAATGTTACTTATGGCAGTTAAAAATGTCAGAAGTATTGATACCACTATTTTCGAATAGTAATTTCAGCAAATATGTTAAATTCTTGGTTAAGACCGCCAACCCCCCCCCCCTCTCTCCCCCCCCGACCCATGTATCTACAGATAGGTTGTGTAAAGGAGTTTCGTTCAGATACACTTTCGTTCAGAATAGCGTGCGCTCCCTGGTGGTGGAATGTGGGACTAACAGACCGCGATTACATTTAAAGTAGGAATTCCAACAAAGCGATCTGTTTGAAACTTTAAGATAATTTATAACAAATAGTAAAATATTATAAAAAAATGGCGCTTCA
The DNA here is from genome assembly GCA_963932465.1 of Maratus speciosus. Classification (NCBI taxonomy): domain Eukaryota; kingdom Metazoa; phylum Arthropoda; class Arachnida; order Araneae; family Salticidae; genus Maratus; species Maratus speciosus. The sequence continues at coordinate 6,868,248 of OZ010789.1, forward strand.
CATTCCGGTTGGGGGGAGGGGAAGGGGCACGAACTAAATTAAGCAGTATAACAGGGCATTTTGTACTGTTTTGATTGCGATTTTTGGATGGAGTGATGAGAAAACTATTACTTATTCAATATGAAAAATTTCATAAGTATTCATGCCACTATTTTCAAATAGTAATTTAAGCAAATATCTTAAATTCTTGGTTAAGACCGCCACCCCCTCGACTAGCATATCTCCTGATAGGTTGTTTAATGGAGTTACTTTCAGATACAGTTTTGTTAAGAATAGAGTGCGCTCCCTCGTGGTGGAATGTGGAACTAACAGACCGCGATTTCATTTAAAGTAGGAAATCTAACAAGGCGATCTCTTTGAAACTTTAAGATGGTTTATAACACATAAGAAAAAGTTTATAAAAAATGACGCGTGAAATTTCGGGCAGGTGGGGAGAGGGGGAGGGGCAAAATATTTCTTTGTTTTTTTTACCTTTTTGTTTCATACCGTTTCGGGTGCATTTTTTTTGACGGAGTCCTCAGATACATGCAAATTATTAAATATAAATATGTCAAAAGTTAAATTACCACTATTTCCGAATAGTAATTTCAACAAATATCTTAAATTCTTGCTGAAGACAGCCACCCCCTCGAGTAACATATCTACTGATAGGTTGTGTAAAGGAGCTTCGTTCAAATACGCTTTTGTTAAGAATAGAGAGCGCTTCCTGGTGGTGGAATGTGGAACTAACAGAACGCGATTTCATTTAAAGTATGAAATCTAACAATGCGACCTGTTTTAAACTTTAAGATACTTTATAACACATGATAAAAAAGTATAAAGAATAATGGCGTGTTGCATTTCGAGGGGGGGGAATGAGGGAGGGGCGCGAACAAAATTAGGAAATATAACTGGACGATCTGTTTGAAACATTAATATAGCTTATAAAATTTTTAACTTTAGGCCGCCTCAAAAATTATGGCGACCATTACCCCACTTCGGTACTTTTCTAAATTTGGCAGATACCCGTCATGTGATATATCGTAGCATTTCGTGGGGGGAGGGGGGTACGATCAAAATTAGGAAATATAACAAGGCTGTTTGAAGCTTTACGATAGTTTAGGAAGTGTTTGCCAAAATTTAGAAGGTGTTCTATGGTGATAAATGTACTGGAAAGGAATATTACACGAAACCCTTTGTGCGAACTATGATCACACTTACCCACTTGTTCAGGAAGTATTAACATGTATGAGATAGAAGAAAGTTTTGGGATTGCCACATCTGACTAGTTTTTAAAACAGGGAAACGCAAAGAAGCAACAACTCAAATTCAAAAATTATTTATTTTAAACTCTTTCTAAGACGGACTCGGGGTGAAACGAATATCTGTCTAGCGCGGAAAGGTTTTAAGGTCTCTGAGAACTATTTTCAATACAGTAAACTCTGTATAAAGCTGAAGAGTGTCTATGACGGAAAATTTTCTCGGTTTCAACCGATTCTGCTTTAGACAGAGTCAACTGTATTTTAACCCTTAAATGCCGTGTGTTGCTTTTTCGGCAAAATACCCAGTTTAGTCTTCTAAATTATTATTAGGATAATATTGAAGCTTTAATGCCCAATGCTGCCGATAAAATACATAATGAAAATATTATGAAATCAATTTTCAACATCTAGATGCAGCAACAGTGTAAGAAAAAAGATCGTGCTATTCGGTATGTCCGTGTCCATAGACTGCGATTGGCATGGAATGGATATATGTTATTGAGGCATGTTCACTACTGAAAAGGAAATGTGCAACATTTATAGTTCGTTTACAGCGACACTCCAAACAATTCCGTCACATGGGGTCCCTGGGAGAAAATCGGTGTGTATTTAACAACCTTAAACTTTTTCAAACATTATTGAAGTCGATATGTATCGCTGGGTTCCACCACAAGAGGCTTACCCTAGAATGCGGCATGCTTGCATTTACCGTTCATTGACAGAGAGGCACAAAAGAATTCGTTTACAGTAACTGTCTATGAACGATAATGACTTTTTCAGTTGTGGTATGCGTTTTTAAAATCAACCAATTCCTTGCATATTACTGGTATATGGGGCATTCTCACAATCTTTTGACTTTCGGAAATAAAAATCTGGTGAAATTAAACTTGCTAAAATAACACTTTAATCTGATACACGAATGCCTTAATAATTCAAAATAAAGGAAAAAGGGTCAGCAGCGAAAATTTTTTTATTTAACTGAGATTTATGTTAAACTTGCGAGTTTCATTTTCCTTATCATTTTTCCACTATAACTTTCTATTTTCTTCTAAATTTTTACTTATAATGAATTTGCATAGTACCCATAGGGTATTCAAACAAGAAATAATAACAATGTAGTATTTTTAGTACAAAATTTTGGTATAACATCGTCTTAAATGGGTATTAAAGAAGAGACGGAAGGAAAAAAAGGGGGACGGTAATGGAAAAAAAGGGATGGTAAGGATGGGACGGTAAGGAAAATTACTATTATTTTTAGGCAAATCATATTAAGACTCAGTGATAGCCAGAATGTTAGTTTATATACATTGGATTAAATTAAAAAAAAATTAATTTACCTCGAAATGTGCAGGAATAAACCTTGGGGACGGTAAGACTACCCATAAAGCCACGATGCTTGAAATTGATATTTAAATGCTGATTTAAATTCTGCAGTCAATTTCCTTTCAAAGAATTTTAGACATTCTTTCTCTAGCACACTTCTGCATGAGAACAAACATGAAAACAAATTCTGTGGCTGCATCTGAAGTAATTTTCTGTATCAGTTTAGCAAGAGGGACGGTAAGGAATCTAAAACCTAGGGACAGAGTTCAAAAAATAATATCAACCGTAAAAATGTGTGCAGGTTCATTTTTTGCTACCTATTTATGTAAAACAATTATCCCAGTTTCGGAAAAAAATGACATCGAATTACTTTTATTGAAACCATTTTATACAGACAGCTTCAAACTTAAAAATCAGCATCAGGGACACGGGACGGTAGAGGAGTTTTCCTAGTATTTGAACCCCCAACATCGTCCAAAACTTATTTATCTCGTTAATATTATAAAAACATGTATAAAAATCACTTATAAACAGATTAAGTTAAATAACGCTATAAAAAGTGATAGAATATCTTTATTAAGATTGATGATCGTTTCGTCGCACAAACGGCGACATTTTCAAGATCATTCACGATAGAAAATATTTTCACATAATTTAAAAACAATAAACATAGTAAACAATGTCACGAGACATGATACGTAATGAAAAAACATTGCAAACATAAAATTAAATTAAAAGTAGATTAGCTATTTGCGAGCGTGGATTAATTTTCAAAATAATAACAAGGTAAACAATGCCACGAGACAACATGCATAATGAAAAACATCGCAAAATATTAAATAAAAATAAAATTATCTTGGCTATTTGCGAGCGTGGATTCATTTTTACTATTGTTACTAAAATTACATAGCATCTCTTTCCAAATTTTAGGTAATTCAATGGACACTGAATCATTGCAAATAGTCTTGTTGCGTAAAAATATCTCTATTGATTCTCGGATTATGGAGGGTAAATAAAATCTTGATGTATAAATTAACTTGCTATTTTTAAAATCGATCTGTAAAGGCTCTTTGCTGCATAATCTGGCCAAAGCTGTGGTTCTTCTGTTGTATTTGTTGTCTGCTATATGTTCTTTGATCCTAGTTTTAAGTTTTCTAGTTGTCATACCTATATAAAATTGCTTGGTCCATCTTCTTTGGTGAAAGGTATTTCGTATACTCCTGATAACTGGTTTGACTGAATTGGATTTATTTTCTTGCATACTATATTTCTTAATTTCATAGAAGGTTTTGCGACTAGGGAGATGTTGTATTTATTGAGTTTATAATCGAACGTCTGAAATATAAACTCAATGAACCTTAAATTTGTATTATTTTATATCTTTAACTTGATTCTGTCTGAAATACGTGCCCGCTGACTGAGTGAAAAATCGGTTTAAAAAACTGATATGTAGCGTTAAAACAAATGGGGAGGGGCAATATGTTTCCGATGAGTGCGTAATTTCCGTGCTAAAATATTGATAATTAACTGTAAAAATCACTGACTTTTGCGTAACCATTTTTTTTCACATCGAAATTCTGAGTATTTTTTTTTTTTTTTTTTTTTTTTTTTTTTTTTTATTACTGATTATTGCCAGAAAATTTTATTTTTCCACCTTCCACCACCAGGGAGTTCACCGTGTTCTAGAAAACCACTTTCTGAACGAAACGCCGACATGTGTCCTCTCTGACAGCTGCACTGTAAATTAAAATGTCTGAAATTCAAACACTTAAGTGTCTGAAACGGAGTGTTCAGTTTTCAGACATTTTAAAATGTCTGAATTTTTTCAGACACTTTTCGTGTCTGAATTTCAGGCACTTCAAACGTCTTAATAGCATCCATTTTTTTTGTAAGCATCATACGTAGCCATGTTTGACCACGTTGAATCCTGGAAAAATATTTGGCTGGGGTCCTCCCCCCCCCCCTTCCCTACAACCTGATTTTTCTGGTGCTCCCAATTTTGGTACGCAATTTTTGTTAAGCTGATAATTTAAATCTTTTACGACATTTTACTGATTATAATCAATATTTTGAACTTCAGGAGTAGAACAAGATTAAAACAAAAAATATTTATCTAAATATTAGATTTTTAAAATTTGTTTTATTTTTAATCTTATTTTACTTTAAAAGTTCAAAATATTGATTATAATCAATACAATTTCGAAACAGATTTAAAATATAAGCTTTACAAATATTGCACATCAAATGCAAGTGGGCACTAAAATCGTAGGGGTCGGGGCACGGCCCAGTATGCCCATTCTTTAATCAAGAAGTTCTTTTGCAAAAAATGCAATCCTGCATTATTGTTATCTCAATTGAGATGTCCGGTATTCGGGAGTATCCGTTGTGGAGATTAATAGACATTCCCGAATAGCTATTCTGAAACATCTATTTAGCGAATACTTTTTTAATCCGCATGGCATACATATTTGTATATTTTTACCTCACAAAAGCAGACATCTCCGATTATCGGACAAATTCAGCGGCAAGGGCTATTGAGGGCTTTTAAAGTACATGGATAAATATATATATTTCTTATAATCTTGTCCTACTCTACTTCATATAATTTAAAAATAGATTTTTAAAAAAATTATATTGCCACATAGGCAATTTTACATATATATCAGATGATAATCACAATAGCTATTTAACTATGAATAATTAAATAAATATTCTACTTTACCCTTTGCACTCGAGGGCTCCGGAGCGGAGCCATTTAAAATTTGTCTTCAAACTCGAGGGCTCCGCTACGGAGACAATGCAAATAATTTTGTGATACCTGTCTAGAAAAGCCAAGATTACATGGTATCACAAAATTATTTGCATTATCTCCGTAGCGGAGACCTCGAGTTTGAAGACAAATTTTAAATGGTTCCACTCCGGAGTCCTCGAGTGCAAAGGGTTAATACTGAGAAAAAAATTACTTCGGTATTTTGTTTATTTATATTTTGTGTTTTTTAATCTTGTCCTACTCTAAAAGTTCAAAACTTTCATTATAATCAGTGCAAGATTTAAGGTATCAACTTTACGAAAATTTCATACAAAATCCTCCCCCCCTCCCCGAAAAAAAATAAAAATCCTCATCATTTAAAAATTAGATTTTTTAAAAATTTATATTGCCACATGGGCTTATTGTTATCATTCCTATAAGCTACTAAACAAGACATCTTTAAAGCAAAATAAAGCCAAAAAAAAAAAAAAAAATGTTAGCACATGATATCACTATGATACAAACTTGCGATGCTTATCAGTAAAGTCTAATTGGAAAATGACCTTCGAATCCACACATGCAGCGAAATCTAAATAAACAAATGATTTCCTTTTTCCTGACTGGCTTACTTCTATGCTTCCAAATCAAAAGTTTTCAAACATTAAAAGATTTAATAGCTTTAGAAATATATCTAAGAAATACTTGAGATAAACATTCATTTTCAATTATATATAAATTTCATGAAAATCAATTGATTTTTTTTTCCAAAAGCGAAAGTTTATAAATATATTTTTTAATTTCAGCTGAATATTGTTCAATGGAAAAAAAAAAATGCAATCCCGAAAATCCCGGAATTTTCCAGCAAAAATTTCGGGATTTTCGGGGTTAAAATTAAAGCGAGATCCCGGGATCTCAATCCGGGATTGTAATCCCTAGCTAGGAAGTAAGAAAACTTTAGGAGATCTTTCAAAGTGTTTTTTTTTCTATTTCCTTGTGGTCGAGTATGAGATAGGCATTAGCCATTGAAATTGAAACTAAGAACTGCCATATTGAAAACAAAGCAAAACAAGAGAATGAACTTAACTTTTAAATATGTCTGTTTTTTAGTGATGTTATTACTTTAAATTTGAGAAAAAAGATGAGAATAAATAATACATAATTTGTAATAAAAGACAACGTCATAAATTTAAAAATATATACTTCTAGAATTAGTGGTTTTTTTGTTTGTTTTTTTTTGCAAAAAGATTCAAAACTAATTAAATTTCATGTAAGATTTTGTTTAGTACAATAAATAAAATCATAAAAAGACACTAATTTTAGTACTATAAAGAAATTATAACACTTACTTCAATCGCTGTTTGCAAGAGGTAAGAAATATTCCTCGATTTGAAATTTTAAAAACTACCACAACCACAGTGAGGGAGAAAGACTTTCATCAGTTTAAAAGGTAATCCCATAATACATCCGACTAGCCATATTTAAAGAATGAGATGTTTCATCCTCAAAACAGGACCCGCCAGACAAAAGTTTCTTTTTTTTTGCCAGCTTCGACAGGACGAAGATGAATAACACAATATTATTGATATAAATTGATACGAGTTAACACTAAGCCCATTGCACACGCTTTGTAGAATTTCCGGGTGTAATCTTCAACCGTCGTCTACTTCTGTTCTGTGTCTTTCCCGCCCTTGTATCGACGACAGCTTCTAAGAGACATTTGATGTCGAGTACACACGTCAGATGTATGTATTCAATAAATAAATAATCCAAGTTAATACGAATTAAAATCACAGTACTTCACATTTCGCAAAAAACGAATTAAAATACACGTGTTCATAAAAACAAACTTTGTTTGAATTACAACGTATACCACTTCGAACGAAGACATCTAAAACGCATGCGCAACTGGGAGTGCTAGTGCCCCCTGGTGGTTATTGCGTCGGAAGAATCAAAACGTCTTAAATTAAGACACGTTTAAAGCAATGAAGTGTCTTAAAATAAGACGTTTGCGGATATTTTAGACATTATTCTCAGTTCGTTTACACCATGGTCATAGTAAGACATTTATGTATCTTAAATTAAGACATCTATAATGTCTGAATTTTCAGATTAAGACACTTAAGTGTCTAAAATTCTTTTTTAGTCACATATGTGTCTAAATTTAAGACGCTTCTATTTGCAGTGTGGCGTGTTGCGAACGCGTTGCAAATTCCCTGAGTTCCATCTTCTACTGCCAGGAGCGAAATATGCTCTATACGAACATTCGTCACTGGTCCCCACTGCCTGTGATTTTGCATTGATAATTATATGACTGCGAAGCCTTGAAAAAAAAAGACAGTATTTGTAACCCATTGTATTTTTTAGTTTTAACAAAAAATTAACATCAACATCTTGTAACTGTCAAAAAGGACTGCGCACTGTTACCACTATATTTTTGGGAAATGTACCCTACTTCCTCATATTTCAACTTTAACAAAAAAAAAAATAAGAAATCTCAGTGTGAAAAAAAAATCTTCAAAAAATATGATTTGATTCAAACGTGACTAAAATTTAAAAAGAAAATTACACAATTTTAAACCATCACTTTTCCATTTTTGTCATCATAATACGCATACTTCATTACTCTAATAGTTTTATCTTTTATTTATTACTATTGTTTATTGGTACTTGTTTTAGTATTTTGTATTTTGTATTATATTTTGTTTCTTTTTGTATTAAGTATTTTGTTTAAGAATCAATATAAATATCTAATAGAAAATCTGCATTATCTATCTATCTATATTATAAAGGACAAACATATCTGTGCGTAACGCATACGTCATTTTGTGAATGGCAACACTTTGAAATTTGAAATAAAATTTCGGTTTTGCAATTATATCTACGGCAAATTTTTAAACTTCTAAACATCGCACATTTTAAATTTTAACACCGTCGTATTAGGAAAAAAATGCTCTTTTAAATGCATTTTGCTTGAAAGCTGTATCTCAATTTATTTTTAAGATATTAATTTTTTTGTAGTTTTTAATACAATTTTGTAATCGTGGCAACTGAAGTACTCCATTTATATTCAAAGTAAAGGGAAAATAGTTATGGTTTATTATTTTTATTGATTATATCCTTATTGATGCCATTTTCACATTACAAATAAAAGTAACTTTTTAATAATTTTTGAACATAAAATGATGTCAGACATTAAAAAAGAACACGCATTTTTCTTCATAAAGCAGTTACATTTCAATATTTTTACATTACGCTGATACTGAGTTTGAGACGCTATGAAAAATGATTCAGTGTGTAAAAAGTATGTCGTATTTAAAACAATACGATCATTTATTTTGATAAAACTAAATATTTGACCGATACTAAATGGCCAATATGACAACTAAAGGCAAATTTCTGAATGCTTTTTTTTTTTCGTGGGTATTGAGATTAGAACTTAAAGTTCACATGGGAAGTTTTATCGGACAAACGTGACTTTAAGTTTGGAAATACATTCATTAATAATCTATTGCGCGTTAAAATACTTTCAAATTGTGAATTTGAGTGGTGCGTATGTAAATTATGAGAATGTGAAAATAACGTACAGTTTAGATTTTATGGGGAGAAATATTATGATGTGACAAAGCGAAATACTTTTTACTGATTTTTCATCCCGTAAAAACAATCATAAGAGCCTCAATCTCAATCGATAAATTCATCATAATTATTCATCTTGATTACGTATTCTAATATAGGTTAATTTTTCAATAAATTAAGCAGCTGAAGTTTGTAGAAATAATATTTTGAAAATATTGTTTGTTTTAAGAGTGAGACAACCAATGTTAGAGGAATTTTTTATTGTAATTATTTTTGTAGGTTTATTATAAATTCGATCTGAAGTTCCTTTCTAACATTTTAGTTCGTCGAATTTAGACGGGTTCCAACTCGTCTATATTATAAAGGACAAACATATCTGTGCGTAACGCATACGTCATTTTGTGAATGGCAACACTTTGATATTTGAAATGAAATTTCGGTTTTACAATTTTCGCTACTGCAAATTTTTAAACTTCTAAATATCGCACATTTTCAATTTTTACACCTTCGTACAGGAAAAAAATGTGCTTTTAAATGCAATTTGTTTGAAAGCTGTATCTCAATTTACTTTTGAGATATTAATTTTTTTGTAGTTTTTAATACAAATTTTGTAATCGTGGCAACTGAAATACTCCATTTATATTGAAAGTAAAGGGAAAATAGTCATGGTTTATTATTTTTATTGATAATATCCTTATTGATGCCCTTTTCACATTACAAATAAAAAAACTTTTTTATGATTTTTGAACAGAAAATGATGTCAGACATTAAAAAACACGCATTCTTCTTCATAAATCAGTTACAATTCAATATTTTTACATTACGTAGACACTGAGTTTGAGACGCTAGGCAAAATGATTCAGTGAGTAAAAATGATGTCATATTAAAAACAAAACGATCATTTTTTTTTGATAAAACTAAATATTTGACCAATACTAAATGGCCAATACTATGACAACTAAAGGCAAAATTCTGAAATTTTTTTTCGCGGGTACTGAGATTAGAACTTAAAATTTGTGCGAATGTTCACATGAAAAGTTGTATCGGAAAAATGTGACTTAAAGTTTGGAAATTCATTCATTAATAATCTATTGCGCGTTAAAATACTTTCAAATTGTGAATTTGAATGGTGCGTATGTAAATTATGAGAATGTGAAAATAACGTACAGTTTAGATTTTATGGGAGAAAATTTTATGATGTGACAAAGCGAAATACTTTTTAGTGATTTTTCATCCCATATAAAACAAACATAAGAGCCTCAATCGAAAAAATTCATCATAATTACTCATCTTGATTACGTATTCTAATACGGCTTAGTTTTTCAATAATTCAAGCAGTTGAAGTTTGTGGAAATAATATTTCGGTAATTTTAGGTGAAAAATATTATTTGTTTGGAGAGTTAGACAATCAATGTAAGATGGAATTTTTTATTGTAATTATTTTTGTAGGTTTATTATAAATTCGATCTGACAGTTCCTTTCTAACATTTAAGTTCGTCGAATTTCGACGGGTTCCAACTCGTTTATATAAAATCCAAGTCTCTGTGTGACCCTCACAATTCCGGTTGGACCGCCTCATTGATCGCGGACATGTTAACATGCTTCCTATGGAGTTATCGGTATCAGCTTGAACAATAAGCAATTGTTGAAAAGTGCTAATGGCAGGGTTGCCGAAATAACGCCACATTTTGAGCAACTCGGCAAAATATCGCCAAATTTGGCGATAAAAATAAGTTGCAGTATATGAAGCCAAATTGACGATAGCTGGCTAATTTGGCGAAATTCCCACTGAAACCCATTAATCTTTCATGATACAGCTCACCGTAACTTCATTTAAACTCCGCGCATTGAAGGTTTTTTTTCAAAATCAATGGGTCAAAATTTAGAGTGTAATATACGAAAATGTGCGTCTTTACATCTTCATCCCGATGCTACTAATAAAATAACTGCAACTAGACGGCGCTGTGCTATCTGAGATCCTAACTGCGCAATTTTAACGTACTTTACATAGCCGGATAGAGAAATTCTCGGTATTTTTCCAGTATAGAGGCCTTGGCAAAATAGAGAAAACTGCTTTGGTGAAGAAGAAAATTTGGCAACATATTTTCTGGCAACATATTTCCACATTTTAAAATGTGTTATTTTCCTCTATAACTGCGGAACAAGTGAGAAAAAAACTACTCATATTCTTGCACATACGTTGTATATATCTTTATATCTCATTTCATATCTTTGTATCTTTCTAGTCTGTAAATATTATATATAACTCGGCTCGGTACAAAGTCTGCTGTGACAGACGTAGAACATAAAGTTTCTCGTCTGTTGTTTGACAATTGTAAATTCAACTTGTAAACGGTATTTATAAACCATTATAATTTTATAGCTTTAATAAACATGCGCCCGCCGGCTATTCTGTTATAAGCTGCGTGTTTTCCCCTCGTGGACTTATTGTTCCTATACCTAACTGTTGGCTGTCCACGAGTGGGTGATTTCGGTCCCCGCTGCCTGCGACGCCGTATAGCTGGCGTGCTGTGCACGCGCTGCAAAATCTGTTACTTCCACATTTCATCACTAGTGGCCGCACTCTATTCTAAACAAGCCTCTATCCGAACTAAACTCCATTATACAACCTATCCGTAGATACATTAGTTGAGGGGCTGTGGGACTCAAATAAGAATTTAAAAAATGCAGAAATTACTATTCAAAAATAGTGGTAACTACCACTCATAAATCAAGGGGCAATATGCTCTGTAAGAACATTCAACACATGTCCCCGCTGTCTGCGGCACCGTATAGCAGGCGTGCTGTGCGCGGTTTGCAAAATTTGTTAGTTCCAATTTCCACATCCCAAGAGGCGCACTCTGTTCTAAACAAACCTATATCCGAACGAAACTCTGTTATTCAACCTATCAGTAGATATATTGCTCGAAGGGGGAGGGGAATTCAAATAAAAAATTAAGAAATTTTCCTCGCCGAGCGTTAATTAGGAGCGGAGATAATTAACCTCGAGCGATTACCAAAGTTAGAGCCTGCGAAGGTATTGTCGGACTTAAAATAAGGATAATTAGTGAAGAAACAGTAAGATTTAACATTGCTTTATATCTTTCTCCATTCAACAGTTCCTAGGTAATCTATCTGCCGTGAAAAAAGCAATTCTTTTTGTGAGATTAATTTAGTAAAATATTAATTAACATATCCGCTTCTGATTACTACTTATCCGGTGTGATTTTAATGAAAATTACATTTCTGGAATGAGCGTAATATTCTGTGTAGAGATGTGTAATTTTAAAACCGGCAAATTCAGCAATAAAAAAAAATATTATACAGCTCTGAACTCTCCAAATAGAGTAGAAATCTATGGTGTTATAATCTCGGCCACCTGCCTTGAAAACATGTATTTTTCATTGGGAAATAGAATGGGAAAAAATCCTTTCATAGAATCAAATTTTTAATTGATAATTCAAGTTCTAATTGGAATATCGGAATAATTTTTAGAAATTCTGAAAGAGAAAAATTTTAACGCATAGATGTGTTAATCTGAAATCTATGAATGCAATATTTAGAAATGCATAGCGTCCATTAAAAACCTCCAGTGTCTTTATCGCCATTGAACACCTGTCTCCCTGGCAACCGCTCCTCCTCTCGTCGAGTTTGAGAAAGAATTGAGGACGTGAGTTTCAAAACTCGCCTTATCCAAAAAATAAAATTTTGGGAAATCGCGAAAAACCTGTAACTGCGATCCCGTGCATCGAATACCTCCAATTTTTTGTATACTTATAGCTAGTTGCTCTGTGATATCATTGTGTTAAGTTGGAAAATCTGCTTTAATTCATTTAATTAATAAATTGAAAAAAGTTTCGGATAAGAAGAGCTTTGTTGCCAACCTATGGATAAGAAGAGTTTTGTTGCCAATCGTCTATCATACTTGCTGGAAGAAATTAATAGTTTCTATTTTTGGTCATCGGATGATAATATTTTGGATTAAAAAATAAACCTTACGAGAACAATAAGTATGATTAAAATTTAGTATTGCGTTTTATTATAAAAAAGCAAACTTATCAATAATCAAATAAAACTTATCATAAATAGCTTATGATTAAATTAACATCTTTTAAAAGAATGTAGTATAATATAATTTGTAAAAGATGATGTATACATATAATTTTATATGTTATATACATATAAAATTATATGTATACATCATCTTTTTCTGTTCTGGTTCCTTAGAAATAATATTTTTATAGAAAGTAAGCACCTACATTTCTGACCAGTTTTCATCAAAATGTTTCTTAACAATCCGTACACATTCTTAAGTTTCTCTTGCTTCACGGGGACTCCCTCCCCCTTCTTTTTAAAAAGAAAATCCAGTTTTATGTGGCTCTAGCACAACGTTTACACCCTGAATTTTGATATTCCAAGAATCTTCCGAAATACACTTCCACAAATTTGAAGATGGCCATGGCTCTTAGTCTTTATATACTAATAACTTATGGTAATGCCTTTTAAAGCGCACAGAGATGCACTTAAAAAAACTTTCAAGGTGAAAATTTTACTTTTCTGGATGTTTCATGAAAGGAAAGAAATCTGGACGGTTTCTTGAAGGGGATGTTTGAGATGTGAACTTCAAAATAAATTTATCTTATGCAGTTTTGTCTTTGCTTGAAAAAAAAAGCTTGGTGAAAGCGTCGAACATCTTACATTGATAGAGTTGAATATTCAAGGTTCTCTTTCTGATGAGTGCGCTTTGAGAGGACGGGAAATGCCTTAGGTTTATGTCTGAGAATAAAAATTAAATCTTTTAACACCTTATGACAGTAAGAAATATAGAAAGCGATACTCCATTTTGAACTTACATTTTAATCTTCTTTTGCGTGTATTCTTTACTAGCCCATGTGTTCGTATTTCTTTTTCTCTTATTCCCACTACCCCCACAAAATGCTAGAGTTTATCCACTGTCCGTTATACATAAGACATACTGTAAAACTTATTTAATTAGTTTGTATGAATAGAACAGATAAAAACTTTAAACACAAATAGCAACATGTCGCAGAGAAATGAAGGAAAATTACTGTGAAAGTAGCTCATAAGCTAGTCGTCCGTTGGTCTTACGCATGCGCAGGGATAAAGCTAGTTTTGTTGCCAACTCCCTAATGGATAAGGCGAGTTTTGAAACCAAACCAATATTTTAAGAACCCAAAAATAAAGGATAAAAACATTTTTTTCAAAGATTATAGTGCTGTTTCTGTGCAGGTTTACCAGTAGAATAGATTGGTAGAGAAAACTCGATTTTTTAAATTTTGGATAAGGCGAGTTTTGAAATTCACGTCCTCAATTGTTCTTTGCGGTCTGATTAAAATCCATGCTTTAGTTGAATCATGAAAACTTTTCCATTCTTTTAATAACAGTTTTTAATAATTAAGTCAACTGATTATTAGAAATTTTAAATTCTGAGTCTAAGGTGCACTAGGAGAGGCCTTCGAATACCCTCTCAAAAAGTTTCAGCCATAGACAAAACAATGCCGCAGATTTTACGAGCCACCGCACACACACACAGAGCGAAATTTTCTTTTTTTAGTATCGATTATACGTACGCGCAACGTTCGCATTTCACGAGCTAGGCAACGACCTTGGCGAAATGAACTGCAACGTCACGAAATCGTAATAATGATGGACTCTAAATGGACCGAAATAAGTTTTCTGACAGCTATAACATGGTGGTTTTAATTATCTATTATCTATTTTCTTGTTTTAACCATTATGAGATGTTGGCAATGGATTTTGTTTTACATATTATAATTTCAAATTTTTCAAATATTTTTTTAACATGATTAATATATTTTGTTGTTTTAAATTTATGTAGGCTACCACGCTTTTTAACATTCAATTTGGATTTGTCTAGAAGAACATTGGAAATTGCTGAACCTCTCATGGATATGTTTAGTTCTCTAATGAATGTGTTTAACGTTACCGATTCTGACGAAGTTCGCAGAAAAATAAGTTACGGGTCTAATGGACGTAGCTAAGTTGCATTTAGTCTTATAGTTGTGAATAACGACCTAAACTTTGTACGAAAGATAACCACAGCAACTATAGTAATAATGTTAAACTTGCAAGAGTAAGAAATATTCAATAAAGAAATAAAAATATATATGAAAGATTTTATTTTCTCATTTTTAATGTGTTCCTCCTTTACTTTTCCACTAAACATTTGCCTAAAAAACGTATTTCATAGTTTATCATAAAAAAAAAAATTGAAAATGTATTTATATTTTATAATACTGATTGAATCCGGTTCGAAATACAAATACATTCTTATGCACCGTACTTTTGGGTCGATTCAACCTAACTTAATATTGATATTATACTAGCCGCCCTTGGCGACCAGTTTTCCCTTAAATGTATTCTAATTATTGTATTTTGTTACTTTTATACATGATTTAATTTACTTGCTCAATCCTTTTCCAAATCTGAAGATTCTGATACAGAAATAATGAACTCGGCATTTTTATGTTAGCCAGGCGCAAATGATAAATTGACAAACATTGTGCCTGTCGTATTTTTTCGTATTTCATTAATTTCATTTAAAATACAGCACTTTCACTCATTTTATTTAAAATGCATAAATTTAATTTAGAACTGAAATATTTAAAATTTATGACTCTTAATTATAGCTTTAAAAAAAAGAAAAGAAAAGGAAAAGTAATAAATAATACCATAAACCATGACATTTAATTTCAACATCAAAGCTTTGTTTTAATTTATCACGCGAAAAATTGTTTATGACAGTCTTATGAAATGGGCTATTATAAGACGGATGACATGATGGCGATGAAACAAGATTTGGCGATTTATCACCTGCACCCGACTAACATTAAATTACCAAATTGGCCGTCTGGCATTCAAAAAACGAGGTGGTCAAACCGGAACTGTTGATAACAGTCACATGACTTAGGCTTTTATTATATAGATGTTTAATAGTCGTCGACAGATATCAATTTAACGCAGAGTACCTCATGTTTAATCTGATATTATGATTAAACAGCTTTTTTTTCAGTTTGTTCAATACAATCAATTTCCCAATGTGGTAACTGTTACGACTATACACCACCCTGTGGTGTTTTATAAAAAGTAATATCTATCGATAACAGACTGTTTATTTATTTATTTTAAGTATAAATGCTGAAGGCGGGAATAGCAAACAGAAGGCGCTTTTCGATAAAATAAATCTACCGATCATATCTTATCGTCATTAAAAATAAACGCGTGAAAATAATATCTTACTTAAAAATAAAACAAAAATCAATTTATAGCGAAATTCAACAACATTTTATTAGCTTTTGTGCCGAAAAGTATTTCGACACCTTCCAAGCCCACTAACAAAAACTCACAGACTGACAGAGAAAGAGGGGCCGAGGGGAAACATATATTTTCTTTTCATTTAATCTGGTACATCTCTGCATTGACCGACCTCTGGGAATACATTTAATAAACACTACTTCAATGGAGGATATAATGGAGGATATTCCATCTACGTCATGATCACGTGGTCAAGGCAAAAACTTCTAGTGTAAAGAAGGGAAAGCTCTGTAGACGCAATATAAATCCCAAGCGCCAGCCTGGGAAACATTTGATGGGGAAAGCAGTATTAGCTTCCCTTCTTATCAGTTAGAAGTTCTTTGGGTAAATTACCGGTACCACGTGACTTCTTTCAGCCTCAAACCCATATTTGGAATATAGTCCATTAGTCAAATTCGCGACACTACTAGTGAACATGCAGTAGCATTATCTTTAGTTATTAGCTATTTATTATGCCGCTGCTGTGAGTGTTTCGATAATTTCTAATTTCTATGTTTGTTGACTGTATTTTGTTACTGTTTTTTGTTTTCACAAATTTCAGTGATTTGTGGTTTAATAATAGGTGTCAAGGA
This sequence comes from Maratus speciosus, assembly GCA_963932465.1. Classification (NCBI taxonomy): domain Eukaryota; kingdom Metazoa; phylum Arthropoda; class Arachnida; order Araneae; family Salticidae; genus Maratus; species Maratus speciosus. The sequence goes on from OZ010789.1 coordinate 6,885,065, forward strand.
CATACCAATGAGAAAATGACCTTGGAACAAAGTCCCGAAATCGTCTAAAACTGGTGACTAGGGTGAAAAGGACACGGAATTCAAAGCGGTTTCAATTTCCTGAATTACTGTGAGACAATCTTCTAGGTTGAGGCATGCGTTTACCAGTAACACGCTTGGGATGGAATTCGAATAATTTACCTCCCAAAGATAACCGATTAAGGTTCGGCGATTTCGGAGGAATGAATTTCTATTCGTTATTCTCATTTTAAAAATACACAGCTAATGTTTTGTCTGGCCGGAATTTAGAAAGTTAATTCTTTGTTTGCCCTTATAAAGATTTTTGCATTGTCAGAGAATATTTTTTAGCACATCCCTTTCTGCTAACAAAACGTTTAAAACAAGCAATGAAGGCTGTAAAAGTGACATCGGGCAAGAAATCGAATTGAATAGCTGTGGTGCAAAGACATACAACTATACACGCTTACAATTTATAGTCTGATCCTCTATCTGATTTTCAAAGGTACTTTCATTTCAAATTATGGCGAAGGGGAATGAAGGTGTAATGCGGCAAGTCACCTGGAGAAGTGACTGGCTAATACAGGTTTGTTTTGAAAACCAGTGACACGTTCAAATATTGTTATTCAATATTTATGACGGATGTGCGCTATAATAATGTATGTGAATCAACATGCAAATATTTTATGTGAAAATATCTTATAATAATTAAGGTAAGAGGATGCTTATTTGGCAGAACCATAGGATGTTTCTCATGTGTTTCACAATCTTCATCTAGCTGTTAATGTATTATTTTCACATAGGAAACAATTTAAGAAATTTAGGCCGTGGTCCAGATAGATTTTTCGCTGTTAGCGAAACGAGATTGATCCGTCAGAATCCCGCATATTTGTGAACTTTTTGCTGTTTGCAAAAATGCAGGCTTCTGATTGGTCAATCTCGTTTTGCTAACAGCGAAAAATCTATCTGGATCCCGGCCTTAATTACCTGGCCCTTTCTGCAAGCATTTTATTTCTTCCTTATACTCATCTTGTTGAACCACCTATATCAATAATAATTCCGACCCACTCAGGTCTTTTTAATTGAGGCGACTCTTCACTCTATTAGTATTTAAAGAATTGTAGATAAACACAAGCATGTAATGTAAAATACGAATAATGTTAAATAATTATTATTGATACTAATAAAATAATTCAAAAGGCCAAAAGTCCTTGAAAAAATTATGAATTTATTTTAAAATGGAATAATTAAAGAAGATTTTTTGGTAAAAAAAAGTATATAATTACGTATGTAAATATCAGTAAAATCAGTATCAATGCAGAGAATCATTATCTAAGAGAACATCAACACTGATGCCTCTGATCAGGGGGTCGGCAAGAATAGGATTGGTCTACCATAGTAAATAGAACCACAAACTGGAATCAATGAATAATTGAATCGTTGACACGATTTGCTTTAAACGATTTCCACCTTTACTGGGACCACTGATTCAATACGGGGTGATTTTGGAATCAGAGCCGTTCTTAGTGAAAGCGAGGTCCGGTTACTTTTGCCAGGTCACTTACAAGCAAACTAGTTGATTCTCCCCCCCCCCCCACTTTCTGCACACATACTTTATAAATAATCATCGAAATAATGCTCATAAATCGCTGGTAATAGAATTCCAGTAAATGTTAGATACATAATTACACTTTATTAATTAAATCACACAAGTTGTAATTTTTTTCAAGCCGGGTGAAAAAGTATCCAGGCCAGGATTCGAACCTTTTCGCCAACTGAGCTATCCTGGACAATTTTGGCGGGCACACAATTCACTCAGAGAACCTTAATGATGAAATGTTTTTGGGTGTGTCCGCCAGAATTGTCCAGGATACTTGTTGGATTCCAATGTAAATAAATCACTTAACTAAATGAATCCCTAAAAGTTAAGCATTAAAATATCTATAAGCTTAAAACTGCCCTCAATAATATTTCTTATTGTTAAAGCGAATATATTTCTAACTTAAATTCAATGACAGAAGAGCCATATATTTCACATTACTTTATTTTTATAAACTTTTCTCTAGAACAAAAAAAAAAAAAAAACTAACTGTTGCCAGATATTGAAATATATGGCTCTTCTGTCATTGAATTTAAGTTAGAAATATATTCGCTTTAACAATAAGAAATATTATTGAGGGCAGTTTTAAGCTTATAGATATTTTAATGCTTAACTTTTAGGGATTCATTTAGTTAAGTGATTTATTTACATTGGAATCCAACATATGGCGTCCGCTGACAGAACTGGAATCTGTAAGTAGAATTTTATTTGAACTGCTCAAGTGAGAATTATTATTATTGTTGAATAAAAAATTATTGTTGATGTTGAAAAATATGGATGCGTTGAAAGCAGCTAGACGACAACATCGTAGAATTTTCACTAAATCGTGCAACGAATTTGATTCAAGTGAAAATAATTTATCGACTGCTGAAAAAATTCTGAAATTAACAATGATAGAAGAGAAAGCGAAATTTATGACCGATGTAGAATATAAAATTAGAGAAATGTTGTATAGCAAAGAAGCTAACGAAGAAACAATAGACAAAGATATCGATGAATCGGAGGTTTACATCGATCGTTGGCGTGTATTACAACAAAAATTAAACGAACTTTTGGTTGTAAAAAATGAAGATTTGAAATCTGATATTTCGGTAATTAATAAGAATGTATTGCTTCATTATCCGAAGATACAGTTACCTACTTTTAATGGTGAAATTAAAAATTGGTTGCAATTCTGGGGTCAATTTCAAAAAATTGATCAAGATACTAGCCTAGATTTTCATGACAAATTTGCGTATTTGTCACAAGCCATGGAAAAAGGCAGTGTGGCAGAAGAATTGATTAGAAGTTTTCCGCCTGGTGGTAATAGTTATGCCAAAGCTGTAAGTCAACTTAAATCTCGTTTTGGACGGGAAGAACTTTTGATAGAATATTATGTTAGAGATTTGTTAGGCCTTGTACTGCAGAAGCAAAATCCAGGAGAAGATAACCCTTTGCGACGATTATATGATTCATTAGAATCGAAACTGCGATCATTAGAAACTCTTGGAGTTATTAGAGACAAATATGCTGCTATGTTATATCCGCTTGTTGAATCGGCTCTTCCAGATGATATTCTTAGAGTATGGGAAAGGTACAGAACGTCTCACAGAAGATCGTCAAATAGATGTAATGATGTGGAATCTGAACTAGATAAAAATCATGATACAGATTTAAAGAATGGTGTTGTAATTGGCTCAAAAACTGATCTAGATAATTTATTAGAATTTCTGCAAGACGAAGTTGAAGCAGAAGAAAGAATTTCTTTGGCAAGTAAGAGTTTTGACAAAACTTTTCGATACAGAGCTGCACGCAATGATCATGAATTCGAAGAATCTCAAATATCTACTGTATCAGATTTATTAAACATTGATATGAGAAAATATACTAGAAATAAGAATAATTTTAAACAAACACTGTGTATTTTTTGTGACAAACGACATGCATCGAAAAAATGTTTCAAGGCAAAGTCAATGTCGTATGATGTTAAGAAAGACATAATGCGAAAGAAGGGAACTTGTTTTCTATGTTTAAAATTAAACCATCTAGCCCGAAATTGTAGAGCAAAAGTAAGTAAAATGCGTAGTATGCAGAAAAAAACACGAAACTCTAGTATGTCCAAGAGTTCCTGAAAAGTTAATCAAACCTGAAGAAACCCAGGATGCCTTAAAAGCTCTGAATAATTATTACATCAGGGGATCTTCTTTGAGTGTTGAACCTTCAAAAAGCAAGCTTCATCATGAGCCAGGATCACAAGGACGAGCTAGAGGAGGTTCAAGCAGGGGTCGTGGTGGTTATGGTGGACCCCGTAGTGGTGATGGGTATGCTAATGGCTACGGCCGAAGATATGACAGTCCACTTTTTGGAGGTCGAGATTTTTATGACCGTGGCTACAGTTCAATGTCGCCTCGCATGAAACCATACCCTTCCCCTTATCATCGTCCTAGTCCATCTATGGCGCCCATGAGAGATGAATATGCGGATCCCTATTCATCATCTTTGAGAGATCCATATTCACAAAGATCTGGCATGTCTCCTATTTCACGTGATTTGTATGAAAGAAGCAGCAAAGCAACATTTCTTTGACACAGTTAAGGTTGGTATTATCGCTACAATTCTAAGGTACCGAAAAGATTTAACTTGTAATTTCAAATTGTTGAGTTGTGCTTTCCCCACAACTCAAGGTGGGAGTATGTTACGTAATGACTAACTTTTTCTTTCATCCATGTATCCGTCACCTGCATAATTATTTAACTGGTTATAATTGCATTGTTTCAATATCTGGCAACAGTTAGTTTTTTTTTTTGTTCTAGAAAAAAGTTTATAAAAATAAAGTAATGTGAAATATATGGCTCTTCTGTCATTGAATTTAAGTTAGAAATATATTCGCTTTAACAATAAGAAATGTTATTGAGGGCAGTTTTAATAGCTTATAGATATTTTAATACTTAACTTTTAGGGATTCATTTAGTTAAGAGATTTATTTACATTGGAATCCAACAATACTAGCTCTGTTGATTGAGCATTGGCAACTTCAGCCAGAAGGTTTGAATCCTGGCCTAGACAGTTTTTCACCCGGCTAGGAAAAATTACAACTCGTGTGATATAATTAATTAAAATAATGGTCACCGTTTATCAAAAATCATCAACGGCACCGGATTTTTAATAGTTGATAGTGTAACGTCAAAATAAAAAAATGACAAAACAACAAACTAACAAGTGGAAACGATAACAAATAACGACCAACAACTTAATAAGTGGTAACACAATGGTCACAAGCATTGGCAGCAATATCAGCACCCTATCCGGAGATTAATTTGATGCATCTGTAGCTTAATCTAAAGATCTGATCCGATACCCAAGAATAATTGGCCAAACTCGTGCTTATATTTTTCTGCATAGTCTAATCGGGCCAGACCTGGACTTCATTCTTTTCAGGTCAATACGGGCCCTGGCCTCACCTTTTTTATGCTGATTCGAGACAGGGGCCATGGATTTCATTTTATTTGGGCTGAGTTGGGTCTGGACTTTTAATTCTAAAGAAGTTGGCCTTGGACTTTATTCTTTCTAGGAAAGACAATTGGCCCATGCCAGTTTGACAGGTTTTATTTTTAAGTAATAGTGATATTGCACTCAAACGAAATCTTTAGACATTTAATTCTGTTTAAAAAATTACTAAAAAATATTTCGAAGTATTTTTTCTCTTACAAAACTTTAAAATTAAGATTTTCTTTAACTATATTTTTCTTTCCATGTTATTAAAAAAATATATTCATGTACAGTCTTGGGAAAAAACGCACGACCCTATCTATATTTTATCACCAAATTACCGCAGAAATATGACTGATGGTGTCGGGCGATCTGGGAATTGTGTCTATGTTTCGAATGTGAATGCAAATTTTGAAATTGCGGCCATCTAGAAAAAAAAGACTTTTGGTTAATTTTGGTTAAATTCTTCTCCTTTCTAAATGGCTGTAGCATTCTTCCGACAGTTGTCTAATTTTATTTTGTTTTACAAGCTTACACATAAATTTCAAAGCAATGACAAAATTCTTCCTATCAATTCCAGTATAAAGGATAAACGTGGCCGTGAGTAACACTACGTCATTTGGACGTTGACAACACTTTTATTGGTACTTTTCGGTTAGCCGGGAGCCAGTGTTATATATACATATATATATATGTAAGTTGTGGTTTTAGAGTTCCTAAAACACTCTCCGCCTAGCAACAAAATTCGATCAGCAGTTTCCATGAGAAACTTGTAACCTCAGAACAGCAGATGGAATTGAAATTGCTGATGTACAGTTTTGCATCCTCTGAGCTTGGGAACAATTAACAGCCCAAGTTCAGATTTCATTTCGAAGTGGCTGAGATTGCACGTATCTATCTAGCACTAGACAAGGGCTGAAGTCGCTATGAAACCGGACAAGAGTCCGATATGAAGTCTCAGATGCTGCGGGCAAATCCGCAAGAACCCCCCCCCCCCTACCCACCCGTACTTTGTAAATATAGTATTAACTTAATGTGTAAATTATAATCCAGAACCATTAAACTCCTTTTATTCATTAATTAAGGCCTTATTCTTCTATCATATGTATATATACATGTATGTATATATACATATATTTATGTGTGTATATATAGAATATATGCATATGTATATATATGTATATTTACATATATGTATGTATATAAATATGTATATATAATACTGGCGCCCGGCTAACCGAAAAGTACCCTTTTATTTTTAATTTTTTAACATGGCATATATTTTAATTTTTACACTCCCGAATAGGTAAAAAAAAAGTGCTTTCAAATGTCATTTATTTGAAAACATTATCACAATTGACTGATTTTTTATGGTTTTTTAAAAATAGTTTTCAAGAACGATTTTTCTTTTATCTGCCATCTCTATCGCTTGTAGACGATTACGAAAGATGACCCGTTGTATTTTAAACAATGTAAATAGTTCAGCATTTGTTTCCAGTTAATATTTTATAACGAAATTAAAACTTCATTCATAAATAAGTAAAATAACATAAATAAAACACAACTTTAACAGACATGTCATCGGACGACGTGCTTAAACTCCTGCTGAAATCTTTGGCAATTTTTTCGGCTATTTACTCTTAGTATGCGGCTTATACAAAAGTACCCCTTTTAATAAATTTCGAAATTTTATTTGAATACATAATTATAATTTTTAATATTAAAATGTTTTTTGCTGTTGGTAATCGATAATAATATATTTAAAAAAAAACTATTATAGTTTTCAACGCATTCTGAAACCCGGGGAGGATTATCTAATGACATTAATAGCTGAAATTCTAGGATTAATGGATATTTTTAAACACTGGGGATCACCGGATTCAAATGAATGAAAGTTACTTTATACAATCTAACCAAGTTATCTTACATTCTTCTGTTTATTTGACTCTAACATTTGATAAAGTACTCTTGACTGATGACACTGTACTGTCTTTTATTTTTTATTAAATTGTCTTTCCACTGATATTGTATACATTACTAAGTTATGAGACACTAAACCTCAAAAATAGACTGTTCATGAAGCCCTCCATTCTGTTCTAACGTTTACATAGTAGGGTGACTCCTCCAGTAGTTGATCAAATGTTTGAAATATTGCACCATTTAAGAGGGAAATGATTTTTACACCTGGCACTAGACATAATATTTTTGTTCGAATGTTGGAGCACCTGTTGTCACATTGTTGTCAATTGCCTGCTGTAAGAGAAGCCATTTTATGAATTTTTTTTATTAGATTTTTTGATTAGTATTAGTAGGAGACCATTACGCTAAGTTAAAATAATCCACTTAAATCTTGCTTATTTCAAATAATAGTTTTATATGAATTATTGTTAATCGCAGCTTAAGCATGGTATTTTAAAGATTAATTTTTGAATTTTTGACTGATTTCTTCGATTGATCCACTACTGGGTAAACGGCAATTAAAGAAACTATTTACTTATAATTTTGTTAATATTATTATTTAAATAAATGTGATGTCTATTACTTTAGTACTGTTGATAGACGTTAAACACTATTCTTCTTTCGTATCAAAAGTCGCTTTTGAGACTTTAAAAAGCGCTGAACGGAAGGGTACGGAGTGCACCACCTTTGTCTTTGTTAAGGGGGTCCGGGACACATTTTCAAATATTTTTTTATTTATTGAGTTAAAATTCTGAATTTTTTTGTTATGGTTTTAACCTTATCATTTGTAAACAAAATCAAATGATAAAACTTCCCATAATTTTTTTTAATTTAAAATTTAAAATTTATAAGAAAGTGGGGTAATTTAAAATCGTTATAACTCGAAATATTATTTATAGAATTTAATTTTTTTTATAAACAAATTAACAATATTTAACGAAAGAAAAAAAAAAGTGGTGCAAATAAAATAAAAAAAATCATATTTTCAAAAGTAAATATTTTTTTCAAATATGCTGAATTAAAATTAAAGTAAAACAATTGGAAAAAGATATGTTCCAAATTTGAAGCCTTTATCGAGAAATGGTGAAAAAACCTATCATGAAGAAAAATGCATTTCTACAAGAAGTCGTTTCCATAGTCGTTTCGTAGCCATAGCTCGAAAGCTAGATTTTAAAAACAAACCAAAACGAAAAAAATAATATTTTTTGCTCAAATTCAGATAGAAACATGATTTAAATGTAATTTTAAGCAGGAAAAAACAAAGAAATGTTTAATGAAATAAAATATTTTTGCAAAATTTGAAAATTTTTGTGTCGCGGACCACTTAATACAAACAGTCCGTGTTTTATTCTAAATAAAGTAGCCTTTTTTTCATAGCCATTATATTTACTCTATTCCTGGACAGGGCATTACATTAAAATAATGATATCATTAAAAGATGTTATTTAGGCTTAAAATGCCTTGTCGCATAGAGTACGCATCCCGTGTTTTTAGGTTACTAAAAACTAAGGATCTTACCGAAACAGGTTTTTAAGGCCGAAATTAAATTTCGGTGATCTTCCTATTTTCGGCCGAAATCGAAAACGGAAATGTCCAAAAGAAATTTAAGTAATTAACACATCTATAAATATACAGAATTATTAATTAATAATACGTGTGCAAAACCTTTTTATTTTCATATAAAATAAAATGAAATTCATTCATCGACGACACAGAACGATTTTCTAATGACACGAACTTCACCTCAGATTTATTAGCCCCCGGTACGGTATGCTATTTCTTTCTCCCAGCTTATTTTGTGTATTCCAAAAAAATAACATTACTTGTTACTTTACAGAAGCCAGCCGTAAAACAAAGCAGTACGATTCAATATTCTACAGCAATTTTTTAAACTTCTAAGTATTGCACAGTTTCAATTTTTAGACCATCGTATTGGGAACAAAAAAGTACTTTTAAATGTAACGTGTTTGAAAACTGCATCTCCATTTATTTTTGAAATATTCATTTTTTTTTTTTTTTTTTTTTTTTTTTGTAGTTTTTGGAGCCATGTGCTTAATATTGGCAACGGAAGGACTCCATTTCTGTAGAAAGTAGAGGAAAAATAGTTGGAAAATATTAATTAATTATATATTTTTGTAACAACCGAAAGAAAATGTCATTAAAATACGTGCTATTTTGAAAAAATAGAAACGAATGATTTCTGTTAAAACAGGGAGCTATTATAAACTCTATTTAATTTTAAGTATCTTATATTAACGTTACAAACAAATGAAGGCCTGTGTGAATCATGAGATAGCCGTATTTTTTTGTCGGGTTTCTTGAGTGACGGCATCTTTTTGCTGCATTTGTGTATTATTTCGCGATCGTGACGTCCTCTGCCTCCTTTAGAGTAGATGTTTAAGAGTGGATCGTCCATGTGGAATTCTTAAGCGGATGAGAATGACGTCATTTTACATAAAATAAAAGCGTGTCCTGTAAGTCTTAAAATTGAAATATGTTTTGTACTATTTATATATACATATATATATATTTTTTTTTCATCGGGGGCGACACTAAATTCTGCAAAAGCAAAATTCCTGTTTTCGAGTTTTATCTTTTAGAATGATTTTTGGAAAGGATAATTTGTAATACGAAAACTTTATCAAAGAGTATTTCAAAGAAAGTTTGGCCTTTTTTTATTAAGTCCAAAATTTCGCATTCTGACCAGTAATTTCGTGTGGTATTCTTTTCTTTATGCAATGGTAAGCATTCGGCTATTATTTAAAATAAAACTTTATCATTGAGTTTTTCAAGTATAAATTCGAAATTTTTGAAAAAAAAAAAAAAATAAATAAAAAAAAAAAACGCCAAACTGGCTTTGAGAAAACGACTGAACACAGAAATATGAAAATGAGTAGTATTATAGAGATATGTTTGATAAACACGCTGAAGCAGACAGTTTTTAAATCGAAGAATTATTTTAACAGTTATTTAATGTTAAGGTTGGTCAAAATCGTTCCATTAACCCTTACCGGCGCGGAGTAATTCTGTTTATAGACTGGTGAAATAATGGACTAGCACCGCAATTTATAAACGACTTTATTAGAAAATACGAACTTGCTTATTTTCATGTACAATATAATAGAAAAATTTTAGTTAAATATTCTTGGTGCCGTTTGTCAGTTTTGGAATTAAAATTAGGTGTCCTTTTTTAAGGACACCGCGCCGGAAAGGGTTAAAAAATTATGGGAGCAAAAACTATACGTAGGAATTGAATCATGCTTTCCAAGGATATACATTACGCATTTGGGGTGTGCAGAGCATGCCAGTTTGGCCTTTTTTTTATTCAAAAATTTCGAATTCATACTTGAAAAACTCAATCATAAAGTTTTACTTTAAATAATCGCCGAATGCTTACCATTGCATAAAGAAAAGAATACCACACGAAATTACTGGTCAGAATGCGAAATTTTGGATTTAAAAAAAAAATGGCCAAACTCGCAACCCTGTTTCAAACTAAAATGTTTACATTACTGTTAAGTCTACACTTTTTAATGGAAGCATGAAAAGCGTCTTCAAAGTTTAGTCGTATAGGCATTACTTGCTTTGTAATTTGCACTCACGTCTTGAGTCAATCATAAACAGTGAAGTTCATAGCTATCCATAAAGAGTGTCTGATTTGATCCGGTTCAGCTCAAATGAATGAGTCATGATAAAAATTTCCGAAGGAAGAAACGAGATTTTTGGAATATTCGGTCCAGCCGATTTTTCGACAGCAAACTCAGATTTTGGCCCGAAAATGAAAATGAAACCGAAGTTTCGGTCGATCTCTACTAAAAACCCTCTTTTCAGGTTAATAATTTTATTAAATGTAAGCATTCCCGAGAAAAAAAAAAAGTTCCGGACTGCATAAATAAATACACAAAATCGTAATAAGTGCATTGAATGTATTATGCAAAACCCGGCACATTCTACACTCTACGTGGCAACAGTGGCTTACACCCACGAATAAATAAATGAATGATGATGATTTGGTGTAAATGAATGAAGGATCATTAGCCTATGAGAAAAGAAGAAGAAGCAAACCTGATGTCTGAAGCCGTCTGCCTTCACACAAAAACAGTGAATGGACTTGTTTGAATTCATAATGAGTTCATAAAGAGTTAAACACTGTTCTCCTTTAGTTTTAAAAGTTGATTTTGAGGATTTAAAAAGCGTTGTGGTACACTGTTGCCGGTGGGCTACTTTTTAAAAATTCAGATTTCTTGATTGGCCACACTTTTTTGAAAAGTGAAAATTTTCTTTTTTAATGATGCACTAATAAAGGCGAAAACAAATGGATTTTACCAATTAAAAAAACCAATGAAGATATCTGAATTTTAGAAAAGTAGCCCGTTGGCAACACTGTTGTGGCACGGAGCGCTCCATCCTTGTCTTTATTAGTTTAAACAGACCGTGTTTCATTCTAATTAAATCAGTCTCTTTTATTTAGCAATTTGAAGTTTATTATTTTTACTCTATTACTGGACAGGACATTACATTAGAACACTGATATCATTAAAATATGTTATTTAGGCTTCAAAATGCCTTGGCGGTACACCACCCGTGTTTTTGTTACTAAAAACCCTCTTCGGTCCAACCTCTGTTCTTTTCCTTATAAAAACTAAAATGTCCGATTTTTTTACATTCTCACATCACTTCTTAAGGGTCCTGTCCCTGCCGGCGAAGACACTCACGAGCTAATGCTAATCCTATGAAGAGGGATTTTTCTAATATCTCGTTTGCATTTCGACATTTTTAAATAATTTTTTTTGCATTGGATAGCCGAGGTCCGTCTCTACAGCGCACCTTGGTTACTTTTTCGATTTTGGTTGCAGATATTTTTTAGAATGACACTTTCATTATCAGAACCGGTTTTGAAAATGAAAGTAACGTTATTAAAAATATCTGCGACCAAAATCGAAAAAGTAAACCAAGGTGCGCTGTAGAAACGGACCTTGGCTATCCAATGCAAAAAAAAAAATTATTTAAAAATGTCGAAATGCAAACGAGATATTAGAAAAATCCTTCCCCATAGGATTAGCATTAGCTCGTGAGTGTCTTCGCCGGCAGGGACAGGACCCTTAATAACTGAATGTTTCTTGCGTTCAAAGCAAACGAATCAATGGCAGCCTCTAAGCTGATTCCCACATAAAATAAACGTTATTTTCATCTGAGTTTGCAAAAGGCCTAAAAATGCCCAAAAGACAGTATGACCCACAAAGTGAGAAATTTTCATAACTTAAATCTTTTTCAATAAAAATCTTTGAGGGTTTGTAGATTGTTATTGACTTGTTGAAAGCTCTTAAACTTGTGATTGCGTTCATTTAAGTTATTGGTTATTAAATTCATGTTTTTAAGGAGGTTTGTAGTTGTAGATCACTATTTTTGAACCTAAATGACTAAGCGCTTAAAAGATCCATTTCAGATAAACAAATTAAATTTAAAAAATCAAAAAACCCGACTGCGTAAAAAGCGGTTTAATTAATTATTTCTCATCCATGTTAAACTACTTTTTATATTACTTACCTATTTTTTTTTATTTACTTGTATAAATGACTTATAAGTTGTGTTTAATTGTTAGTCCTATCTATAAACACTGTTTTGATAAGTCTATGATGGTTAGAGTTGCAGTCAAGCTAGAGATCTGACCTATACAACTTCCAGGTTGTGTCCTATTTAAACGGAGCTTCTGACTGTAAAATAGTCTATGAAACATCGTCTTCATTTTCAAAGACCTATCCAATGATAGGCCACTCAATAGGGTGCGTAATTTTTTTTTTCATATCTACCGCCATTTTGTATTTTATGGCAGCCATTTTGAATTTACAAAAACAAAACCTTGCCTATAACCATCGGATGGTTAAGACGAATCGATAGCGACCTCATTCATCAAAATCCATCCAGCCGTTGGGATGTTTCGGGGTATAAAGAAATCCACATACCCAGATACGCGTAAAACACATAACCCTTCTTGGCAGTCGGGTAAAAATATTTTTTTTTCTCTCATTTACGATGTCATTTTGTTTGGAAGAAAACCAATGAATAAGCATTTGTATTATTACTTTAGCTTCGGAACTGAAGAGGTTAAAGGTTAATAATTTTATTAAATGTAAACATTTCCGAGAAAAAAAAAAGTCCCGGACTGTCGGATTCTACTTTAAAATCATCATAAGTGCATTCACTGAATTGTAGTATACAAAACCCGAATACACGCAAATAAATAAACGAATGATGATGATCTCCTGTAAATGAATGAATGATCATTAGCCTATGGGTGTTGAGAAAATATGAAACCTGTTGTCTGAAATCGCCTGCCTTCACCCAAAAACAGTGAATGGACTTGTGGGAGGCCCGTTTTCAGACGCGGAAGTATCGAACGACTGGCAAACGAAAGTGGCGCTCGATTTCTCTTCATCCCCCGTTACCCTGGCAACCGGGAGATCCTGCGAGAAGTTTGATTTTGCACCCTCCTTTCCCACCGCCAACCCCCCCCCCCCCTCTTTCTTCGTTTGCGGGAATTATTAAACATTCTCTAGCGCCTTCTCTTCGGCTGGCATCGATAATTGCGTCCGAAAAGAAGTAAACAAAAGAAAAAAAAAAACCCGGAGCTTCGGCTGCTTTTGCCCATTGAACGGTGTTTTCGGGAGAAAAGTGGAAATATTTTCCGCGGAACTTATCCTTTTAATAGTGATGGATAGAACACTATTGATAAAGGCTCGCGTACCCATATTTCTTGGCGCATTTCTGTTAGGGCAACGTCTCTTCTGCATATTTTTTTATTTTTTTAGTTTGGGTCTAATTTGCATGGTATAGGGATAGATATATTATTTTTTTGGGAGGTGAGGGTTGGGAAGGGAATTAGAACGAACATGAGTTATTGTAGTATTTCAGGGGGGGGGGGGAGGGAAACATAATATTAAAATGTCCATCTTCCTTTTAATAATGAGAGATAGAATAATATTGAATAAAGTCCATTTGCCCCACTTTTGGGAGCAGGAGAACCCTTTTTGTGAGAGCTTCTTCATCTACATATCTATGCATTTGTTTACCTAGTTTGGGTCTTGTTTGAAAGGGAATGATTTTTTTGTTTGCTTGTTTTTTAAGGGCTGGAATAAGGATGGTTAAAAAATACAAAAAAAAAAAAAAAAAAAAAAAAAGGGATAAAAAAAAGAAAGAAGAAAAAAAGACGCCTTTTTTGGGGTGGGTTGGGGGCTTCTCAACAATGAAACAGAATGATGGAATAAACTGTGTGAACTTTATCCTATAATTTATCACTAGTTTGAGCGTTGTGTAACAGTTTGAGACGACGCGCAACAGTATTTATCGGTGACATTTGGGTTTTTTTGTTAGAGCATCGTCTTTTGCATTTGTAAGGAGGTGTCGTTTAAGATTGATTTGGAAAGTACGTACGTTTAGTTTTTGCTTATTTACTCATTTGGCGAAAGGTCACGCGCACTTCAAATTGTTGTGGGTAACTCGGATATTTCAGTAAAAATCATAATTCGAAAAGTATAATTATTCTTTCAGTTGTAATAGATTAGAACTATACAATAAAGTCACATTTATTTATTTATTTTTTCAAGAGAATTTTTTTTATGAAAACATCATCTAGTATATTTCTCCTGCAAATATTCTCGAATAGTATATCAATAATTTTTGTTTTGAGAGAAGCTGGTGTGAGGTAGAATTAAAAAATAGTTGCCTTTGGCAACCCTGTATATGTGTTTTATTTGAACGCAGCAATTGTGTAGATTGTAGATTTTCTTTAGGGAGGGGGGGGGGGCGTAGAAAGGATGAAAGGATATGGCAGGGTTGCTTATATAATTTTAGTAAAAAACCTAAAAATTAAAAAAAAACGTATACTACTAGCTGACCCTCCCGGCGTCGCCCGGGCCCGTGATAATATTCTTAAATGAGCCTTAAACTTGCATGATTTTATATCTTTAACTCGGATTTTGACTGAAACACTTGTCAGCTGGCTATGTAAAAAATCGGTAAAAAAAAAAAAAAAAAAAAAAAAAAAAAAAAAAAAAAAAAAACTCATGTTTACCTGTAAAAAGGCACAAGATAACTGCCACGTGAAACGAAGGAGGGGGGGGGGGGACGATATATTACCGACGTCCGCATAATTTTCGTGCTAAAATTTTGATAATTAACTGCAAAAATCTCTGACTTACACGTAACCATTTTGTTTCACATCGAAATCCTACGTGAAAACTTTTGGTTTACAAAGGGTTTATTGCCCCGAATAACGCCGGGCGGGTCATCTAGATAAAAGAAATAAAAATGAGTGAATGTAAACACATGGGGTTGATAATGTTCCATGTATCGGTCGATTTCCTCTTATAACTTCATCTCCCTATCTTGTAACCTCTTCCGAGTACAAAGCTTCAACATTTTTTCAAAAGATTCATTTTCGCTTTTTTTTTTTAACACTTTCCAACAAAGTTGAAAAGTGTTTATGCATTCGGTTTGTCTCTCACTCCCATAAATAGACTCGGACTTTCATGCAATGGATACACGTTATTGCCAATGAGGTGTGCTCGTACTATAATACGACCTCATCACCCTGGCCAGATAGAATCCTGAATTAAGGATTTATAGGATAGGATTGAATAGAATGAAGCAAACTTTTATCATACAATTGGAAAGGACTCGACATCCTTCTGCAACGATTCTCTACCTATTAAATTTGAGACCATTCGGTTGGCTCGTTTTTCCATTTTTATAGGCGAACAGACAGACGGACGGACCAGGCAACGACGTATTTATATAAATACGATCGCACCTGAAAAATGCACATGCCCCACTTTCACAGCCAACAGCTCAATGGATTCATTGAATACAGATTTCCCCTCCCGCAGCCTGCGAGCCACTCAAACGAAGTTATCTGCTTATGAGGGTTCTGGAATTAAAAATACCGCCTCTCTTACAATTGAGAGACGTTTTCCCGGATGTGTAGAAATCCCTTCCTTCTGGAAGAAAACGTCTCCATTGTATACTGCCCTGTAAAACAAGTTTTTCCACAACAAACCTAACCGTGTGCGCAAGTAGTCTTGTAGTTGTGCTGTCTAAAGCCAGTTTTAAAACCGCCACACACTATACATTATTTCTAATATGAATCTCCCTCTTTCTAGGCACATGCAAAACGCACGAAAATGAATGAGGTATCGCACGAAAAGTATTTTGATTTGGACCCTCATTAAAACACGTTGTTTGATTAAAAACTGCAATTCATCAAAAATAAATAAATAATCGTATCAGCCTCTCATCTCAAAGACTGCAGTGCGAATGCTCCGCACTAGTTTCAGGTAAACATGGGTGATATTTCCGTATCTTAGTTAGCGTCTCGTCCAGAATTCTATATTCACCACTTAGTAAAATATTTTTTAATATTCTTTTTTTAATATTCTGGGTGTCTTTTTTTATAAGCAAAAGCACGAAATTTTACAAACATTCCTATTCAAATGATTTGAAATCGAATAACGTTTTATATTTTTTATATATTTTATTATATTTACATAACATTTTATATTTTTTATATAACGTTTATATTTTATATATAACGATTTATATGTATCTTTATAGATTAACGTTTTATATTTTAATACATACATTTAATATTATTCATTGTTCCTCTATAAATCACTGCTTAACGATATCTTTAAACCCATTCTCATGCAAGCCGTTCAACATCTAGCAACTAAAAAAAAAAAAAAAAAAAAAAATGGACAGAACTCACATTCACAATGACACATCCCTTGACACTGTCATGCCTCTAAAAAAAGCTTGAAAAGTCATCGTTTTCTGAAAAATCCTTTGCCTATAGTATATGAAAAATAAAAGGTACTACTGGATTTCACTGAATAGGCGAACTACAAATCTGGTACATTTAAGAAGTGCTTTCTTAAATGTATGAAAAAGTAATGAATCCGGATTTGAGAACCATTTTAAGCTCATAAGGGGCCAGGTACACTTTGAATTAACAAAATACATGTAAAAGTGACCTCTCTGAATTGCAGTCACTCTATAAATAATTTACTTTTGATTGTAAAATTTAAATCACTCATTAAGAAAAAATTCTGTTATCAGTTAAAGCTCTTAAAAAAAGTATACACATGTACAAAGTTTTAAAATTTGCTTTTATAGAGAATGCAATTTTTACGAAAGAATTATTCTTGCATGCATTTCGCGCATGATTTTTCACATTTGAATGGGTAAATCAAGATTTTTTTTATGAGGACAGATATAATGTGTTTTTAAAATGACCTACAATGAAAAAATAAAACTTGTAGATCCCGATAACTTTTTTTTTTATATAAAGCCCCCGGTAGGGGATGTTATTTCTTTCTCCCAGCTTATTTTGTGTCGACTCCAAAAAAATAACGTTACCTTACAGAAGCCAGCCGTAAAAAAAAGTAGTACGATTAAATTGTCTATAGCAATTTTTTAAACTTCTAAGCATCCCACATTTTCAATTTTTAGACCGTCGTATTGGAAAGAAAAGGTACTTTTAAATGCAATTTGTTTGAAAACTGTATCTCCATTTATTTTGGGAAATATAACTTTTTTTTTTTTTTTTTTTGTAGTTTTTAGCACCATTTGTTTAATTTTGGTAACCCAAGTACTCCATTTATGTAGAAAGTAAAGGGAAAATAGTTGAAAAATAGCAATTATATCTTTTTGTTGTCATTTTCTCATAACAACCGAAAGAAAATGTAATTAAAATACGTGCTATTTTGAAAAAATATAAACGAATAATTTCTGTTAAAACATGGAGCTATTATAAACTATATTTAATTTTAAGTATCTGTAGACGCTTTCAGTTACACGTCAGTCATAACATCTTGGTTGGAAACTGACTCCAAACAAACGGTTGCTATGCGTCATTTCTTTTGAAATATAAATCGCGGAAAATGTTACCAGTACATATCAAGTATTAACACACTTAGATGTAAGATATAGATATAAGATATAGCTGCAACACACAACAAAATAGGAAATAGAACATAGCAACCGTTTGTTTGGAGTCAGTTTCCAATCAAAACGTCATTACTGACGTCACGACTTAAATCGCCTATATTAATATTACAAACAAATGAAGGCATATGAATCATTAGATAGCCCTTTTTTATCAAGTTTCTTTAACGACGGTATCTTTTTGCTGCATTTGTGTATTATTTTGCGATAGTGACGTCCTATGCATGCTTTACTGCAGATGTGTAAGAGTGGATCGTCCATGTGGAATTCTTAAGCGGATGCGAATGACGACATTTTACATAAAATAAAAGTGTGTGCTTTAAGTCTTAAAATTGAAATAGGTTTTGTACCTACTATTTATATATACAAATTTCTTTTTCATCGGGACAAGACTAAATTCTGAAAAAGCAGAATTCTTGTTTTCTAATTTGTTTTTTTTTTGTTTGTTTTTTAAGAAATTCGAAATATCGAGGTATTTTTATACAAAATTAGTCTCGAATTCTAAACTTCTTACTTGGGAATTGAATAATAGGTCATTCTGTGTCTCTGTGCGTTTAAAACATTCAGAAAAGATTTCGTGAAATTCTAAGTAACCGTTTTTCAAAAATCGTACGCACAAGTATTAAAATCGCCGTTTTAAGAAAATTGACACTAAAGATGAAATCACCTCCTGATGATGTACAAAAAACTCAAAGTGTTTTAGACATAACTCCTCCTTAATGCGAAATTTGGAATGTTCCTAAAGAATCATTTTTAATTATAAAGCTATTTAAAAAAAAAAAAATAGAATTTCATACACTTTATAAGGTACGTGACCACAAGGTAATGCTAAAAAAATTACGGAAAATTTCACATACCCTATTTCCCGGTCTGTAAGTCGACCTTATTTGTCGGTAATACTAGTGGAGTAATACATACTATCCTACAGTTTCGTATTTTCGGTGTTTCGTTAAATCGACCTCTTAATTCACTCGTTAAAGAAATCACGATTTTTTTTCCTGAGAAAATAAAAGTGGTGGAGGAAAATTCATGCGTGAAAAAATATTTAAAAAAGGCAAACAATGCAATGATTTTGTTGCAGAACATAAAATCTGAAGTGATCATTATAAAGTTCTTAGGTGAGGAAGATGATATTTTGTAGGATTTATGCGAAGGAGATAAATTTTAATGCGTTTTCCATGCGACGGCTCTGTTAATATAGAAGATTTCTCTGAACTTTTTGAATCTAATAGTGATGAAGAACATTTAGATTCCCGAGGTGAATAATTTACAAGATCAGTGATATCCTTGAACTAAATCCCTCTTTGAATTGATACTTTTTCCGTAAAATATTTGAAAATACAGAAATTGATACTTTTTTGTGTCTTGCTCATTTCAGAATTATAAATTTTCCTCCAAGTCATCAATAATTTTTTTTCTAAAACGAAAAATAACGTTTTTATTACAATAATAATTTTTCTGCAAAATATGGCGGAAACGATCATTTTTCGGGATCTTAATACAACGAGACAAAAATCGACGTTGATCTTCTAACTATCGGCACAACATAAATCCGATCTTCGAGTATCTGATTTTATATAAGTCGGCCCCTGATTTTTCTTTGCGTTATGACGGTTTCAAAATCGATTTATACTCCGTAAAATACGATATGTATAGACAATCAAATCACTGAAATTTAACTACAGAATCGCAATAGTTAATCGAATAAATAAATAAATATTTTTTAGGTAGCTTTCATTACAAAAAGCTACCTATTGCAGCCGTTCGTAGGAAAGCGATTTCAAAAAAATTTGGTATATATTTTCATCGATCATGACCCCCAGACCCCGAAACCACCTTCCGTTCAAAAGTTGATATATATATATATATATATATATATGATCTTTGTCATACTGTAACTCTCGTATTTATGAACCGATTTGGATGTAACTTCGTATATACACAGTGCATACCAATGCCTCGACCGAGTTTGTTGGCCAGCTTCATCCGCCATCTTGTTTTAAAATGGCGGCCATTTAAATTAAAAAAAAAAAATAATTTGAAATGTGGTAACAAAAAATTGAAAATTGAAATTTTTTTTCTGATGTGTTTGACCTTGATACAAAGATTCCGGAGCATTTTTTGTTTCGTCTATATCTTAAAAAATGGCTGAGTTATAGCACTTTGAATTTCTAGCTTGGCTGACATTTTGAAACGACCTGATTTTTGTCACGCGATAACAGGCGTATTTATGAATTGATTTGGAAGTACCTTGGTGTATACATAATATGTACCAATGTCTCGACCGAGTTATTGGCCAGATTCTTCCGACCTCGTTTCAAAATGGCGGCCATTTAAATTTTTAAAAAAATTTGAAATTTGAAATATGGTACCGAAAAATTAAAAACTGATAAATATTTTTTTTCCTATGTGTTTGACCTTGATACAAAGATTCCGGAGCAGTTTTTGTTTCGTCTATATCGTAAAAAATAGGTGAGTTATAGCACTTTTAATTTCTAGCATGGCTGACATTTTGAAACGACCTGATTTTTTGTCACACGATAACAGGCGTATTTATGAACCGATTTGGATATACCTTGGTGTATACATAATACGTACCAATGTCTCGACCGAGTTCGTTAGAAATTTAGCACTTATAGCACTTTGAATTTCTAGCTTGGCTGACATTTTGAAACGACCTGATTTTTGTCACGCGATAACAGGCGTATTTATGAATTGATTTGGAAGTACCTTGGTGTATACATAATATGTACCAATGTCTCGGCCAGATTCTTCCGACCTCGTTTCAAAATGGCGGCCATTTAAATTTTTAAAAAAATTTGAAATTTGAAATGTGGTACCGAAAAATTAAAAACTGATAAATATTTTTTTTCCTATGTGTTTGACCTTGATACAAAGATTCCGGAGCAGTTTTTGTTTCGTCTATATCGTAAAAAATAGCTGAGTTATAGCACTTTTAATTTCTAGCATGGCTGACATTTTGAAACGACCTGATTTTTTGTCACACGATAACAGGCGTATTTATGAACCGATTTGGATATACCTTGGTGTATACATAATACGTACCAATGTCTCGACCGAGTTCGTTAGAAATTTAGCACTTATAGCACTTTGAATTTCTAGCTTGGCTGACATTTTGAAACGACCTGATTTTTGTCACGCGATAACAGGCGTATTTATGAATTGATTTGGAAGTACCTTGGTGTATACATAATATGTACCAATGTCTCGACCGAGTTATTGGCCAGATTCTTCCGACCTCGTTTCAAAATGGCGGCCATTTAAATTTTTAAAAAAATTTGAAATTTGAAATGTGGTACCGAAAAATTAAAAATTGATAAATATTTTTTTTCCTATGTGTTTGACCTTGATACAAAGATTCCGGAGCAGTTTTTGTTTCGTCTATATCGTAAAAAATAGGTGAGTTATAGCACTTTTAATTTCTAGCATGGCTGACATTTTGAAACGACCTGATTTTTTGTCACACGATAACAGGCGTATTTATGAACCGATTTGGATATACCTTGGTGTATACATAATACGTACCAATGTCTCGACCGCGTTCGTTAGCCAGCTTCATCCGCCATCTTGTTTCAAAATGGCGTTTTTTAAAAATTTTTTTAAATTTTAAATTTAAAATAAGGTACCAAAAAATTGGAAAATGAAAAAGATTTTTTTTGTATGTGCTTGACCTTAATACAAAGATTCCGGAACAGTTTTTGTTTCGTCTATATCTAAAAAAATGGCTGCGTTATAGCATTTTGAATATCTATTGTAGCTGACATTTTGAAACGATCTGATTTTTGTCACGCGATAATAGGCGTATTTATGAACCGATTTGGATGTAACTTGGTGTGTGCATAATACATACCAATGTCTCGATCGAGTTCGTTGGCCAGCTTCATTCGACATCTTGTTTCAAAAGGGCTGCCATTTAAAAAAAAATTAAATTTTAAATTTAAAATGAGTTATCAACAAAATGAAAAATGAAAAAATTTTTTTTTTTATGTGTTTGACCTTGATACAAAGATTCCGGAGCAGTTTTTGTTTCGTATATATCTTAAAAAAGGGTTGAATTATAGCACTTTGAATTTCTAGCATGGCTGACATTTTGAAACGATCTGCTATTTGTCACGTGATAACACGCGTATTTATTAACCTATTTCGATGTAAGAAGGCATGTGGATAGTATATCGTAATGTCTTGACCAAGTTCGCTGGCCAGCTTCATCAGCCACCTTGTTTCAAAATGGAGGCCATTACATTAAATAAAAAATTTTATTTAAAGTGAAGTGCAAAAAAAATTAGAAATTGAAAAAGGTTTCTTTCTTAAATATTTGACCATGATATAAGGATTCCGGAGCATTTTTTGTTTTGTCTTTATCTTAAAAAATGGCTCCGATATAGCAGTTTCAATTTCTAATGTGGGTGACAATTTGAAAAATCTTATTTTTTGCCTGCGAACGTACCTGTATATATCAACCGATTCCGATGTGAGAGAGCATGTGCACAGGAATTACTAATAGTTCAGGCAATAGAGACCATATAGGGGCTCTACCTAGCAAAATTCATGGTAGTTCTGGAAAAAGGCTTACTATATGTTTCATGGGTCGCTGAATCCGAATTTTTAACTTCCCACCAAAATTTCCCCCGGCAACCCCCCCCCCCCCAAATTTTGGTAAAATGCCCCCCAAAAAAGGTTTTTATTAAAAAAAAATCATTTTTTTTCTTGTTTTAGGGAAAAAGTATCTAGAAATTCTGAAAGTAGACAAAATTTTCAACAAATGAGATATATGACATTATGAGTTAGGATGAAGGGGAAGGGGGGATCTGCCTCGGAACATGCGCGCGGTGCTGCTTGAACTAAGTTGCGCAATTCTACTTAACCACTCACACGTTTACATTCGCCCTCCCATCTCCCCTCCGAACTTTCCTTATAAGGTTTACTTTAAGTTTTTTAGATCGCTGAATCCGAATTTTTAACTTACCCCCAAAAATTCCCCCCCCCCGACCCCCACCCCCCACCAAATAGTTGTTTTTGACTTAAATTTCTTATTGTTTTAGGGAAAAAGCATTACGAAATTCAGGAACTAGACAAAATTTGCAACAAATAGGATATATGACATTATGACGTAGGATGAACGAAGAGGGGTAGGGCTGCCTCTGAACATGCACTGCGGCGCTACGTGCACTAAGTTATGAAGTCCAGGCAATAGGGGATCTTACCTGGAAAAATTAATACTAATTCTGGATTTCGACTGACTTTATGTTTTTTGGGTCGTTGAATCCGAATTTGTAACTTCCCACCAAAATTTCACCCGGCAACCCCCCAAAAAATTGATTTTTTGAAAAAATTTGGTTTTTGAGAAAAGTGCGCGTTCATATCAAGCATTCATATATCTAATTTGTTGCAAATTTCGCCTACTTTCTGAATTTCTAGAAACTTTTTCCCTAAAACAATAAAAAAATTGATTTTTTAATAAAAACCTTTTTTGGGGGGCTTTTTACCAAAATTTGGGAGGGTTGCCGGAAGAAATTTTAGTGGGAAGTTACAAATTCGGATTCAGCGACCCAAAAAACATAAAGTAAGCATTTTTCCAGAACTACCATTAATTTTGCTAGGTAAAATTCCCTATTGCCTGGACTATAAGGTCTCGACCAAGTTTACTCGTTAGCCTCATCCACCATGTTGTCTTAAAATGGCAGGAACTTCAAGATATCGCCGTATTTGGCAACCAAATATAAGTTACTTTAAATAAAAGCAGCTTGGATAAAGCTGACTAATTTCGCGAAATTCTCATTCATAATGATTTAGTATTGATAAAAATTAGAATTGAATCTCCTAAAATCGGTTTCCACTAAATTGAGCTTCTTGTGTTTGAATAATATAAGCTTGCTTTTTAAAAATAAGGAATATGAAAGCTACCTCTTCCTCCCGGCACTGACCGGAAGGACTTTTTTATTTTATTGTGAAATACAAACGCTTTAGGCGATTATGTAGCTGTGCCAACAAAATATTCTATACTACCGTGCATGAAAAATCTGATCCTTAAAGAAGTGTTTATCATTGCTTTAAATTTTATCAAATAACTGTACCTAATTTACTGTAAAATATTGCAGCAAATTATCCAATCGTTCAAATCATTACGGTTTGATAGAAAATGTTACTTAGCCGTCATTTTTCTCTATTCTGATTTCTGACCCAAGGGAAAACTTCATAATAGGATCAAGCAACAGTTTATATATATATATATATATATATATATATATATATATATATAAAACAGTTGAATGGCTAAGCAATTTGCCGCAATTTTTACTGCGTAGCTCATTGGATTTATGTAAAGTGGTTTTATTTATATTTAATAAAAAATATTAAACCTTTTTTTTAACCTACATTTCTTTATTATTTATGGTTTTACTTTATTGTATGGAAATAAAATCAAAGAAGCTTTCGTAATTTTTGATTCAAATAGAAGTTTTCATTATAGTTGACTAAGAAGTTAAAAAATGATTAAAAATAGAATAAATTAAGATTATCTAAAAATGCTATTAATGAACGGATACATTTATAACATAAACACGAAAAATACTTAAATGTGTCAATGAGACATTTCTACTTACTTTGATTAACATACAGATCAAGAAAAGAGTATGCCACTTACCTGTAAAAAAAAAGAAAGAGAGTTCAATCAATACGAACAAAATTCAAAATACAATGATTAAAAATTCTTATTGGCAGTTTTTATTGAGTTGTCAAAGATTAATAAATACTTTCTAATTTCTAAATCATCAACAACACTTTAATATCTGTGTATTTTCTTAGATAATTTCATAGTGCATCTAACAATATACATACAATGCATACGACCTTTTGTTCTAATTTATGAGTAAATACATTTCATTTAACTTGTTGTTTGGTATCTTCAAAATATGCTTACGATTCTGAATATCTTGATATATCATGGTAGTTTTATTTATTAATTTGTTTTCCGTTAATTTGTTGTCTCTTTTTTTTATTATTACTATAACAATTAATGTAAAGTATTATTACCTGAAATACTTAAATAAAAGATTCCGTCATTTTTGTTAAACGATCTTACACACACGCACGTGCGCACATATATTTGTATATATTTATTACATTTATATATACATATATATATATATATATTAAACAAAAGCCTAATTTGCAGAACAAATTTAAAATAAAAAACAAAAATTATTTCCTACATTGTTTAAGCCCGAGAAGGGACAGATATTTAGATATTTCATTCAGTTAGCTCAACGTTTAATGTTAATTTTTGTAACAAATAAGTTAAACCAATTGAACATTAAAAAATAAAAATAAAAATAATATAATATTATACTTTAAACACCCTAAAAATATAGATTCCGTTCAAATGAAATCGAAATAAATCTTAGACTTTTTTAAAGGTTTGTATTTTAGACGTGCCTTATCATTTTATGCACAATCATCATAAACGTAATACAAAATCTGCAATACAAATATTTACAACTTAAAAATGGAAAAAAAAATTAAGATTTATTTCGATTTCACTTGAACTGAATCCACGAGTAAGTTCTTCGGGCAGTTTAAAGTATCATATTGTAAGAATTTTATTTTTATTTTTTAATAAATTGGCTTAACTTACTTCTTACAAAGATTTAATATTAAACGTAGAGCTAACTGAAGGAAATATCTTAATATGTCCCTTCTCGGGCTTGAACAATGTAGGAAATAAATTTTGTTTTTTTAAAAATTTGTTCTGAAAATTAAGTTTTTGTTTAATATGCCAAGTTTTTTACTAACTACTGCATTCAGGCGAACACATTTAAAAAATAATGGAGGGTACAATCATCAGACTTTGATTTATGCAGTATCGCATCACAATTTGTGATGTGATTTACCAAAGCGTAATTCAAAATGTTTCATCAGTGCAGTAAAGTAGATTGTTGCAATTTGGACAAACATTTCCGATCTGAATATAAAAAATCTATAATAAAAACATCTATTATAATAATAGCCTAAGTCATGTGACTGTCATCAACAGTTCCGGGCTGACCGCTTCACTTTTTATATGCCATTTTGCTACTTTTATGTTAGCTGGGTGCAGGTGATTCAATCGCCAAATAGGGTTCCATGATTTCATTTAACATATAAAGTTATCACTGACTTCATTTAAAATACATGACTTTCATTTAAAGCAAATATATTTAAAATACATATATCAGATACATTTAAAAGGCACACTATTTTTCATCTCATTTAAAATACAACGAGTAAATAAATAAAGGTACTTTTTCAGTATAGGTACTTGAAGAAAAGGTGCTTGGCGAGAAAAGAAATTCGGCAACGCATTTTCTGGCAACCTATTTACTGTTTCATAATACACAAGCGTTTTTCTTTCCATTTGAATACAATTTATTTAATATAAAGAAGGTATTTATCCTTTTTTATATAGAAACGAAGTAATTTGTATATATTAATATAATAAAATGTAAATAATAAAATGGGTACTATTTGATTGTCACGTCTACCAATTTACGCCAAATTTTACAAATCGCCAAGCTATTCGCCAAATTAAAGAAACTGATGTAATTTTAGGGTTCCGTACTTAAAAAGTAAAAAGGGAGCCATTATAAGATCACTCATATGTCTGTCTGTCACAGCCCTTTTACTCGTAAACTATGGAATGTGGAAAGTTCAAATTGGGGGAAGTAATAAAGACTATTAACCCACATATTTACAGATTATTAAACATTCACAAATATATTTAGGAAAAATGTAGAGGGGCTCATTATGTTACTTGAAAAAAAAAAATCTTTTCTTTTTATATCGCGTAGGGTATCATGTGAAAGCTTTCATAACGCTGAACTACAAAATACATTTCTTTCAATTTTAGGTATTACTAGGGGGCTCGGCCCCCTACGAGCTACGCTCGCCAACCCCCGCCCAGACACAGCAGACTCTAAATGCACGCTAATTTGATCGGCTTTAAAAAGATTTCGAAAGATTGAATTATAATGTAAAAAGCAGTGGCGATCTCCCTATAAACGAATTTCTATTCATTTGTCTTTGATTGGGGAATTTTAACGCCAAATCCGCTGCGGTACTGCTTGATTATCTCGTCGACCCATTTCGCCAAATTATATAAATCGCCAAACCACTCGCCAGATTATAAAAATTGACATAATTTTTTATTTTAAATAACAATAGAACAAATAAATTCGTACAACATTAATAAAAATACAAATAAAACGTCGAATAAAAATAACTTGATGACGTAGATACGTGTAACAGCATTTCAAAATAAGCTAATATAAAAGGAATTAAGTAAACAGAGTCTTTGTCTCCTGGTATTTTTTAACAAAGCGAAAAGAAAGTTCTTTTAAATGAGACATTTTAAATTAATCGTTTTTAATCTAACGTAATTTTTACCAAGCTATTTTTTTCTCTTTTAAATATTCACGTGAAGATACTTTTGTTAGAAATGAAATATTATTTGCGCTTTCCTAACAAAAATAGTTGAAAAGATCCTCTCAAAATATTAAATAAATGTCTAGCGCAATTTCTAAATTTAAACTTTTTTGCAATATTATTTTGAGTTCATTTTATGTAATAACTATAATGTGACGTAAATATGACGTAATTTCTCCTACGACTTCTAACGCATGTTAATGAACTTATTATTTTACAATATCCTTTCTCTTTTAAAATTCACGTGTGTACTTTTTATGACATAATTTTTAATAAATTCCTGCTTTTTATACGTAATTATTTAATTTTAATTTGAAAGTTTTTTTTTCCTGTTTATAATAGTCACGTGTAAATAAATTTTTAATTTGAAGCAAATATTATTGCTTGCGCTTTTTATACAGTTGGCAACAGTTTAAATTAATACAATTTTCTGAAATCTGTAAAAAATATCTCTAGAAATGGTGAAAATTTGAATTTAAAATAGAAATAAAACCTGAAAAAATGAGTCAAAATAAAAAAATTAATGCAATCTGCACTCCGGCAAATTCTAACGCATAAAATGATCTAAAAATGATTGCACTGCCATGTATAGTTTTTGCTGCTATAAAACGTTTTCAGTGGAACGATTTTGTCCAACTTTAGCATTAAATATCTCTTAAAATAATTCTTCGATTTGAAAACTGTCTGCATCAGCATGTTTATCAAACATTTCTGTATAAAACCACCGATTTTCATATTTTTGTATGCATTATTTTTCTTAATATTAACGAAGAAAGACCTCCGGTCACAAAAAATTCAAAACCGGCGGCGGCGGCGGTGACAGCGGTAGTTACTTTTTTTTAGAATAGAGAGATATTTTCAGAGATATCGTCGAAAATGTAGTGCAAAAATATGTCCCCCTCCAACTGGTTCCGAATCTAAGGAAACTAAAATTATGAAAAAATTAGAGATAGTAGACGTTAAGTAAAACTTTGCAGGAAAATTATAGCGATTACTCTAGGTCACATAGTTTTTGAGAAAACCGCATTTTTCCGTTACACACAAATTTCGATTCGCGTGCATTCAGCAAAAATGTTGAGGAGCGCTGGAGGTACCTATCGTAGCAGAAGTATAAAAGCATTGTTGCAATGATTTTCAAAAAAATTGTCGGTAATTAGCCGAGATATTAACGCTTAAAGACATGGACGGTTTGGACATACATAATGACAGGGGCGGCGCACTCTATGCACCATCGGCTTTTTAAAACCTAGATAACAACTTTTAATGATATAATTGTGTAATGCCCAGTAGCAGTATATAAAAGCAATGAACGTCAAATTGTTAAAAACAGACTAAATTTATTAGAATTAAACACATAAATACTATGGGATTCGTGACTACTTTGGATTGAGTGGATCTCCCAATACGCCTCCCGTGTCTTTAAAAGTTAATTAAAACATATCTGGAAAAATACGGCTCGGACCAAGGCGGCGTTGCAACTTTGCGACCTCCTTTCGAAGCGCGCTTAGCACAATGCCAAGTTTAAACTTTGAACAAGGGTTTTGTTTTAGTTACACTGTAAAAATAAAATATTATTACGACGTTGAATTTAGTTTTATAAAATGCTAAATGAAGTTTAAATATGCACTATTTTTATTGTCAGTAGGGGAGCTGGGGGATAAATGGGACAAGGGATGGATGGGACATTCTCAATATTTCATGCAATGAACATTTGTTTTAAATTGCTTCCTATCACCATATAAGGCTCTACCACAGTGTGCTTCAGAACTGAAAGTAGGATCACTATTCTTTTTTTTCCCTTCAAAGTTGCATTTTCTATAAACGCTGCTTAAAAGTAAGTTTTTTTTTACATTTGAAGATGTGAAATATCTTATACAATATAAAAAATTAAGCTATTTTGTAGTTATTTATTTTAAGGTTCAGTATCGATAATTAAAATGAATGAATAGTAACCATTTTGACAAATGAATTTTTGGGGTAAAATGGCTGACAATTGAATCTATTCATCATGGGGATGATTGGGACATTTGAAATAGGGATGGATGGGATTGTCTCATTCATATCTAGAGATGTTGAAAATGTTTTTTATTAACTAAATAATATTATATAGGTTGATAAATTAATAATTTAAGTTAATTAATAGTATTAAATAGTATTATACAAGTTGTTATTGTTCAAAATTTCTTAGTGTTATTTATTTATTGTAATAATTGTTAATGGTTTATCAAAAAATTGGTACTAAAACTTTATGAAAATAGATAAAATTGTTCAAAATAGTATATGTTTATTGATCAAATGTGGGAAATTACATTGAATTTTGAAATGTTGCATAAATAAGTCCCGCCCCTAACGTAATTTCAGTTGCGCGTATTTCTAAGATATGTTTAATTAATATTAAGTAATAAGTTACGATTGAAAATTATTAGCTATGCCATATTTTCAAAGAAATTTTGCACTTACATTTCAAATCTAAAAGGCCTCATAAGTGGACAAAAAGAACCGATGGATAGCCGAAGTCTGCATTAAATTTAAAACTGCAATAAAAGAAGAGATTGAAAAAAAAAAAACAGCCATATCGATTGGCGCTGTAAAATCATATATTACAAATATAATTATATATAAGTTTATAATTATAAATTTTAATTTGATAAAATTGAATACAGGGAGGAAAATCTTTGTGTCCCATCCATCCCTATTAGTGACCCATTCATCGCTGCTGTGTGGGGATGATTGGGAGAGGGGAGGAACGTTTTTTTTATTTCATAATATTTTTCTGTATAATAATAATCTAGAATAAATATTGTGCCCAGATGTAGTCAAATGTATGAAATATGTATGAATATAATGTATGAAATATGATATTGATAATATCTTAAATAAAAAAAATTAAATAAATACTTTTGTGAAAATGTCCCATTCTTCCCCCATCTCCCCTACCGAATAAAGTTCATCAAAAATAACAGATTGGGATAAGATTTGAAAAAGAGTTATACAGAATAGCAATATTTGAGATATTTTGGGCTTCCTATCTCTTTGAACTTTTATGGTATACCCATTCATACTTTTCTAGTATATACAGCTATACCCAACCCTACGTTGTATAGTTTTTTACAAAGTCTCATTATTCTTTTAGTAACAATTTTTTTAATAATACAGTTAATAATTCATATATTTATTGTACGGAACCCTCTGAGCGCGAGTAATACTTGCACTTGACCGTTTATTTATTTTAAATAACAAAAGAACAAATAAATTAGTAAAACGTTAATAAAAATACAAATAAGCATCATATTAAAAATCCCTTGATGACGTAACAAACACGTGCAACGTGTTTAATGTAAAGTGAGCTAGACATTTCGATCATCCATTATTGGCATTTAACCTTATAGTTTGGCGATAGTTTTATGATCGACGGGATAAGTAGCACCATAAAAGGTTTATAAATATTTATAATTACATATGTAAACAAAAATGAAAGTTCATCAGGTTTGTTTTCAGAGATGTTTATATATTTTGGCAACATATCTCTCTTTTTGAAGCCAGAATTGCACTAAGCTTTTATAAAAATGCCAATGCGCCTATAGTAGAAAAATATCTAAATAAATAATTAATAGTAATAAAAATAACATACACGAAAATATTTTATTTCAACATCAAAGCACTTTTTCTAATTTACACACCCGAAATATAAAAGCTAGCGAGCAGAAAAATGCTGTTGACGAGATTTGCGTCCGCCCAACATAAAAGTTCACTCATTTTTACTCAGTTTTTTTTTTTTTTTTTTTTTTTTTTAATAAAACAGCTTAAAATTTGATTTTTTTGAAAAATATTTAAAACAATTAATGTTTGAGAAGTGAGTTATATTAAAAAAATATGAGATTACTATAATAAAATTTTGAGATAACTTCAGTTTAAATTTGATTGACAGTCTATATCTTTATCCACCGAAGTAAACATAAAATATTCGTTCTTTAGTGAGCGAAAAAAAGATTAATTTCTGGAGGTATTCGTTCACACAGCAAGAATGAATGATCTTGACGTTACATTCACTTGACGTCAGATTCTTTACAACTGTTTGTTACTTCATGAAGGGATTTTTAATTCAACGTTTATCTGTAATCATAAAGATGTTTTATTAGTTGATTTCTCTATTAGAATCTTTACATTTAGTGAAAGTACGCAACTAAATAACATTATGAATAAAAGTAATATGTTGCAAAGCTTAGATACATTTAAGGGAGACCAAACGGGTCGCCAGAGGCGGCTTGTAAAAAAATAATTTCACTTAAATCTAGTTAGCCAATTTCCTACTCAGGAAATACTCACTCCCTACTCACTATGAATTCAAAAATAAATTGCGTTGAATCTTTACTGATAATATTTAACAATATTATTTCTGTTACACGGTAAAACATTAGAAAAAACAGTTTTACTTAAATTTTGTTACCTTATTCCCTCCTAGGCGGTGATATAAATACAAGAGAAAATTATTACCTAAGTTTAACTTGGGATATAGTTCCTATCTTGAAAAAAAAGTCTATTTTAAAGTTTTAGTTACGTAATTCTTCACCAGGAGTGCTACAAGTATAAAAATGGCCATCCCTTGAAAAATTTTATCAAAACAATAAACTTGACCAAAGCAAAAACTTTTTCTGAAAACTTATTAAAATAACAGAAATAAATTTTATTTACGTTTTTTTTTTCTGATATAGTTTTCGCAGGAATTACAAGGAGTGTCTTGAAATTCATACATATCTCTAAAACTGCCAAAGGTTTTTCAAATATTTTAAAATCCGATACTCCAAGGAGGTCTTAAGGTAGACTCATAATTTGAATGAACTTTTATGTCTTCCTTTTTAGGGTTCCGTACTTAAAAAGTAGCCATTATAAGATCACTCCTATGTCTGTCTGTCCGTCTGTCACAGCCATTTTACTCGTAAAATATGGAACGTGGAAAGTTCAAAATGGCTGAAGCCATAAAGGCTATTAACCCGCATATTTATAGATTATTAAACGTTCACAAATATATTTAGGTAAAATGTAGAGGGGCTCATTATTTTACTTAAAAAAAAAAATCTTTTCTTTGCATATTGTTTGGGGTACCGCTACCGCGTGAAGGTTTTCGTCACGCTGAACTCAACAATACATTTCTTTGAATTTTAGGTATTATATTTTCAGAGATGTTAATGCAAAAATATGTTCCCAACCCCTCTATTTCCGAGTTGACTGAAACTAGAATTATGAAAAAATGAGGGGTAAGGTCGCATAGCTTTTGAGAGAGTCGCATTTTTTCCGTTACACACACATTTCGAATTGTGGGCGTTCAGCAAAGGAGTTGAAGAGCACTGGAGGTGCCTATCGTCGCAGGAGTATAAAAGGATTGTTGATAATGATTTTCGCAAAAAATTGTCGGTCATTAGCCGAGATATTAACACTTGAAGACACGGACGATTTGGACATACATAAAGACACGGGCGGCGTACTCTATAAGCCATCGGCTTTTAAAGCCTATATAACAACTTTTAATGATATATTTGTGTAATACAATGCCCAGTAGCAGTATAAAAGCAATAAACGTCAAATTGTTAAAAATAGACAAACTTAATTAAAATTAAACACATAAATACTATGGGATTCGTGACTAGTTTGCATTGAGTTGTTCTCTCAATACTCCACCCTTGTCTTTAAAGGTTAATTAAAAACCTATCAGGAAAAACGCAACGCGGACCAAGATGGCGTCATAATTTTTCAACCTGCTTTCGAAGTGCGCTTAGCACAATGCCAAGTTTAAACTTTGAACAAGGGTTTTGTTTTAAGTATACTGTAAAAAGAAAAGACTTTTACTACGCTGAATTTGGGTTTAGGAAGTGCCAAATGAAGTTTATGCACTATCTTTATTCTCAGCCCCGAATACAGAATAGCAATATTTGATACTATTTAGGCTTCATATCTCTCTGATCTTTCACGGTACATCCATTTATACTTTTCTAATATAGACAACTATTCCCAACCCTACGTTGTATAGCTTATATATATATATATATACATATATATAAAGTCTTATTATTCTTTTAGCAACAATTTTTTGTGTAAAACAGTTATTAATTAATGTATTTATTGTAGGAAACTCGCTCTGCGTGACTAATACCCGCTCTTGACTATTTTTTTTTAAATTATTAATGAAACGTTTTTCAACGACCACTGTTTGATTTGCAAAAATCGCATTTTGTTGCAGTGGAGTAACTCCTAGCATACATAATATTTTTCAAACGTATAGCCTGCGAGTAACCGGGCATTTATTTGAGTCGATATTTTTTCGATTATTATATCAAATTCGACATTTTTTTCTTCTCCTTTGCTGAATCCCCATCATCCCTTGTCAGTATTTTCATTAAAACAAATTGTCTCAACCTGCACGGATTAACTTTAGCAGCCAGGGGAGAGGGTATATTTGTTTGAGCATCACTTTCGTTTTTATTTCCTTTAATCTTTGATTTATTTTTAAGAAAATAAGAAGAAACACTTTTAACCTCTATTTTAACCACTTTTTTACTTTTTTTATAATGCGAAATTCTTTTACGTTTAATACTAAGCCATTTACGACATTTATTTAAATTTGTTTTTCGTTTTGGAAAAGGTATAAAGCGTAGTCCAAGTACAGTAGAACGCCGATTATCGGAACTCCAATTAACCGGACTTCTAATTATCCGAACAGCCAATTTCTTTCAAAAATATTTTTCAACCGAATTTTCAATTATCCGAAAACAGCCGTCAAAAATTGTCACTCAAAATTCTTTTAAAACGAACTTTCGATTATCCAAACACCCTATTAGACTCGGATATCAGATTTTAAATGATGATGATGATTGTGGGTGAGATTTACGATGAAAAATAAATTGAAGAAATGAAAACGAATGCTCTGAAAAGGACACAGGTCCATCCCATACGAAGCCTTTGAATGTTTGAAAACAGCTATGAAATGGCTCGAACGGCAGAAGAACGCTGATCCTATTCAACTAACGTATTTAAGAAGAATTCGAGATAGGGCAGCAATGAAAAGAACGTTTTCTTTGAAGCAAGAAACAATCGAAAGCTTTTTTCATTAAATTATAATCTCTGGTGTTTAGAAAATGATATGAAAAAGTAAAAAAAAAAAAAAAAAAAAAAAAAAAAAATTAAAAAGATAAAAATCAATTTTTAAGCATGCCAGCATTAACTAGTGCTGTCAGTCCAAAGCGTGGATAAAGTGTGAAGATTTTAGTATAGTGAAGAACATCCGTTAAATTGTATGTTCATTTGTCCGGACTTTTGCTTATCCAAACTAGGGTCGATCCCGACTTGTTCGGATAATCGGCGCTCTGCTGTATATGCTCTTTATAACGTGAATCACTTTTACAACTAGAAAATTTACATCGTTTTCAAAACATTTTTACCTTTTTTTCTATGCCGAATAAGGCATATAAATGAATTATTTAGCGGCGACTCCTGTCGTTTCTGTGCAACTCCAAAAGTCTAAAAAAACCGTTCAAATTCAACAGCTTTTCAATTTCGCGGATTTCGTCACAAAAAAAAAAAAAAAATCCCCACAAATTATGTCCTTGAGGAATAATTTTAGGTAAAAAATGCCACAGATATAACGTTAAATGTCATTATCTTTTTTTTAAATTTACAAATAATTATTTTTTCTTTCCTAATACCACAAAAAGAAATTGCCTAGGAACTACATATATATATATATATACATATATATATATTATACAGCAAAAACATACCCGTGTGTAACGCCGACGTCATATTGACGATGCAACCTGTGAAATAAATTTCGCTTATTTGAAAATGTACTAACACCTAAACATCAGAAAATTTCAATCTTTACACTGTCTTAAAACAATATAAATAGTTCAGTATTTGTTTCCGGCTAATATTCCATAACGAAATTAAAAGTTCATCAATAATTAGATAAAAGGAAAACATAAATAAATCAAATGTTAACAGCTATTTAATCGAACTTCAATTTTTTTGTTTAAAATTTGACGTTATGCTCACTTGCATTTTGTATATACTCATGTTAATGCTCTTTGTTTTACTGAAAAATGTTTGAAAATGTAATTTTTATTTCCATTATGACGACATATTCATCTTCGTTTTAATTCTTAAAAAAAAAAAAAAAAATATTTCAGTTTCATTCACGTGGAAATTTTACAACTGAAAATTAATTGCTATAGACAAATTAATATTACGACTTTTGAATAATTTGCAACAATAAATAAAAAATGTTAAATTTTATGAAAAAATTTCCCTTGATTCTCGATGAAAAAAATAACATTTGGAATTATTAAGAAAAATATTTGAATAATGTAAATAAAAATTAGCCTGTATTACTTCCTAGGTTATAATTCACCCAAATGCAAAGGCATTTTATCGTCCGTTTTGACCCTGACGTCAGGCAAAATTTTCACATTTTAAATTTATAACTAGCAGGAATGACCGAGCTAAGCTCGGTCAAAATTAGCTTTGCGTTTATCTGGATATATTATTCCCACTGAATCATTCTTGCTGTTTTAGATGCAATTAGTTTGACCCTGAGACATAGTGACCCAAAATGACCCACTAATCGAATTTTTTCGAACATGCGACCTAACGCAATGCTTTCTTCTCGAGCCTGAAAACGATGGAATACAAAATTTAGTGAAAATCGTTAGTCGTTTTCTAGATAAATAAAGCTTGCCCCACGTTGACCCAAAAACCCACTAACCGAAATTTATCGAACATGTGAGGTATTTCAATGGTCTTTTTGTACTGTGAAACGGTATAACAAAAGAGTTGTAAAAATTGTTTGAAGTTTTTTGAGATGTCGTTAGCTTGACCTCGACCCATTATCACCAAAATGACCCACTAATAGAATTTTCTTGAGCATGCGACCCAGCCCAATGGTTTTATCTTGTCCAGCGACGGTGTAGTACAAAGTTTTGTCAAAATCTTTCGAGCCGTTTTTTAGAAACAGTTAGCTTGATCCTGATCCATTAGGACACAAAATGACTCATTGATTGAATTTTCTTGAACATGCGACCCTGCCAGACGGTCTTATCAGGCCCGGAAACGGTATCATACAAAATTTTGTCAAAATGTTTTGAAGCGCTTTTTAAATACAATTAGCTTCACCGTGACCCATTGTGACCCAAAATGACCCACAAATCGAATTTTCTTGAGCATGCGACCTAACCCAATGGTCTTCTCGAGCCCGAAAACGATAGAATACAAAATTTAGTCAAAATCATTTAAGCCGTTTTTTAGATACAATTAGCTCGACCCTGACCCATTGTGACACAAAATGACCCACTAATCGCGTTTTCTCGAACATGTGACTTAGCCCAATTCTCTTTTCATGCCCAGAAACGGTATAGTATAAAATTTCGTTGAAATGTTTTGAGCATGTTTTTAGATTCAATTAGCTGGACCCGGGCCCATTGTGACCCAAAATGACCCACTAATAGAATTTTCTCGAACATGTGACTTAGCCCATGACCAGAAACGGCCATATATTAAAAAATTTTGTGAAAATGTCTTGAGCCGTTATTTAGATATAATTAGCTTGACCCTGACTCATAATAACCCACTAATCGAATTTTCTCGAACACGTGACCCATCCCAATGGTCTTTTCGTGTCCGAAAACGATAGATTACAGAATTTCGTCAAAATCGTAGAGCCGTTATCTAGATAAACTTAGCTGGACCCACGGTCACCCATAAATGACCCACTAATCGAACTTTCTTAAACACTTTAACCATCCCAATGGTCTTTTTGTGCCCGAAAATGATTAGATACAAAATTTAGTCAAAATCGATTGAGCCGTTTTCTAGATATAATTAGATTTAGCAAAGAATAAAAAAAAAATGTGGCTTCAGGGACAAAACGGTGGGAAAATTAATCACGAAGTTATGAGCTCCATAGGTTTACTATGTTAAATTAGCACTGAGAAGTGACACTGGAAAGTATTACGCTGCCGTGCAATACTTACATATACATAATATATAGTTTTTTTGTAGAATTTAAAGTAATTTAGGCTTGAGGATTTGGCCTTGGTTCCACAAATATTTCGGGGTTTTTTTTCAATATTTTTATGATATTTAGTGATTTACAGTTTTTTAAATTCTTTATCTCGACTGTGATTATAATTTTTTTTTTTTTTTTTTTTTTTTTTTTAAGGATAAAAATTCATTTTTGCTTTTCATATTCACATTTCTGAATGATGAATTGTGTTGTTTTATAATGGTTTTATATACATATGGAGGTAGGATTATTCAATTTCTTTTAACATTTTTTGAAAAAATAATTTAAAAATCTTAAATTTTTTCAATACATTAATTACAATTTAGTTTTCACAGTAATAAAAAATAAAATTTTTAGAAAGTTTGTTTTAAGCGTTAGAGTAGCTATTATTTTTGTTTGTTGAAAAATCCTTCGTACCAAATCTTATACGACGCTCCTATTGTGAAAAATGCCTCCTTATTAAATAGAAATTGATTATTAAATTTAAACTAAAGTGGAACGCTTTCAAATACTAACCAGTTTACGGCCAACAAATAATAATGATAAAAATAAAAATTAATTAAATGTGTGCGGTTTCATTTCATATAGTTTCCACTTTTGTTGTAATCACATCGTAAT
This sequence comes from Maratus speciosus, assembly GCA_963932465.1. Taxonomy (NCBI): domain Eukaryota; kingdom Metazoa; phylum Arthropoda; class Arachnida; order Araneae; family Salticidae; genus Maratus; species Maratus speciosus. Next base: position 6,923,239 of record OZ010789.1, read on the forward strand.
GTTTTTTCAAAGTAGTATTTTGCATTTATATTTTGCATTCGCTTTAAATCCTGACGGTACTTTTAAGTACCTTAAGGGGGTCCGGGACACAAAAATCTTCAAATTTTGCAAAAACATTTTATTTCATAAAACATTTCTCTGTTTTTTCCTGCTTATCTGAATTAGAACAAAAAATATAATTTTGTTCGTTTTGGTTTGTTTTCAAAATCTAGATTTCAAGCAATGGCTGTCATGGAAACGACTTCTTGTAAAAATGCGTTTTTCTTCATGATAGGTTTTTTTCACCCTTTCTCGTATTTAAATTCTTATAACTCGAGAACCGTTAAAGATACACGGTTCAAACTTGGAACACATCTTTTTCAATTGTTTTACTTTAATTTTGATTCGGCATATTTGAAAAAAATATTTACTTTTGAAAATATGATTTTTTTTTTTAAGTTGCACCACTTTTTTTTTTAATTTTTTCGTTAAATATTTTTAATTTTTTTTTATAAATCAGTATTTTTAAAAATGCTGAGTCAAAATTAAAACTTATATATTCCTGTTTATTTAAATGAAAAAAAAATTGAAATTCTATAAATAATATTTCGAGTTATAACGATTTTAAATTACCCCACTTTTTAAATAAATTTTAAATTTAAATTTTTTTTAAAAAAATTCTGAGAAGTTTTATCATGTCATTTTGTTTACAAATGATAAGGTTAACCATCACAAAAGAATTCAGAATTTTAACTCAATAAATAAAAATTATTTGAAAATGTGTCCCGGACCCCCTTAAAGAAAATTAAATGTCAAATTTATTTAATTCGTCTGCAAATAAAAGTAGATTTCACTATTCATACGAAATAATTTAGAGTAAAATAGTCGAAGCTCACTATTTTTTGTAATGGAGTTATTTGCTCAACTCTTTACCTAGTTGTAACTTTTTATCCTATTCAAAAATGTTATACGAAAAATGTACAACTGCAAAACACTTCCCAGTTACAGATAGGATCCCACTACATGGATGGACACTGTTCTTATAAGAAGGGTGAGATTTCCATAACAGTTCATGAATCTCATTATTCTGGTCAATATTTTGCAAAAAAGAGATCTCACGACCGATTTATTGAATCGGTTTTAATTTTAAAAAATGATCGAAAAATCAAATTATTATTATATAGGTCAGGGTTGGCGAACCTTTTTATAGCTCCGTGCCAATATTTTTCGAAAAATATTTTACATGGCCTTGACGTGCCAACTAAAAAACTAAATTAGGGGATTGAAAAATCATGAATAAAAATTCTTTATTTATACTAAAAAGTAACTGGGTAACATACATTAAGTATTGTACTGCAATAATTATAAAAACAATAACATTTAGAAGTTAGTAAAAAAATTACGTGATTAATTGTGTTATTGTATTTTGGATGAAAAATAAGTAATATTGGGTTAATAATTTCAACATAATGCAAACTGAACTGCATTTATCTGACAACTGCTTTGTATTTGATTTTTTGTATTATTCATTTGCAAAAATAATGAGCTTGTGGACATAGATAGATGGAAAAATTATTTAAAGGGGAAAAGCCGTTTCTTTTAATATCTCTGAAATTAGTTTTCAAGTTGCTATAATTTACCATTGGTATTTTTACTAAAGCGGTAATTCACCGTATTTTAAAAAGCAGCAATTAAAATTCTTCAATTTCTAATTAATCGAATTTAGGCAAGATCAGATCATCACTAAGTTCGTGTATTTTGAGCAATATCACTGTACATGGATTTACATCGACAAGCAACAGCGTGCCAAAATTAATTTTAGCGTGCCATAGGTTCGCCATCCCTGATATAGGTTGTTCTGGATATCTTAGACATGAACGTAAATCACGTATTCAGGGAAAGCCATTTTTGTATTCAAAATTCAGGATATAAAGGGTTGTAGAAAATCCTGGTCGTTCGAAAAAGGGAGACGTCTCGATTATGGATAAGATCGGGCGAAAAACGACAAAATGGATGTGAGTTGTGGTTTTCGAGTTCCCAAAACACTCTCATGTTAGCCACAAGATACGTCAGCGTTTTCCCGTAAGAAACTAGTAACCTCAGAACCGCAGATGGAATTAAATTGCTGATGCACATTTTTGCATATCTGAGCTTGGGAACAAATTAATAGCCTAACCCCAGATTTCATTTCGAAGTAGCCGAGATCCAACGGATCTAACTAGCTCTAGACAAGAGCTAAAGTCGCTGCGAAACCGGACGTCTCAGCTGCCGCGGGCAGATGCCGCAAAAACCCCTACCCTCCCGTAACTTTGTAAATATCTGTATTAATTTGAAGTGTAATAATAATCAAGAACCATTAAATACCTTTTTTTCATTAATTATTGCCTTATTCCTCTATCATATAGATGTCAATAGAGAACATTTAAAATTTGCCTCGTGAGTGGGTGGGGTTGGGGAGGGTGGGAGTCACCTTAAAAATAATTAAAAAATATTTTTTAATCTTAAGCACTGTGGAGTTTCAATGAAAATTACCAATAAGTCAATTTTATTTTTTAACAATCCTCCTCCTTCCCTTGATAATAAATTGTATTAATTACTTTGGTGATGCGGTAACTTGTTTTACAGTTCAACCTATTTTTCTATAAATTCTATAATGCATGCATTTCAGTCGTCATCTAATTTTATTATCTTATTAAAAATTATTAATGTTAATAAAAAAGTTTAATAACTGTAATTAGTAGTTATTTTCGGGTTCGAAGACTTTCGATCATACTGTTTTCTTTATTATTGTTTGCGGTAATTTTTTCCTGTATCATCCTAACGTTTTACATCATTTGTTTTGAAAGCCTAAGTATTCAAAAAAGTTTTCTAATAATACTGCATTAGGCTTTTAGCGGGTATAAATAATTGTGAATAATAATATCTACATTATAAAGGACAAACATATCTGTGCGTAACGCATACGTCATTTTGCGAATGGCAACACTTTGAAATTTGAAATAAAATTTTGGCTTTGCAATTTTCTCTAACTGCAAATTTTTAAACTTCTAAACATCGCACATTTTAAATTTTTACACCGTCATGTAAGGAAAAAAATGCTCTTTTAAATGCAATTTGTTTGAAAGCTGTATCTTAATTTATTTTGAGATATTAATTTTTTTGTAGTTTTTAATACCATTTTTCTTATCCTGGCAACAAAAGTACCTAATTTCTATTGAAAGTCGTTAAAAGTAAACGGAAAATAGGAGATACTGTATCTTTTTGTTGCCATTTCCTCGTAAAACCTAAAAAAAAAAAAAGTTGAAATTAAAATATGCGCTATGTCAAGAATATTGTCTGTTATTCCGTGATAATGACGCCATATGCACATTTTCCTATAGACGAAGTTTAAGATTGGATTGTAAAAGTGGATTGCTTTAGCGGATGCAAATGACGTCATTTTATTAAAAAAAGCGTGTATTTTAATTCTTAAACCTGAATTATGTTTTGTAGAAGTGCGTCATTTTTACAGCCCAGCTGCTTTGAAATTCTTCATAGGTAAAAATGCCTCACTTTTGAAAGTAATGTAATCGAAATCACATAAAACGCAATGTTTTACAAAAAATTAGAGTGCCTTTATAAAAGAGGGGTGGCATGCAAATAATAGCGATTTATATTACAGAAATTTATGATTCTCGCCAGGATGGATTTACTTCGCCGAGTTAGACAAGCAAACAAATAATTCGTGGTTTAAAATAATATCGTGTTCCTGAGGTTTTTGTGGAAAATTCTCTCGAATAATAAAATTTTAATGCTGTTCTTTAGGACATTCTACTATAATTTTATCAAAATAACATAATTTTCTTAATTTAATTTTTACTAATTTTATATAATCTATGCATTTAAAATACAAGTGTGTTTTTTAGTCATTTGCCCTGATCTTTCTGCTGAACCAAATTTACTATCTGTTTTTTTTTTTTTTTTAATATCCCCACTTTTATATTTTAATTTTAAAAGCATTTTATTAAATTTCTTCAAAATGAGGAAAATTAGATAGTTTTCATTATTGCAGACAAGCAAGAAATAATGAGTTGTTTTTAACTTTATTCTTCCTATTTTCTGATAAAAATTCAAAATTGTTGTATAGGGTTTAGTGACGCAAAATCCCATTAGGAGCAAAATATTATACGAGGGTCACTCTGAAAATTTTGAGATACAACTAGGTTTTTAAAAATATAATTACAAAATTTTAGGTGTGTTCAAAGTAGTCTTTTCCAGCATCAATGCACCTTTGTAGACGAATTTTTCACAGATTAAATACCTCAAGCCATTAATTTCTTGGAATAGATGAAAAAATGCATTTATAGCCACATCAATCTCTTCTTCTGAATGAAAACGACGTCCACATAAGTTCTTTTTTAGATTAAAGAATAACCAAAAGTCACACATAGCTAGATCAGGTGAATACGGCGGATGTTCTATCACTTTAATTCGTTTTTGTTTAAGAAACTCAATTGTTAATCCGGCTGTATGTGAAGATGCATTGTCATGGTGAAGCATTAGTCCCCTAACATTCATTTCTTGTAGAGTTTCTGGAAGACATTTAGTGGTATACCAGTTTGCTGTTACTGTCTTCTGTCCTTCTAACTTGTTGGCTTTCACCAATCCCGTACTTCTGAAGAAAACGGCATACATCACTTTTTTCAGTGCGCGTTGTCTTTTCACCATTGTCGGCGTGGCATCATCTTCAATGACCCATACTTTGCTTTCTTAACGTGTTGGAACTTCAAAAAACGGTATGTACGTTTCATCACCCGTTACAGTTTTAGAAATGATGCGGTGGCTACCATCATTTAGCAATTTAAGAGTTTCTTTACCGATTCTGACACGTTCCTCTTTTTGGTGCTCAGTTAGATTATGGGGAACCCAACAGCAAACTACTTTTTTCATTGCAATTCTTCATGAATAATTTTGTGTATGGCTGCGGATCCAATGTTAAGTTCCTTCTGTATCATTTGATAGGTACAGCGATTTATCATCCATTAAAAGTTTTCGCATGGCAGACACATTATCCGGGATTACTGCCGACGGCGGCCTCCCTGTGTGTTCTTCATCCTGAAGAAAATTGCGACCTCTGCTAAATTCTTTAAACCATCTGAATACAGTAGCACGAGCTGGAGATTCATCACCAAATGCTAATTTCAACCATTGAACGCATTCTTCTTGATTTAATCCTGCTTTAAAATCGTAGAAAATCATAGCGAGAAAATGTTCTCGCGTCAACTCCATTTTCTCTTCTGTTTAAAATTTATTCTACACTAAACAAGTTGAAGTAAGTCAGTAAAAAATCGTCTGCTGTGTTAAAATACTTTGTATTTTAAAATTAAACCGTTATTTTTATTTTGTAAATTCTCGTCTGCGCGTATCTCAATAATTTCAAAGTAACCCTCGTATTAGGGGCATAATAACGGAAAATGACATACTGCTTTTGAAAACACGCATTTTTCCTCATAAATTTTCTATATTGTTTTACCTTCTGCATGTGTACTAATAACTAAGTTTCAGATACTAGGCGAAATGCTTATTTAAGTGAAAATGAAGTCATATTTAAAAGAAAGCGATCATTTTCTTAGACAAAACTAAACATTTTAACACAAATGTGTCTAAAAAACATAAATTAAGGAAATTTTTATTCTCAGGAATTGAGATTGGAATCTCAAGTAAAAAGTGCGTCTGTTCACATAAAATATGTTGCTGACAATCGTGACTTCAAGTTTTGATTTAAAATGATTTTTAAATGATCAAACAAAATACAATTTTTTAAAAATGATGAATATGGTTATGAGAAGTGCCTATGCAAATTTTGAGAAGGTGAAAATTACTGTTTTCATTCCGGAAATCCAAGCATAAGAGCCTCAATTGATAAACACATCCTAAAAACTGATTTTATTATATTTTACTGATTAAGTATCTATATTATAAAGAACAAACGTATCTGTGCATATCGCTGACGTCATTTTGCGAATGGCTTCACGATCAAATTTCGGTCTTGAAATTTTCGATACTGCAATTTTTTAATCCTCTGACCATCGTACGTTTTCAATTTTCGTCGCATAAGGAAAAAAATTTACTTTCAAATGCAATTTTTTTTAAAAACTGTATTCATTGACTGATGTATTATATTTTCTAAAATAATTTTTAAGCGTGATTTTTTTTAAAGTTTATCTTATCACGTGCCGGTTTCAATACATAATAATAATAATAAACATTTTGCACATAAAGCAACAAACATTTTTCAGCATTTGTTTCGGACTATTTTTGCATAACGAAATTAATACTTGCTTTATAAACAAATAAAAGAATAATATTAAAAAAACCCACCAATCTAACATATTTGTGAAAGACAAATTAACGAAATTAATACTTCTTTTATAATAAAATAAAAGAATAATATTGAAAAAACGCCGATCTAACATATTTTTAATCGCACAATTTAAATTTCTAGATCACCAAATGGGATTTTCTTTTTCAAATAGAATTTGTTTGCAAAGTTCATCCCAGTTTACTGATTGTATATGGTTTTAAAAACAATTTTAAGGCATGGAATATATTTTTAATTTATCTATATCGTGCGGAGCTGGATTACGAAAGATTAATCCGTTTTCCCTTAAAACAAAATAAAGAGTTCATAATTTTCTTACGACTTATATCCATTAAAAAAACCCTCTTTATGAATAAATAAATAAAGTAATATAAATAAAACACAAATTTACCAGACATGTATAAGCTCTGAAATTATCAGAATATAAAAGGATGCCATAAGTAGCAAATTCTTGGCAAATAACTCTTAGCATGCGGCTAATAAGAAAATATTGCTTTTGATAAATTTCAAAAATTTATTTGATTAATTCGTATTTTCCATATGAGAAATGCTTTTTTAATGCAAGTGGTCAGTCTAAAAAATTTATTGCATATAAAAAGAAATAATAGTTTTCAATTAAAAAAAAATGTTTTCACCTACATTCTTTAACCCGGGAAGCCCGGGTATGATCCCCTAGTATAATTAAAAGTGCAATTATTTCATTTTCACGTAAACAAACAATTTAAATCAGGTTGATTTTCTGTGATCTAATTAGATTAGCCCATTCGACGATATCATAATTAGCGTTAATTATTCCACTGCATATAAGATATTAATTATTAACTTACAATAAATAATTAAAAAATACAGTAGTACCAACAGTATTGATTAAATTCGTTAATTCTGAATAAATTTAATTTCTAATTGCATTCATACGTGTATACGTTTATTACAACTTATTTTTTAATTAAATAGTTTTAGTTAATTTCATTTTTTAATTAAGGTTTAATTAGTACATTCGTAATTTCTATACAAAATGCTATTCAGATAATAGGCACATATAACAGATTTTTTTTTTTTTTTTTTTTTTTTTTTCCATTTGGAAAAATGGTTATAGTCCTCGGTCAGGGTAGGAAATCAAAAACATATCTGAAGCGTTTTATTAGTTGAATCCCGCATTTTATTCGTTTTCTGATTGGGGTATACAGTAATCTGTATTTTCCCTTTACTTTCAACAGAGATGGATACTTTTGTTGCCACTATGACAAAAAAGTAATAAAAACTACAAAAAAAAAAAAAAAAATTAATAACTCAGAAACAAATCGAGATACAGCTTTCAAACAAACTGCAATTAAAAATGCATTTTTTTTCTCTATACGACGATATAAAGAGTAATATAGTGGGATGTTTAGAAGTTTTAAAATGAAATTTCATTTAAAATGGGTCCAGGAATGTTAATGTCTAATCCATGGCGTACGTAATGTGTGATCAACTCCGTGCGATTTTTTATGTCTTAAATTTTAGTCTTTGAAAAAATCATTTGCCGAATAATCGTTGTAATTTGTTAAATTGCTTTTTTTTTTTTTTTTTTTTTTTTTTTTTTTTTGTAATAAGTTTAAAAAGCAACTTGGTTGCGAATTTCCACACCATCTTAGGCAGAGATACACTGACGGGAAAAAAAATCCCAACCCCAAGAAAGACTTGTGTTAGATAAACAAAATTTGGTTAGCGTGTTTATACATCTGAAAGATGACATCAATCGAAATTTCGCGCTTCGCGCATAAGTGTGGCGCTAGTAGCGCCACTCGGAACTTGCAGATCAGGTTTACTTTAAATGCGTGCTGTAAAGTTCGTGGGCGTTATTTAGCTTCGAAACGTGATGCATTGAGTTGTGCCAAGTTGATGTTAGCCAAGAAAGCCTCTAACAAGACGAAGTAGCCACTGTCAACAGCTCACCGAGTTGGAACGAGGTCGCATATTCGGTCTACGAGAAGGTAGATTTTCTTTCCGCGATATTGCGGAAAGACTTGGCTGGAATGTATCCACTGTGCATGATTGTTGGAAGCAGTGGTCAAGGGATGGTACTGCCTCAAGAGGACCGGGTTCCAGGTGGCCAAGTGGCACTCCTTAGAGGGAAGATCGCCGTATTCGGCGTATGACTGTGGCGCATCGTACTGCGTCTGCGGCAGAAATTCGAGCTACAGTTGGTACCACAGTGACACAGCGAACTGTTAAAAATTGGTTACTTCAAGGACAGCTCCTAGCCAGGCACCCTGTAGCGTGCATTCTACTGACTCCAAGACATTGCCGTTTGCAACGGCCATTGGTTTCAAACCAGAGCTCATTAGAGGACGTAGTGGAGATCTGTTGTGTTTTCTGATGAAAAAGAAACACAACAGATCCCCACTCCGCCCACCAATGAGCTCTGGCTTGACACGAATGGCTTCGCAAACGGCAATGGCTTGGAGTCAGTAGAATGCACGCTACAGGGCGCCTGGCTCGGAGCTGTCCTTGAAGTAATCGATTTCTAACAGTTCGTTGTGTCACTGTGGTACCAACTGTAACTCGAATTTCTGCCGCAGACGCAGTACGATGCGCCACAGTCATACGCCGAATACGGCGATCTTCCCTCTAAGGAGTGCCACGTGGCCGCCTGGAACCCGGCCCTCTTGAGGCAGTACCATCCCTTGACCACTGCTTCCAACAATCATGCACAGTGGATACATTCCAGCCAAGTCTTTCCGCAATATCGCGGAAAGAAAATCTACCTTCTCGTAGACCGAATATGCGACCTCGTTCCAACTCGGTGAGCTGTTGACAGAGACTTCGTCTTGTTAGAGGCTTTCTTGGCTAACATCAACTCAATACATCACATTTCGAAGCTAAATAACGCCCACGAACTTTACAGCACGCATTTAAAGTAAACCTGATCTGCAAGTTCTGAGTGGCGCTACTAGCGCCACACTTATGTGCGAGGCGCGAAATTTCAATCGATGTCATCTTTCAGATGTATAAGCACGCCTACCAAATTTCGTTTATCTAAAATAAGTCTTTCTTGGTGTTGGGATTTTTTTCCCCGTCAGTGTATTAAACAGAGCGCGATGCATTATTTTTACATGAAATGTTCCTTCAGGAAGCTTATGTGAACCACGAATCTTGTAACACACTGTTTTAAAACCGAAGAAACATATAAATTGTTTAGAGCAGTCTATGTTTTCACCCCTGTTCTGAATAAAAAGCTGATTTAAACTTTGAGGGCATCGGGAAAATATGTTCTTTCCATATAATCGCATAAATCTCACGGTAGCAGAAGGCAAGAAATTCCCATCTCTACACGTCTATTTGCATTTCCTTTGTACTCCCTATTTGCAATCTATTTATTTTACTACACTTGGCACATTCTGCAACTATCCTATAACAATGAAGAGGCCAATTTTGAAGACCGGTCAATAGATTTTTACGATACGAATTATTTTTACAGTCAAAGTTGCGAATGATAATGGTTCATCTGAATTTTTTGACGATCGCACAGAGTGTTTCGTTTAATATCTCTTTTAAAACACTTTATCCTTAAATTAATAAATCAAAATTGTTAATTTATAATTATTAAAATCAGAATGAAATGATGACGTGTTAAAAGCAGGAAAATATAAAAATGACGGTCACTCCACCGCCCTGAACCACTCATTTAAGATAGTTCTTTCAACGAATGATGATTTATAAACAATTTTACCAAAAATAAAACAGATTTCAAAAACTACTGCAGAATAAAAATGGCTTCATTTATGGCGACGTATTTTGGTCGCCAAATTTGGCGATATTTCACGAAATGGCGCTAAGCTGGGCTACGACTTGACGCTAACGTAAGGAATACATATTATTTTGCTTATATGTTTATGATTGGGAAAATGTTTACAACAATGAAAGATAATTTGCGAGAAATCATTGATTTTATTGGGTTTTGTTAAATTATTAAATGAAAAGAAATGTGTCCGGTTAAACTGCTGGCATTGAGCTCACAGGCTATTCACACTAATTGTATATTATACTCCTATTTCAAAAAATAATGCCCTTCAAAAAATAAATGAAATGATATTAGCCCCGTTTCCTCCCTTTATACTTAACCAATGAACCACCAAATCTAATAAGGGAAGCTCCTTCACATAATAAACCGGTATACCAAATTTCAAGCAAATCAGATAATTCTGCATGAAAAACCATTTCGCTAAATTACGAAAGGGGGGGGGGCGTATTAACTTCCCTATTTCCCCCTTTATGCTTAACCAATGAACCTTCAAATCTAATCAGGAAAGCTCCTTGTTAGAATGACCCTAGAAAAAAAAAAAAAAAAAAAAACTAAACTAAATTGGATGATTCTGCATGAAAACACATTTATTTAAATTAAGGGGGGGGGGAGTTGCTCCCCTTTCCCCATTTTATACTTAACCAATGAAACTCCAAATCTAATGAAGGAAGCGCCATATCGGAATATACCGGTATATCAAATTTGAAGCAAATCGAATAATTCTGCATGAGAAACCCATTTATCTAAAATAAGGGGTGGTCTAGCCCCCCTTTATACTTAACTAATGAACCTCCAAATCTAATCAAGGTAGCTCCTTAACGTAAAAAACCGGTGTACCAAATTTGGAGCAAATCGAATAATTCTGCTTGAAAAACCCATTTATCTAAATTAAGGGGGGAAGCCCCCTCTCCCCCCTTTATACTTAGCCAATGAACCCCCCAAAACTAATCAGAGAAGCGCCTTATCAGAATGAACCTAGAAAAAAAAAATGAAGCAAATCGGATGTTTTTATCAAGAGTTATCGCGTTACGTACATACATACATACATACATACATATAGAACCGGTGGGCACATTAGCTCTCAGGCTTTGATAGCCCGTGAGCTAAAATGTACTGAGCCAGTTTTAATGAAACGTAAGTGGTACCAGTTCGGGAGTATCCTCTTTCAATTAAAACAAAAATAACATGAATGGATCGCATAGTATATGTAAATTTCCAACTGGGCGAAAAATGTCCGGACCAGGATTCGAACAAGGGATCTCCTGGCTGAAGCCGCCAGTGCTCTGCCATCTGAGCTATCCCGGACGAATCTGGTGGAACTTATGTTAAAATTAATCTAGTATAATTTCGTGTGCAGCTATTTCTGGAGTTTCATTACCTGAGATTTATTCTGCGGAGCTGAACCAGGTTTCAGACAAGATGCTATAATCAATAAGGTTAGTCGGTTGAAAAAGTTCCACCTGATTCGTCCGGGATAGCTCAGATGGCAGAGCACTGGCGGCTTCAGCCAGGAAATCCCTGGTTCGAAACCTGGTCCGGACATTTTTCGCCCAATTGGAAATTTACACCTAATATGATTTATTTACCAATTGGAATAATTATGTTAAAATTAATCTAGTGGATCGCATAGTTTCGAAGTAATCGGTAAACATACGTTAAAAACAACAACAACAACAACAACAAAAACATACGCGTCGAATTAATAACCACTTCCTTTTTTTGAAGTCGGTTAAAAATGAATCAAATGTGTGTGTTGTTTCACTTCATATAGCTCACGATTTTCTTGTAATCACATCGTAATGTTTCTTCAAAATAGTATTTTGCATGCATTTGGCATAAAAGAAACCGTATGCAAATTTTATAAACGAAAAGTTTAGTGGAGTGGAAAAGGAGGGAGGGAGTCACCTTAAAATGATATACATATTTTTTCTTTTTTTAAAAACTTTAATGTCACTAAAATTTATTTTTCACATTAGGGAAAAATTTAAAAATTTAAGTATCAAAACAAAAGTTAATTACTGCAGAGTTAAAAAAAAATGAATGTATTGTAGTTTGCTTTGATTTCACGGTTTTATCTTTCATAACTTATTTCCAAGTCCTTTCGAAGTCCAGTAAATAAATGCAATTTTTTTTTTGAACGGGAACAAATAATGACGATTTCATTCCTTTATCTATTTCTTTGAGAGTTTCCTGACAGAATAGGGCAGGAGAGTTTATGGACCGCCATTCTTAATACATTGCCTAAAAAGACACAAAGGGGTTAATACTTAAAAATTACGGAGAAAAAAATCAACTTAATTTAGAAGTTTGATGAATTATACGCCCTCCGGAATTATTTTTCTAATAAAACCTTCTTCAAACGACAATCAGGAAAAAAAGAAATTTGTTTCATTTTCTTCAAAGAAATGGGTTCCTCATGGAGGGAGTTCAACTGGGATGGTCTCTGAATGGAGGTAAATTTAGTATTGAGCCTGTGGGAAAAAATCACGTTCCATGAAAATATGGCCGTTCAGGGAGGTGGTCGCACAGGGAGGTTTCACTGTATTATAGAACTGATAGAATAGTAGGTTGAACTGTAAAATGAATTTAGAAAAATTTATTATCAAAGGAAGGAGAAGTAATGTTAAAAGTAAAATTGACTCATTGGTAATTTTCCTTGAATTTTACTTTTAATATTACTTCTCCTTCCTTTGATAATAAATTTTTCTAAACTCATTTTACAGTTCAACTTACTATTCTATCAGTTCTATAATACAGTGAAACCTCCCTGTGCGACCACCTCCCTGAACGGCCATATTTTCATGGAACGTGATTTTTTCCCACAGGCTCAATACTAAATTTACCTCCATTCAGAGACCATCCCAGTTGAACTCCCTCCATGAGGAACCCATTTCTTTGAAGAAAATGAAACAAATTTCTTTTTTTCCTGATTGTCGTTTGAAGAAGGTTTTATTAGAAAAATAATTCCGGAGGGAGTATAATTCATCCAACTTCTAAACTAAGTTGATTTTTTTCTCCGTAATTTTTAAGTGTTAACCCCTTTGTGTCTTTTTAGGCAATGTATTAAGAATGGCGGTCCATAAACTCTCCTGCCCTATTCTGTCAGGAAACTCTCAAAGAAATAGATAAAGGAATGAAATCGTCATTATTTGTTCCCGTTCAAAAAAAAAATTGCATTTATTTACTGGACTTCGAAAAGACTTGGAAATAAGTTATGAAAGATAAAACCGTGAAATCAAAGCAAACTACAATACATTCATTTTTTTTAACTCTGCCGTAATTAACTTTTGTTTTGATACTTAAATTTTTAAATTTTTCCCTAATGTGAAAAATAAATTTTAGTGACATTAATTGTTACCTTTTTCAACAATTAAAATCTAGATTTAAATATGACCTCTATTAAGAGACCACCTCTAGAAGCGACCCATATTTATTGGAACGGAACGTGATCGCTTTAAGGAGGTCTTATTGTATATGATTTCAGTCGTCATTTAATTTTATTATCTTATTAAAATTATTAATGTTAATAAAAGTGATTAGTAGATATTTTAGGTTTCTGAGCCTTTCGAACATATTTGTTTCTGTTATTTATGTGCGATAATTTTTTCCTGTATCATCCTAACGTATTACATCATTTGTTTTGAAGCTTAACTATTCAAAAAAGTTTTTTACCCTATTTCATTAGGCTTTTAGCGGATATAAATAATTGTGAATAATAATACATAATTAAAAGTGCAATTATTGCATTTTCACTTAAACAAACAATTAAAATCAGATTGATTCTCAGCCATCCAATTAAATCAGCCCATTGGACGATATCATAATTAGCGTTAATTGTTTCATTGTATATAAGATTAATTTTTGACTTGATAATTAAAAAATACAGAAGTACCAACAGTATTGATTATATTCGTTGTATTGAATTCATTTGACTTGTAATTAATTTACACGTTTATTAGAATTTATTTTTTGATTAAATAGTTTTAGTTATTTTTTTTTAAATTAATGTTAAATTAATATTTATGAACTATTCGTAATTTCTATACAAAATGCTATTCAGATAACAGACACACGTAACTGATTTTTTTAATTAATTAATTACTTTATTTTTTGTAATGAGTTATAGAAGCAAGTTGATTGCAAATTTCCACATTATTTTAGACAGAGTTATTAAAAAGAGCGCAATGTACAGTATAAACTCGATTATCCGAAGTAATTGGGACCGACCTTCTTTCGGAAAATCGAAATTTTCGGATCATTGAGAATGCTTCAATTTTAAGATTAAAGAAAAATATATGAAATATTTCGTATTATGGTAACGGGTGCTTCATAAAAATAAAACAATAGCAAAATAAAAACAAGAATAAATTACCTGAATTTTAATTTTGAAATTAAGTACCTTTGACATAGACCACAAGGGTTTGAAAAAACGTTTTGTTTGTCGTAGTTTCGATTGTTTTCCCTTTGAAGCTCTATCACGGAGTTTTTAAATTTTATTTGACAAACCAGTATCGCAGTCTTTTTGCTGCTCCAGCCATGGCAAATCTTTTGCAAAACATTCAAAAGCTTCAGAATTGCTAATCTGTTCATTGTCTTCGTTCCACTCCGCAGCTTATGGGAGCTCAAGTTAAATTCAAAGGAACTCTAAGAAATGAGATCGAAATATATACTCGTAGTTTGGAAAGGACAGATGCACACAAGGAGGGAATATGATAGGTAAAAAAAAAAAAAGCTTTCAAAATGGATTTTGCATATAAAGAATGTGATAGTAAGAAAAAAGCTTTAAAAATGGATTTCGGTTAACCGAGAGCTTCGGTTAAAGAGTTTCGGATAAAAGAGGTTCTACTGTATTATTTTTATATGAAATGTTTCATTAGGAAACTTGTAGGAACCACGAATCTCGTATTGCACTGATACCGAACAAACTAACAAATTGTTTAGAGCAGTCTATTTTCTCACTACTGTTCTGAATAAAAAGCTGATTTAAACTTTGAAAGTATCGGAAAAAAATTACGGTAGCAGATGGCAAGAAATTCCCGCGTCTGCCCTACTGTTTATATTTCCTTTTTACTCCCTATTTGCTATCTATGTACAGGATGCGTCATAAATTTTTGCAAACTTAGAAAAATCATAATAAAAGAAATAATAACTGCAAAAAATTTTAGGTTTGGGTGAACAGGATCAGAGGGACATTGGATTTTTTCTATGCATGAAAAAAAAAAGATTCCTAAAATAACCGAAAGAGGGCGCCACTGCATTCTCCTCATGTGATTGTTTGGTGTGGTTCTACTGCGTCTTTTATTCTGGGATTCTTTTATTCTTTTTGAAGAGCTTTGCCCTGAATCCGTCTGGAAAACCTATGTACAGTTACTTCAGAACGGTACGTTACAGTGGCGCCAACTTATATCGGCCCATGGAGCGCGAGCCTACCCAGTAATTTGATCTTCGCCCACCCAATTTCTATTTATTTATTTATTTATTTAATCACTGAAATAAAATTTTACATTATTGAAGTTCTCAAAATAATTTTGTTTGAAAAATAGCAAGCACATCAGTTAGAATTATAGAAGCACTGAAATCCCCTTCAGCGGATGTAAAAATAAATTTCTCTCAAAAACAAATTTCCTGAATATTTTGCCATCGGTTTTAATGTCTTGATGAATCGATGAAGATGACTAAAATGACGTTTAGTTTTTTGCATTTTCAATAGTTAGCAATTTTTATGTGATTTATTTAATAATTATTAACTTATAATGAAGAACTTCTAAGAATACAATTTTATAAATTATAATTAAACTATAATAATTTTATATTTTACTTAGAAAATCCGTCATTTGACTTCGAATTATCATCTTTAATCATTCATTTCTCCCGCCTCTCTCTCCACACACGCGCACTGAGGGAAAAAAAAATGTATGTAATGTTATTTTACTCAAACTTTTTTGAACCCACCTAATATTTTTCAAAGGTTTGCGCTATTGGCATGTTACGCATTTGCCTGGACATGTTGTGGCTGCATTGCAGGAAAGAGTTTACCTGTCGTTACCTTCATGCAGGATGGTGCTCCCACACCACTTTGCGCGTGAAGTCAAGACGTTCGTGTTAGACACTTTCACTGAAGACCGAGTGATAAGTCGAGGTTGTAAGTTTGAGTGGCCCTCACGATTCTCAGACTTGGTCTCGGCAGATTTTGGGTTGTGGGGATACTTAAGGTATCGTGGGTACCGGGGCCTTCCAACCACTTCGGTGGAACTGAAAGATGCCATTCGACGGACCGTCGGTGGCATCGATGCCGACATGCTACACTCACAAGGAGAGGGTCCGAGGTTGGTGTCACCGAATGCGATGAACATTTGTGTATCGATAGACTATAGTTAGTATATAAATATATGAGCGTCATAAAGCGCAACCCCCCAGCAGTTTCTTGAGAAAATAAGACGCAAAGTTTAAGCTACAGTTTATAATCGGATAAATTTCCTTCTTTGGCAAGCGGTTAAGTAGCATGGTCGGCAGCATGCTGGATTTGAGATTTTTCTACCCGAGTTCAAATCCCGCTAGGACTTGTTTTTGCGGGACGAAAATTTTTATTAATCATTTTCGAGCCGCATTTGAAAATATATGTATAATAATTGAAATTTACGAAAAATATGAATGAAATGTGTGTTTTGTAGCATATAAGTGCTTTTTTAACTTAGAAATTTTAACATAACTCTATCGATACACAAATGTTCATCGCATTAGATGACACCAACCACGGACCCTCTCCTTGTCAGCTGTAACAGGCGTATGGACACGCCTCACTTGCCCGTTACCTAGTGGTGATGTCATGTCGATCATCTTTTACTTTAAAACAAATGTACAATGTCATGTTATTGTGATTTGTTTCGTTGTCTGTTTGTGCTTGTCTGATTTCAATAAAACGTCTCAGTATGGCGTGTGAGCGCCCTGTTTCGGTTACTTTAGAATCACTTTTTTTTATGCATGGAGAAAAAAAATCCAATGTCCCTCTGATTATATTCGTGCAAACAGAATTTTTTTAGCATTACTTCTTTTATTCTGAATTTTTTAATTTATCAGTCATCGTTGCGAATGGTTCATCTGAATTTTTTTGACGTATCTCTGTATTCTGAAAAGAAAAGTAAGTAACGCCGCTACTGCATTAATTGAACTTTGACTTTCTCGTATCACAATAAAACTAGTTGGATGTGCCAATCTCAAAACTTTCTTCTATCTTATATATTTTAATATTTCAAAATGTTGTTACAGATGTCAATATTTCGTTTTTATTAGTTCAATACTAGTATAGCAACTTTAACTTTCATCTTCAATTTCAACTCCAGTCAATGAATGAATCGGAGTAACGGCGAGTTCATCTCGATCATGGTATTTATTAAAATCACGAATAGTCGGCTTATCGGGATGGGAAATTCCAGTCGATTCACGAGCCATTGGTGTACAATAGAACAACGAAAATTTAAGAAGAGTACACAAAAATCGCTATGACAGCGCCCCCTTCTGGCAGATTTTTTCCAAATGAATGAAGAACCTGCTTGCCATAGCTAAAAGCTTTTAAAAAAATTGGTTCAATTCTATGCGTCACTTCATACACTGTTTGATGGTACAATGGCGACAGACACACGGACAGACAGATATTTTCCATAAACATGTATTTGGGTATCTCTGACCCATAAAACATATCAATCCGTCGAAAACCGGAATTCGAAAAAGATTTCGATTATAATATTTTCTTCAATTGAAGGTAAAAGAAAGTAAAAAACTATGGTCTGTAAAATGATGAAAACGGGTAATTTTATAGGTAAAAGTAGGATAAGCACACTGAAGCAGTGAGTTTTTAAAGCGAAGAATTATTTTCAGTACTATTTAATGCTGAAATCGGTCAAATTAGTTCCGTTAAAAAAGTTTTATACTAGCAAAATTACGCTTAGCCTTGTAAAGTTGGGTACACCCTGCATTATTGCAATATCCTTTTTATCAACGTCATCGGTTAAAAAATAAGGTCAATATTGTTAAACATTTCGCTTTTCTAACCATTTTTATATCCTTTTTTAAACCAATTTTTTTTTTTTTTTTTTTTTTTTTTTTTTTTTAATTAAGACTACTCTAACCATTTCGCCTTGAGAGATGCCTTTTTCCGCCTCTAAAGTTTGCGCCCTCTGTTTTCCAAGTTGTCTTCTTTAAGCATTTATCTATGAATATTTTTTCATTAAAAAAAAAGAAAATATTTTTAAGCGCTTCTGCAAGTTCGCTTTCAATTAAGTCAATTCGTGTTTGAATGGCTTCGGGCGATCATTTAGATAATTACAAGAAATGTTAGCCGTGAAATTGCCTAACAGATGAAAACTTCATTAAAACTTCTCTTCCCTATCGGGGAATGTTGCCTCAGACTATTAGGCGGCATTAAGCCATTTTTATGCAGTTTACAATTTTTTTTTTCTTATCCAATATAAACAACAACAGCGGGCGATCCGCGCCAGGTTGATTTTGAAATTTCTGTTTTTTTATATTCTCTCGATTCATAAACAAATAAAGTTGCCATAAAGTGTCAATATTGATTTCACATGGAAAATACAGGCGGATTCAAAAGATGGGACAAGCTTTATGCAATTGAGTCTTATCGCGAACAACAACATACAAGAACAGTTTATGACGTTTAAAACGTCACACGGAGTGGATCCTCTTTACACGGTAATTAATACAAAACGGAGCACAACCCCAAAACTTGGCCCAAAATCCAAAAATTAAAATTAGCTCATCAATTGTAAAAAAGGTATTTTTTTAAATAGCTAACTGGTGCATCGTTCTATGTCTATATCAAAAGCATGAGTCCTATTCGGCGGCTACTAGTTGAAGAGGAGCTTTCTTTGCGAGATGACGCGCTTTACTACGTTTCAATTTTGTTATGTTTAATTATGTTTAAATGTATATTTTTGTGGCTTCATGAATTTATGAACTCAATAGCATATTTTTAATATAATAAAAAATAAATAAAAATTAAATGTTGTTTTTAAGCCTTTGTATCTTTAATTTTTATATATTGATTTAGATGTATAGCTTTAAATGTGTGTCGTGGCTTGCCGGACTCTTTTTGAAGTATAGTCGTATGGATTACAGCTTTGAAGGCCAATTTATAAAAAAAAATATATTCCGCCTATCTTAGCCATTTTTAAAAATGTATTGTTTTCGTAATCTCTCAAAAAACAGAATATGCTACAACTCAACTTTAGAGACTCTACTTTGATAAATACTAAATGCCAATAATAGATGTATTAATACATTGATATAAATAATTAAAAGTTTACTTATAGTAAAATGAACCACATTTAATTAAATATGACTTGTAAGTAAACAACTCTATCAAAAATTACTTTCCTCTTATAAGCAGTAAAATATAGAGCAAACTTTACAATTTATATTTATTTAGTTTTAATTAAATGCATACTTTTATATGTATACAACATTAATTGAGAGTATTTACTAATAGTAGGTCAAAAGCAACGATTTTAACTGTAAAACATATAAAAAATTATTTTGGTCAGGACTCTGCTTCAAATACTCCACTGTGTGACGCGCCCATCGTTTTGTGTTAATCCCCGTGTAAAGATGATCCACTCCTTGTGACGTTTTTAAAGTCGTGAACTGGCATTGTATGTCGTTGGTCTTGGCCATACACGTGAAAATAAATTTGTTCTCATTCGGAACATCTTGGAACGCTCATTTGCGAGAACAAACATGCACATGATTTCAAATGCAACAAGAAGAGGGAGATGTAAAAATAGAGGGCTCAATGTGCATGTCGTTGCACCTATATATCTCGAGTGTATCCAATAGTAATGCTGAATCCAGTTTTGTAAATTAAAAAAATACATTTTTTTTCTTCTTTTAATGGAGCAGTGATACGTTATCCGCTTCTTATGATGCACACTTTATGTATGTATGTATCATACTGACCCATCTTCCGGTTTGTTTCAAGTGAAATGAATATAATTTGAATCAGAAAAATATTTAATCCAATAGTTTCTCTCTGTGTATGGTTATTAATTAAAATAGGAGTTCACAACCTCTAATCTCGAGGCCACAAAGCTACCCTGAAAACTTTAGCAGTTAAAAAAATAACTAATGCAGAAACAATAACTATCTGTATGTCAGCATTCCCTGGAAAGTGCTGTTTTTTAAATTAATTATGACAGGAATGACATACACGTATATACGCTTACTAAAATCGCAGGATTTCAGGAGGTAGTGCAGCGCGCTCCTCGGCAAACAGTTACTGCAAATCTTTCCTTAAAATGCATTGAATCTGGCCGTGAGTGAGGATACCGTTTCGTCAAATATTTGAGAGTCTCCGTTTCGTTAAAAATTACCTAATTTTGAGGCGAAATGATTTTTGAAAATAACGAAATAAAGCTCAAGGATTTCTGAATCGTCAAAAGTGAGAGTTTCATTTCTGAGAATGCAATGAGACGAAAAATACTATACCGCATGGCGGGTTTCTATTTATATAAAATCCAAGTCTCTGTGTGTCCCTCACGATTCCGGTAGGACTACCACATTGTAATGAGTAATTGTTGAAAAATACTAATGCAGGATTACCACAGTAGCGCCAAATGTTGACCAACTTGGTGAATCATCGCCAAATGTGACAAAATATCACCAAATTTGGCGACAAAAATAAGTTGTCCTATAGGAAGCCAACTTGGCGATAGCTGGCTAATTTGACGGAATTCCCATTTAAAACCATTAATATTTCATAATTGCGGTCACCGCAATTTAATTTAAACTCCGCGCTTTTAAGGGGTTTTTTCAAAATCTATGGGTGAGAATTTAAAGTGTAATATACGAAAATGTACGTCTTTATATCTTCATTCCGATAGATTACATAAACAAACCTAAAAGTCCATTAATTTTGTTTTCATAGCCGTTTATATCATTTGGCAAAAAATCTCACTTCTGAAGCACAAATTATTGCAAAGTTTAAAAAAGTACGGCATATTAGAAAAGTACCGCTCTTTATATAGCCGGATACAAAATTTTAATTATCGGTACTTTTCCACTTTAGGGGTCTTGGCGAAAAAGGAAATTTGGCAACATATTTTTGGGGAACCTATTCACTGTTTCATTTTATATACACACGCATTTTTTTTCCATATTTATATAATTTATTAACCATAAAGAAGTCATTTATCTAATTTTATATAGAAGTAATTTGTACATAAAAAGCAACAATAATGAATTGCATTTTTTATGCATTCATTATATATAGCTTTTAATAAATGAGTTTCTTTTTAAAATGTGTAATTTACATTTGTCACTGCGGAACAAGCGAGAAAAACTCATATTCTTGCATACGTGTTGTATGTTGTTTAGAGTATATCATATTTTCCGTCATTTTTGACGGGCTATCTTTCCAGTTAAAAATTAAAATGTCGTCCCATGACGCTCGTCCTGAAGGGGTTAATAGTAGAGGACAAAGAAAAGAAGGGTATGTTTAAAGGAAAAGTAAATTCTCAGAACAAATGGGTTCATGCAATACTATCAAAATTATTTTTCACCTCCAAATTTAATTTACTGGAGTTCTGGAGCCACCCCAGTTCGTCCCATAAATAATCCTTTTACGACACCTGTCACAGCTCGTGGGTGGGAAAAAAAGGACGAAGCCGAGAAAAATCCTTTTTTTCCCCCTTTTTTCTGTCCTGGCTCATCCACGCTTTTCACTTCCTAATAAAATTATCCTGGAAAGCACGAAAAGTTATTTTAAAAAGTGGATGCCACATTGCTTTATCCTCAAAGCGGCTCTAATACTTTGATTCTTTTTAACCAAAGTAAAAAAAAAAAAAAAAAAAAATTAAAAAAATACAAAACAGACTTCCATTGTCCTTTTAACATTCTCCAACCTTGATAAGTGTTTATAAATTCGGTTTGTCTATCCGCGCTCTAACTCACCTTAATAGACTAGGATTGTCATGGAGATGATGGAGATGACAGACGTTTACCATGGTATGTTCGGTATAAAAAATGACACGTATAGTTCGTTTACAGGGACACTCAAAATAATTCAGTTACAGGATGATCTAGGGTATGTTCGTAATTATATAAATACGTAGCACCTAGGGTCGTCGTCTGGTGCGTCCGTCTGTTTACTATATATACACACACATATATATATATATTAGATGTATGCTAGAACAATGAACAGTGTTATGATATATTTCTATATGTATTTAGAAAATTAAAATTATTTGTGCTTAGATCGTTCCCCGATTTGTTTGGACATGGTTATTAAATAATCTTTTGGGGTACATTTGCTGCAAAGAAAACTTTGCGAAATACATAACAACGCGTAAGATCAGTGAAGAATTACTTTTGAAATAAATAAAAGAAGTTTTATTATTAATTTTAAAGCATACTTTTAAATAAGCATGTCCGAAATTTCGTAACGATCGCAGCGGCCGCCATTTTGTGTCGATCGTACACATGCAAACTGAGCATGCTTCTAGTCAAATTTTATAATTACACGTACTAAATACGCTTTATTTATACAAAACACGGTAATTATTTACTATAAAACATTATAATAAATATCTTTTTATACGTTTCAGGACATCGAATCATCTTTAAAAGTAAATTTACCGAAAAAAAAAAAATTGGCGTTTCGATCGTTACGCGATTCGGACATTCCAGTTTCTTATTAGAGAAAAGTGCATTTATTGCAAAACAATCTTACAAAAACATACACAAATGCTTTAAAAATTTTTTGAAGTTAGATAAAAGAGTTTAAAGTATTTACTTGATGTATTTTTTGTGTAAATTATTCTTTGTTACGATCGTTACTTTTGGACATAACAAAATACTGAAAAATTCTTTCGAAAAAAGTCCTTCTATCTTCAAAAAGCAATAAATCAGACAGCCATCTCTTAACGAAATTATCAAAAAATTATCCGATTTCTTTATGCATTCGTTGTTTACCATTATAACCACCTGGAAACAAATTAAAACCTTTTTTCTTGGTGGTACATTGGAACAGTTAACGTTATGAATGTCCGAAATTGGCCTCTTTAACATAAAATAATAAAATTTTAAGATATTTATACAAAGCTTTTACAATAAATTATGTCATTTTTTGTCTCTGCGCAGAATTAAAAACTTAGTGTAAAAAAAAAAAAAAATTAAAGTAAATGATAATGAGATTTATTTATTGAAGAGCTTAAAGTTATGATGTGTGTTCAGTGCCCACCTTTTGAAAACTGCCCTTTTATTTAAAAAAAAAAAATCTAAAAATCTAATTATTATTATTATATATGTTGTTCTGGATATCTTAGACATTAAAGTAGGGTTAAAATAGGATAAGCTGGGGTTACTGGACCCACGAGGTACCTGGCCCATAGTCTGATTTATAAAAAAAAAATAGCTTGATGTCTTTTAAGTTTTAGCTTTTGTCAACATTGCACCCCCATTTCTACTTATTAAAACAATGTGTGTCAACTCAATCATGTCCTTGCTGTGATAGGTTGCCGAAAATTTAGGTTTCTTTTTTTAAAAAAACAACGTCTACTTGGTTGAACTTCCTCGGCTTTTTATTAAAATACGGTAAGTACTTTTATTAAACAATCTTTTTTTTTTTTTTTTTTTTTTTTTTTTTTTTAATTAGACACATAAATACATTAATATTATTAGATACATATTTACTTTAAGTTTTAAATTTAAGGTTCCAGTGACCCCATAGATGTTTTAAGAATGGGACTGGGACATGTATCAGGGGTAACTGGACCGTGGGAGATACAGTTACCCCAACAGTTACAATTTTTTTTCTTTTTTTTTTAGTTTTTCTTTACGGGAAATTAATTTCTCCGCTGTTTTTTGCTTTCAATAAAGAAAATTACATAATACCTTTTTACAATTACATAATAAAATTTAAAAAAAGCATGTTGGGGGTATCAAACTAAAATTCTTAAGTGTGACAGCTCTAGTTCGAAATTTTATGATGCAGATGAAGAGGCGTACATAAGGTAAAGTGAGATTATTAAAGAATTATCGAAAAGAATAAAAAATAGCTCTGTTCGATATAACAATAGGGTTACATTCTCCACAGGTTTATTGGACACATCGAACTTTTATTGTGGTAAATAAAAAAGAGAATGAGGTACTTAAGTACTTACGTAGCAGATTGTTCACAGTTTTACCTTGTTATTTTTTCCCTTAAAATACCCATGTAACTTTTATACTTATTACCTGCAATAAAGTACATAAGTACGTACTTACTAATTTTTATGATTTTTGTATAAATAAATGTAATATTTTCACTTTTAGTGCTTTTTTTAGACACATTGACAGCAAAGGTTTCCCTTACAACGCTCTTTAATTGACATATAATTTAAATGATCTGCCTGGTTTAAATTTTTTTTAAGTTGCTTACACTTTTTCAAACAGGACAACTGGACCCATGAGGAAAAAAAGATGAAATATATATATATATATATATATATATATTATTAGATATTAAAATGTAGTTTTGAACATTTCTGTCTGATAGACTGAACTTAACTGAACACATTTACAAAAGTTCAGACTATTTTCTTTTGAAATCTATGGAATAAAGTTTCGGATATTTAAAACGAAATGTTGGTGTATTAAATGGTCTTTTGGTAAAAGTAATCATAGAATAAATTAATATTTTTACACAATTTAGAAAAATGACTGTGACTATTAGGACGGACAATTAGAATTTCTACTGAAGTCCAAACTGCTCTCCACACAAGACCAACAGTTATGACTTTTAGAAAAAAACGTCAACTGTTTCCCCGCCAAAAATGTGAATATAAATGTTGCAATTTTTCAAAATCAACTTCGTGGATTCTTGAAGGAATTTTGAAACTTTTTTTCAATATTTTATATTTATTATTAACTAATTTTTATTTTTAAACGCTTTTCTTTAAAAAACTTAATGTTAACACTAGAACCGCTGGAAATTTTACTGAAGTGTTATAAAAATATTTTACACAGGAATTTTGATTTGAAACTATTTAACTTATTTATTTAACTTATTTCTTAGTGGTACATTTAAAACTTATTTTAGAAAGAAATTTCTGGTGATAATCGAAATATTTTTATTTGGTACTGGTCAAAATGGCGGTTCTAGTGTTAATAGTCCAATAAGGGGTCTCGAAAATTGCATTTTCAGAAAGTTATGCTACTGTAAAATCAAGAAATGTGATTTTATCAGAAAATTTTTATCGATTCTCAAACTTCGTAATAGAGGGCTTTAAAATGCACCAGGTCTCAATGCTAGGTGCGAGCAACACCAAAAGTGGTTCCCTTGTTTGAATAAGCGATTCGTGAAAAATAATTCACTCGTTTTAGTCGTTTTCGGAGCGTGATGATTGGCACAGCTCATTTTGAAGCACAAAGTAAAAGTGTCTCGTGCGCAAACATTGCGTGACCCTAAACGATCGGATGTGTCAGTCCCTAATGACGCGTATCGTAAAGGGAAATTTTTAATTTTTTACTTTCGATATCGGAAATTTTTAATTTGTTTTTAAACAGCATACTGTAAGATCAGAAGGGTTGGAGAAAATATTTCTTTTACGGATTATTTAATCTTCAAGTTTCCGTTTTAACTTTTTGACTTGCTTTGCTTCTGCAAATATTCAGTTCGCATTTATCAAAATATAAAGTAATACATTGTAAAAAAAAAAACTATTTGTTGAATTTACAAAAAAAAAAAAAAAAAAAAAAAAAAAAAAACTGTTTATTTTACGGAAATAAGCTGCATTTATTAAGAACTGTTTGTTATTTTAATAGATTTTTCCCGTAAGTTCGTAATAGATACAGATTATTTCCATAAATTAAACGATTTTTTCCTGTAAAATCAACAGTTTTTTTAGTACTTTTTGGTTAGCCGGACGCCAGTGTTATCAGGGCCGAAACTAAGGAGGGGGGGGGGGGGGCATGTGCCCCGGGCGCCAAATGAAGGATTATACCTTTGGAATGAATCATTTTCTTTTGATGGACAGATGTCTTCCATTATTATGAAACAGCCATTATAAATAAAGTGTTAGGTGAAGATGAAAGAGCAGCCGTAAAAGAAAAATTATGGCCATATCTTTTCTTCCCATTCTGACCAGAAAAATCAGAGTTCTAACTTTTTAGAGCTGCTCTTTCATCTTCACCTAACACTTCATTTATAATGGCTGTTTCATAATAATGGAAGCCATCAGTCCATCAAAAGAAAATAACTTGGTTAAAGCGGAAACTCGGTTAAGCGGGACTCCGATAATCAGGACTCTACTGTATATTGCATTTTAAAAATGATCTTTAGAATATTTTTGTTGGTGTTCAGAGGTAGGCAGTCATGACCTTCGCGACTTCCCCCTTGAATCCGCCATTGTAGATTACGTAGTTCAATATTAGGTATTTTATGATTACATATTTTAAATTTTAAAATAAGTGGGCTATTAGAAAATTAGTAAAATTCTCTTTGTAAATATACTTTGTGGAAGAGGGGGGAGGGGGGGGCGCCAGAATCCATGTTTGCCCCGGGTGCAAAAAAGGCTAGTTTCGGCCCTGAGTGTTGTACATACACATACACCGGGTGTCCCAAAAATGACTGATAGATTTAAAAATTTAATAACTTCCAAACGGTGACAGATATTTAAAAAAAAATTCCTGCAGGAGGGTTACGTACGATGTCAGGAGTTTTTGTAGTGTGATTCTTGATTTTAGTTCGAATTTCAAACAATAGAGGGTGCTGAGAGCAATAGGCTCTCAGTCCAGACCCGATTTTTGGTACTTCGAAACCCATTTAATACATTTTAATCTTCTTTTTTCGCATGGAAGAAGAGAAAGGTCGAAAAATCGATCCTGGATTGAGCGATTAATGCTAGCCATCTATCGATGCTGTTCGTAACTAAAACTGAGAATGGCAGCATAAAAACTCCTGACATCTTACATAACACTCCTACAGGAATTTGTTTAATATCTGTCACCGTTCGCAAGTTATTGAATTTTAAAACCCATCAGTCATTTTTGGGACACCCGGTATATACACACACCTATGGGAGATTCTCAAAAGGTGGGATCATTAAACGTTGACTATATGTAATTTTTCAAATTTTCAAATTTAAGGCCAATTTTCTTTAATAGTATAGTATTTTGTCTATAAATATAATATATAAATATTTTTAATAGTATGTCTACAAAATTATACACAAACAGCAACTATTCTGGAAAATTAATGATTAAAGCACTTAATTAGCAGTTACAAATTTTGGACACTCTTTCGCACGTAAGTTACGGATTTTGGACGTTGCTCTTAGTATTTAAAAAATTCTTAAGACTAAGAATATAGTAAATGTGTCCTACAATTGTATGTGTATATATATATATATATATATATGTATAATTAACTTTTTGTTATCCAGTAATAATAATAATAAAATCAAATGCTTTGTTACGTACGTTACTTTCGGACATAACAAAATACAGAAAAATTCTTTATAGAAAAGTCCTTCTATCTTCAAAAAAGCAAAAATTATCAAAAAATCATTCGTTTCCTTTATGCATTCGGTGTTTACCTGTAGAACCACCTAGAAAAAAGTTAAAACTCTTTTTCTTGGAGGTACATTGGAGCAGTTAACGTTATGAATGTCCGAAATTGGCCTCTTTAGCATAAAATAATAAAATTTTAAGATATTTATACAAAGATTTTACAATAAATTATGTCATTTTCTGTCTCTGAATAAAAGTAAAAACTCAGTATATATATATAAAAAAAAAAAATAAAGTCAATGATAATTAAAGTTATGTTTGAAAGGCTTAAAGTTATGACGTGTGTCCTGTGCCCAACTTCTGAGAATTGCCCATATATATATTTGTGTATATATATATGCGTGTGTGTATATGTATGTACATACATATATATGTGTCTGTATAACACTGGTGCCCGGCTAACCGAAAATTACCTTTTTTTTTGTTACAGTAGGCGTCAGTATAATAGATATATACATACAGGGTATCCCTAAACTGTCTATATAAAATGAGATTGCGGACGAGTTGCGTTATCGGATAGTACTCATCAAGACGAATCATTTTTACATATGAAATTAACGGCGCAAACTAGTGTTATTCTGACAAAAATACAGGGTATTTGACTCCATATCGAAACTGAATTTTTTTTCGACAATTATGAGGGTCGTGTTCTTTTCAACCCCCAATCGAGTCGCTCAACAGCCAGACAAGTGATAAGAGGTAAGGATGCGCCGTGGGCGATTGCCCATCTCACTAAATATATAACCTCTGCTACTACTGATGCCAGTCCGTCATTTTGGTCTGCGCTGTCGCGCGACGACATATAAGGCCGGCCAGTTCATGACTTTTAAAACGTCACACGGAGTGGATCCTCATTACACGGCGATTGGCGCAAAACGTTGTGCTCGCCACTTTCTACCAATCACTGTGTAAAGAGGATCCACTCCGTGTGACGTTTCAAACGTCATGAACTGGCCTTGTATGTCGTTGGCCGCGTCTATAGCCGCGTAAACATGGCTGGTACGAAGGTATTCCCACCAAGTGCGAGTTATATTATGTTCGCACTGAGATAGTTGAGTCACTTAACTTGAAGTTTTTTGATGCGGTCGTACCCGGAATCAAAATTTCGACTTCAGCAAGTTCCTGAAACTCTCTTAACTTTTGATACTCTCTTAGCTATTAGTTGAGTTGAAATCTACTTGCTGGACTCTTTTTCTTTTTTGAAACTGTTATTAAAATTAAAGTTGAGTTCTACAAATAATTATTCTGCTTTTTCGAATGATTTTTGGAATCGTTTATTTAAATAACACGCCGCAAATAATAAAAACAATAATAAACTATGTATAGTTAGAAGTTGTAGTTACATATTTAACATCAGTTAAGTCTCTTAAAACCTTTAGCAATATGAACAGGTGAAGCCTAATTCCGGGTATCCCGTTTCAAAAAAGTTAAGTGACTAAAAATTAAGTGACTTAACTATCTCGGTGCGAACATAGTATTACACAACGTTACAGTTATCCGCTTTCTTCAAACAGAAGGGTATAATGCAGCAGAAATGGACCTTATGCAGGTGACGTCAGACACCAGAGCTGGCGGTATGTTGATCTGTTATTCTAGCCGCTGCACAGCCAGAATGTCAGAATGCGGAGGCGCAAACACTGCCAGCAGACGACTTTAGTCTTGATCCAAGTTGAGTGCATACATTTTAACTGAAAATATGCAAACTTTGGGAATTTACTTAGCACACAGAACAACCTTTTGAATTTATATTACAATATATTAAGTATATGCTGCTACAACAAATAATTTTTTGCGGTATTTTTAACAAACAAGCCTTAACAACTCACATGTCATAGACTGCTATGCTAAACACTGCCAGTAAATACCGCCAAGAGACGAATTTTAGCCTCGACCTCAGGTTGCGTGCATAAAGTCCATTCACTGAAGAATGACCCAAGTGAATAGGGGAAAACTTTCTGAGTGATGGTGTTGTGCATGAAAGGTGTCAGAAATTTAAAGACGTTCACGATGAAAGGGGATGAAAGTCTGTTGCAACAGAAGACCTTTTTCAACGAGTTAACCAAGTGGTTTGAAGCAAACGGAAGTTTACGATAAATGAATTAAAGAACTGGATAGGAGCTTCCAGACGGATGATGAGCTTCAAATCTCGCCAATAGATATCAATAGCCAGTGACGGCTCATCCATTGGCGCATATGAGCACGTGAACAACCAAAGGAAATTGAAGAAATAATTTAACAAATTAAATAAAATAATTATAAAAAAATTATAATTTTTTGTCAATCCCCAATACGAGTATTATTCACTCACGCCACACCCCCCCCCCCTCCCTTTCTTTAGTTACATCCAAAACAAACCCTTACCGAAGAAAATTTGAAAGTTTTCAACCCCAAGCGCGCACAATCTTTTCTTGATAGCACGTGCGAGCGGAGAAATGCTCTTCAAAAAACTTATACGGCCGTGAACAAGAAATACGAAGGCCAGGGGAATCCTCCTTTAGAGCCTTCCGTTCGCGCAACCAACAATGTGCGGTAGCATTATATTTTTAGCGGTAATTTTCTTGTACGTTTTGATCTCTTTTGTGATTTAAATATTAAGTTGGATATTTATTTTAATAATTCTTAATCAGTCTGTTTCCATTGTTCTTAGTCTTATTATTATATGTAAGAAGTTGTAACAAACAGTTAACAGGGAAGTTAGAAAAAATATTATTTCGGAATTAAAGATACTGCTTACACTTAATTTAGAAAAAATGTACTTGAACAACATTCAAAGGTAAATTGCAAGCAATATCGTTATTCTACATTCTTTTGTAGAAAACAAAATTGTACCAATTTGCCATCTGTGCATGCTTTTTTCTTTCTTTTAGTTGCAAATTTTTAAACTTGGGAAAACAAAAATTCAGTGATGAATTCCGGGAAAGTGGAATTCTCCGTTGGAAGACCCCCCTCTCCCCGAAATCCAATATTGCGCAAATGTATCTTAAACTTTATGTTATGTCCTTCCTACAAATTATATTTGCGTGTTTTTTATATTGTGATTGTGAACCTTTTTAAATGTAATCCACGAACCTCCACTGTCAACAGCAATCCAAGTGTATTGACGAGAGTTTACAGACAGACAGACAAGCTGACTTCATAAACATTTTTCAATCTTGTTAGAAAGTGTTAAAAAAGGAATAGTTTATGGAAACGTACTTTGCCTGTGTGGAACTCATATCCTTCCTGTTTGTTTTATAATTTTAATCGATTTTTTCATAGGATCTACGCCAAGATAAAAAATAGTTATTAACTAGTATTTTCAAAAAGCTTTTTTAATGATGATTGGAAAAGATGATTGGAATTCAAATGTTCTGAATAAAATTAAATACACTGGTCAACAAATTTGAGCTTTTGCTCTGTCCTAAAACAGAAATTAGTTGTTTTTTATGCGGTTTTTTGTGCTGATTCCGAATCTAGTTTTAGATTTACTTCAGCACGTCAAGTTTGAGAGATATTTGCATATTTCAATTTATGCAAATTTAGTAAATTTTACACAATTATTTGCAAATTTAAGGTATAAAGCAATATCAGACAGGTTTTTTCCAGTAGTGTAGTCGTAAAAACAAACAGAGGGTATACGTTCTGACAGAGGGTATACCTTAGTGCATATATACTTATGGCTTTTTTGATAAACATAGGGTATACGGTGTTCCTTAAAAAAATCCAGAGGGTATACGGCGTATACCCCCGTATATTCTCCACTACATCCCTGGTTTTTTGCTATATGTTCTGATTACTACCTAATTTACTTCACAAAAACGTTGTTTCTGAGATTATACTGACATGTGACTGTGAAATATTGTACCTAATTTGCATATTTTTCATTTTTTCCTAATAATGTTTCTTGAAGTTCAAATATATCTGCCGCACGAGTACGCTAATATGTTTCTAAACCAGTTTTTTGAGCTAATTCCAAATCTTGTATCGGTTTTCTTCTATCACGTCAAATTTTTGAAAAAAGTGAAATTTTAGTTTTTGGTAAAAAAAGCCAGAAATAGCTTTTTATGATACTTTGTATGATGAACTTCAACTAGTTAGGATAGATTCTACTACTTATTTTTTTTTTCGATTATATAAATTTTTGTTTATGTCTCTGATATGAATCTGACCCTGTTCACCTTCTTGTCAATGAATTACACACCCCTAAAAAGCATCTTATATCAAACCTGTGTTAATGCCGTGCAAGAGTAGAAATTCATCTTACTCAAAAACTGGACATGACATAAATAAAAGAGTGCAGATTTGAAATCAGCATAAAAATCTAGTCTAGAAAAACATTACGTCCATTCTGTGGCAACAATTTTAAAGTTGATAGTGATGTAAACATGACACCATTGAAAAATATGCAAATTAGGCTTAATAACTGATAAATAAATGTTAAGAATGTGCAAATCGTGACATTTATCTGAATCAAATAGTTAAGTAGTCATATATTGTATCTAAAATTTGCACAAAAAAGCTCAAATTCGCATAAATTTAAATATGCCAATTTCTCAAAACCTGGACCACCAAGAGATAAACGGAAAGCATATTCGGAATCAGCACCAAAAACTGATCTAGAATCAACTCATTTTAGTTCTAGGACAAAACCACTGTTGTACAGTGATACTATTAAGAGGCTACTTCAGTCAAATGGAAAGACCCGTTCGCTAATGTTAACCCTATGGAAGAAATTTATAAAGATATCTCGGTCGCATTTCAATATTTTTAAATGATTTCTTTTGCATTGAATAGTTGAGATCGATCTGTATGCAGGCCGTTTTTTACTTTTTCGATTTTGTTTACAGGTATTTCTTATGAGGACACTTTCATTTTCAAAACCGGTTCCGAAAATGAAAGTGTCCTCATAAGAAATACCTGTAAACAAAATCGAAAAAGTAAACAACGGCCTGCATACAGATCGATCTCAAATATTCAATGCAAAAGAAATCATTTAAAAATATTGAAATGCGATCGAGATATCATTATAAATTTCTTCCATAGGAATAGCATTAGCGAACGGGTCTTTTCGCGTGACTGAAGTAGGGCCTTAACGGGTAACGTGTGGAAGTTTTTCTAAAATATATATTCTTAATAACTGTACTATTTTAAATAAAACTAGCTGAAGTACCCGGCGTTGCCCGGGATTTTAAGAACGTTTGTTTTAAAAAAAATCAATTTCAAAATTAAACTCCGTACAGTCTAATACAGTAGAATAAAACTGAATAAAATAAAAAAATACCCAATAATGCAAAAGTACAACATATGTACACGAATATAATATGAAAACGTGCACTATATACTTACTCGTAGAAGGCATCTTAAAAAAAAATCTGGAATATCAGTTTGTTTGCCAGTCATTAGAAAATTCTTTTCTAAAATGCAAAAAGTATTTAATTCAGATGATAAAAATGTATTTTTCCTATCAGCAGTTTGATTTCGCAAATTATGTATAGAAATGTTTTTTTCTTTCCCCTTCGTCGACGTGGTGACTGAGCTATTTTTAGATTCCCGATTTTGAACCGTTTGTAATGGGTTGTTACGTAATTCCTCATTCTGAAGTTCCAATGGATTATTATAAACATCAGGAGTGATTAAACAAGAAATACTATTTTTTTTCCGAAAGTCGTGCCGAATTATCCAGCACGCCGGACCTTAGGATGCCGGATTAGAAGAGGTTTACTGTACTACTGAGTACTTACATTTATTACATTATAACTTACATTTTTTTTAGCACACATATTTTTTCTTTTCTATTTTTATCGGAATTTCGAGTAATCCAAATATTTTTTAATCCGAAGAGGCACCGGTCTCAATTAGTTCGGATTAGAGGAACTCTACTGTAATTGAAAATTTCGTTTTAATTCTAATAGGATCAATTTTCATCTTTTTTTTGCACTTACTCATATTTATACTTCCTGTATTATTATCAAACAATTGAAAATATGAGTTATACTTCCTCTGTTCATTTTCTATTTAATTTTTATTATGATGCCCTATTCGCCTGCTTTCTTTCGTATTATTGCCAAGTATTTTAAAATGAATGCTCGTCCCTGTCTGGTTTCTGGCTCCGAATTTTTGTACTCTCGTCCTCAGTCTTTTTTTTTTTTTTTAGCAAAAATTAAGGGGGGAAAAATAGATATTCAGATGTTAAAAAAATTTCGACATTAGCACTGAAATTTTCAAATTGATATCTTCATTAGTTTTCTCAATTTTAGCCAATGGGTAAAATTTGTCATCATTTTTGTCACAAACCACTCTTTGCCATCGGGAAAAGAGAAATAACCACTTTTTCGACGCCACGTGCCTTAGCGTTATATATATATATATATATATATATATAAAGAGACAGATAGATAACAACAGTCATTTTCTTTTTTTACTACAATATTGTTTTTGAGGGAAGTCAGTCCTTGAAAACTTTCGAAATTTCACGAAACTATCCAATTTGATATTTTTATTCAGTGCTATCTAGACCGGCTTTCTGTTTGAGGGCCCATGGGCCTCATGCAATCAAGGGCGGATCTGGAGTGTCCTCAAGGGGGGGGCGATTTTAGAAATTTGGAGACTCCAATCTGATGCGCGGGTCGGGACTAATTTTTTTCACTGAGGGTCGGGTTTGGGTCCGGTTGACTTCCACTTTTTGCTGCGGGTCGGGTAAACTTCTACTTTTTTGCTGCGGGTCGGGTTTGGGCCCGGTTGACTTCTAGTTTTCTGTTGCAGGTCGGGTTGACTTCTACTTTTTTCTGTGGGTCGGGTTTGGGTCCGGTTGACTTCTACTTTTTGCTGCGGGTCGGGTAAACTTCTACTTTTTTGCTGCGGGTCGGGTTTGGGCCCGGTTGACTTCTATTTTCTGCTGCAGGTCGGGTTGACTTCTACTTTTTTCTGTGGGTCGCGTTTGGGTCCGGTTGACTTCTACTTTTTGCTGCGGGTCGGGTAAACTTCTACTTTTTTGCTGCGGGTCGGGTTTGGGCCCGGTTGACTTCTAGTTTTCTGCTGCAGGTCGGGTTGGCTTCTACTTTTTTCTGTGGGTCGCGTTTGGGTCCGGTTGACTTCTACTTTTTGCTGCGGGTCGGGTTAACTTCTACTTTTTTGCTGCGGGTCGGGTTTGGGCCCAGTTGACTTCTATTTTTCTGCTGCGGGTCGGGTTGACTTCTACTTTTTAGCTGCGCCTAGCGAGCGCGCTGGGTTTGGGTTAGAAGATTGACATACATTATTTCGGGCTTGAGTCAGTTTCGGATTGGGTTTTCACTATTGCGAGAAGGGTTGACCCGATTTTTGAAAAGTAAGTCTAAATATTTTTGAAGATAAAAACAATATACA
This sequence comes from Maratus speciosus, assembly GCA_963932465.1. NCBI lineage: Eukaryota > Metazoa > Arthropoda > Arachnida > Araneae > Salticidae > Maratus > Maratus speciosus. Next base: position 6,958,266 of record OZ010789.1, read on the forward strand.
GTAAAAGCTCCATAACGGACACGTCCAAATAATTATTTAGGGATACTTTTTAATCTTCAGGATTATGTAAAAAGTACTAATTTGGTATAAAACTGCTTGTCTCTTTATATCTAAGATCAGTTGTAATTCAGTAAAGAATGTTTTGAAACTTATCAAAAAATATACCGGGTGTCCCAAAATGGACTGACTGATTCTAAAATTCAATAACTTGCAAATCATGACAGCCATTTAAAAAAAATCTTGCAGGTTATGTAAGATGTCAGGAGATATTTTGCTGCAATTCTTGATTTTACTTTACAATAGCAGCGATAGATGGCACTGCAATCAATAGTCGTTAAATCGGGGCCCAATTTCTGGCCTTCCTCCTCCGGGCACAGATTTAGCGTCTATTGCTTGCAGCGCCCTCTATCGTTGCTATTTTAAACTAAAATGTAGAATCGCAGTAAAAAAACTCCTGATTAGGGGTGATTCCCAATAATAAAAAAAAAAAAATCTGAAATTCAAAGCAAATTTTCTGAAAAGTTACAGTAGAGGGAGGGGGGGGGGGATTCAATCCTGGCACTAATTATTTTTGTTGCAGGTCGAGTTAACTGTTTTCGATTCGGGTCGATTTCAGGCTGAGTCGCTGAGTGCAGATTTTTGCGCAAGCTGTGTTTGTGTTAACCAGTTTCTTCAAAAGTTAGTTCAGTATATTATTTCAGATTAAAAACGATATCTATAATAATAAACATATTATATATGTGTGCTGTTTTTTAAAGAGACCGCTGTATTTTTTCGACGACTCTTTGGTGAAATTTGCATTTCTTCCACGACTCTTTGACAAAATGCGCGTTTTCCACTACTCTTTGACAAAACTCGCGTTTTTCAGCAATCCTTTGACGAAATTCGAGTTTTATCCGCGATCCTTTGACAAAATTTGAGTTTTTTCGCGACTCTTTGACCAAATTCGCGTTTCTTTCGCGACCATTTGATGAAATTCGCGTTTCTTTCGCAATTCTTTGATAAAAATTACATTTTTTCGCAAACCTTTGACGAAATTCGTGATTTTTCGTGGCCATTTGCTAAAATTCCCGTTTTCTGCCGCGATCCTTTGACGAAATTTAAGTTTTTTCTGCTGCCGTTTGACGAAACTCACTTTTTTCTCGATCATTTGAAGAATTTCGCGTTTTTTCAGCGGCCCTTTGACCAAATTCGTGTTTTTTCGGCGCCTCTTTGAACAAATTCACTCTTTTTCGTCGTCCTTTTGACAAAATTTGCGCATTTTCCGTGATCCTTTGGAAGAGTTGAAATTATTTTTAGATTGACGAAATAGATTTTTTATGACGACCATTTGTCAAAATTCGTGACTATTTTTATGTCCGAATTTAAGCATTGAAGATTTTTTTTTTAATTTTCTGAACCGAACGCCTTAACCCTCTCTCCGCGTATTTTTAAGCAAAATAGCTTCAAAAATTGCGCATTTATTTTATTACATATTTCAAATCTTCATATATTTTAGAGTTAAAATATGCCCGAAACCTTTGTGAAAGATTTTTTTTTTTTTTTTTTTTTAATAGAATTAGATCATTAAAAAAAAGATTTGCTGCGGAAATCGCGGGTTGTGCAAATTTTGCTACTTTTATGTTGGCCGTGGAAATCGCGGGATGCGCAGCGAGAGGGTAAAATTTTTGGAAAATTCGGAACATAATCACCCCTGCTCCTTGACTTCTTACATAACTCTCCTGCAAGTATTTGTTTTAATAGCTGCCACCATTTGCAAGTTATTGAATTTTAAAATCAGCCAGTGCATTTTGGGACACTCTGTATGTTCATTAGCTATGGGATGATGGATGAAAGAAGCATTTAAAAAAAAAAAATAAAGCGGCCTTCGATATGTCAGTTAGAGGTTTCCCCGGGCTGAAACTTTCTGGTCCAAGTCCAGGTCCAACCCGCACAAAAAAATTATCGCCCGGCCCGGTATAAAAGCTAAAAAATCGACTCCAGCACAGCCTGCATTTTGCCTTTAAAACTATTCATAAAGCACACCATACTTACTTATGCTGATATTTTATTTTCAGATTATGTTCCAAATTCATGAATACATAAAAACGATATTATTAAGGACTATTTAGGTAATTATGTACATAAACACTACTTAAAAATATAAGACAATTACATTCAAATGAAAATCCAGTTAAAAAATCAGTTTAGAATGAAAGAAACGGATGATAAAAGAAAATCACAATTTTAAAGCTTTACAAGGAACTAGTATGTTGTGGCCATCACAAAACTTTCTTCTATCTCATACATGTCAATACTTCAAAATTCACTATCTCAGTTCATCATGAGAATTCTAAAAATATGAAATTCCGTGCATTAGTTCTCGAGGTATGACTGTCACTGAAATCGTGTAAATCCAGCAAAATGCAGCATAGCAGCGCCACCTATTGGGTTATTTACACCAGAACCTAATTATCACCAACTTATGTCAACGTCTAACTGAATATGAAGTGTGAGGAAAATTCGTGCATTAGTTCTTTAGATAGAGGTATTGCGCAAATCATGACAAATGCAGCATAGAAGCGCCACCTGTTGAGCGATTTGCAACAACTCATAATCAGCGGCAATATTAATCAAGTTATACTTAAATCTGAACTTTGATGAAAATTCGTGCATTAGTTCTTGAGATAGAGCTATTGAGGAAATAGCTCAAAATGCAGCACAGCAGCGCCACCTATTGGGCGATTTACACAAACACGTAGTCAGCATCATTCCATATAAAGGACTAACTAAATCCGAAGTTTGATGAAAATGTGTGCATTGGTTCTTGAGATAGAGCTACTGCAAAAATAGTGTAAATCCTGCAAAATGCAGCATAGCAGCGCCACCTGTTGGGCGATTTACACCAAAACGTAAACAGCATCCATTCATGTCAAGGACTAACGGAATATGAAGTTTTATAAAATTCCGTGCATTAGTTCTTGAGATAGAGCTTTTGCGGAAATCCTGCAAAATGCTACATAGCAGCGCCACCTGCTGGGCGATTTACACCAAAAACTAATCAGTACCAATCTATATCAGGGACTACCTGAATATAAATTTTTATTAAATTCTGCGCATTAGTACTTGAGATAGAGCGCTCACAAAATTTGTGTCACATACAGACAGACAGTCGGAATTTAGAGGAGTGCACAGGTCGCGGTCGGCCAGTAACGCTTATCATAAGGACTGACACGGACTGAACGTTTAGCCGAGGAGAATTCCGGGCCGAGGCCCGACTTGGAAATTTCGGCCAGTGCAGACCTCTAGAAAGAATGAAGTCCAGGCCAGGCTCGACCTGGAAGAAAAAGAAGTCTGGCCAGACCCGAATCTGCAGAAAAATTTAAGATCAGGACACGGCCCGGCTCTAAAAGAAGGAAGACCTGACCCAGCACGAGCCTTGTGGATTAAAACTGGCGCGACCCGGGACGGGTCGCGCCGCGCTCGAGCTTCGCCCCAAATCATTTCTCGTGAGGATGCATAATGCCGTTTTTCAAACCCTTTATTTGCCCAAGGGGGGGGCGATCGCCCCCTCGCCCCCCCCTTAGATCCGCCATTGCATGCAATCCGCTGTCCCTCTCTCCCTTTCTCGTTACTTCCACTGTCTACAGCTGCAATGCAGAATTCTGATAAAGAAACAAGCTAACGTCCATAAACTCTTACATGTCCATGTGGATTAGGAAGAAAAGTCATGCAGCAAGTATAGATTATGAAACACTTTTCTACGCTAACAAAATAGTGTTGCGAAACTTCATCTTTTTGATAAGGGGAAAGAAGATATATAAATAAGCAAGTTAGAAAACATGCAACGTAACTGAAAACAAGCTATAAAATAAAAATTAAGCTATAATATAACTGTAATATAATTATATAAAAAAAGACTGTAAGCAGACAGACAAATATATGATTTTACACTCTAGCGAAACTGAAAAAAAAATCACTAGCAGAATGAGACCGTTGAAAACGGAGGCAAGAAAACAAAAAGCAAGAACGGAACACACCGTTCAAAACTTGCGTGGACAGACATTAAAAAAAAAAAAAAAAAACATAATAATAAAGGAAAAGAAAAAGGATATACAAGCTATACCACCTTTTTGTTTGGAATTCGGTTTAAAAGAACTTAATTTTAAATAGCTTTAAATGTAACTTGTAATAGAAGTAAAAATCCAATTTTCTTTTCCAATCGTCTACAGAGTCATTTCCTTTGGGTTTGCCATTAACCCAATAGCTTTATTCGAGCATTTTCTTAGAACTTTCCACAAACAAATGTTTATTGCAATGACCTAGAACAAATGTAATCTAACATGCGTAGAATATTAGTTTAATGTTTTTAGGTGCGTTCGTAATTATATAAATACGTAGCACCTATAGTCGTCCGTCTGTCTGTCCGTCCGTCCGCATATAATAGAGCAAAAACTACCCAACCGAATGGTCTGAAATTTTAAATATAGGATTGTTGTAAAATTTTGTCGAGCCATTTCAAATTTTATGAAAATCGGATGTATAGTTAAATTACAGGGACAGTCAAAAGTTTTTCTTTACATTACGGCCAATGGGAAAAATTATTGCACGTGCATTTTAATGATGTTAAAGCTTTCCGAATGGTCTCAAATTTTAAACATATAATTATTGCGACATTTTGTCGAGCCATTTCAAATTTTATGAAAATCGGATGTATAGTTTAATTACAGGGACCGTCAAAAGTTTTTCTTTACATTAAAGCCAATGGGGAAAAATTATTGCAAGTGCATTTTAATGATGTTACAGCTTTCCGAATGGGCTGAAATTTTAAATATATAATTGCTGCAAAATTTTGTCGAGCCATTTCAAATTTCATGAAAATCGGATGTATAGCTTAATTACAGGGACAGTCAAAAGTTTTTCGTTACATTACGGGGAATGGGGAAAAAATTATTGTAAGTGCATTTTAATGATGTTACAGACTATGCACTTATGAAGCGCAAAAAAATATACATTCAGTACAATATGGGGTGCAAAAAATAATTATAAAACTAGTTATAGTACGAACGCACCTCATTTGCCACGTTTGACGAGCAATTTCCAACTTGTTTAATTCTTCGATGAAAACAGACTTTTTCTGCATTTTTACTTTCTTCTATCATTACAGGAAGAAAACGCTGAATTCGAGGAAAACTTTGGATTGATACATTTTAGAACACGATTGGACTGTTTTTAGAAAATGTCTGTCCGTGAGTCTGTCTCTCGATGTGTCTGTCTGTATGTGACACACATTTTCTGGGCACTCTATCTCAAGAACTAACGCACGGAATAGAATCCAACTTCTGATTAGTTTTTGGAGTCGACGGCCCAAGAGGTGACGCTTCTAGGCTGTCTTTTTCACAATTTCCGTGAGTACTCTATCTCGAGAACTAATGCATGGAATTTCATAAATGTTCGTATTGGTTAAACATTGACATAAATAGATGCTAATTAGGTTTTTGTGTCAAGTGACGCTATTATGCTGCATTTTTTACGATATGGGAACGTCCATTGTTACTCTTGTGACCATCAGAAAAAAATTTCTATATATATTTCCAATTCTTTTATAACAAAATATATTTAGGATAAATTTGATGCAACCACTTAAAAATAAATATGCTCTACTCTTACAAACCATATGCAATTTGTAACAAAAAACATTTTATTTTCCTAGATAATAAATGAAAATTTTGTTACTCTTGTGATCACAAGAAAAAAATGCAATTTTCAAAAATTGTGTTTGACGCAGAAATTCTCTGAATTATACGAGATTATAGAAATAAAATTTACAGAATATAGCGGAGTAATTATATCTTTTTAAAAAGGATTAATCATCGAACTCATCTGATAACACATGAATTAGTTACATTTGATTTTGAAAAATGTTAAGTGTTACTCTTGTGACATTTAATTATTAACTAATAAATAAATTTAAAATTGCATTTAATACCTTATCTAAAACCTTTTAACTATGTAGGTATGACGAATATAATAATAGAGTATTATATTCAATGCATAATAATTTCATTTAATGAACAGAAGTAAAAAAAAAAAAAAAAAAAAAAACATACAACTCAATAAGTGGATTTTTATGCTCAAATGCAAACGAATTTTATTGCTGTTAGTTTCCAGCTCAGTTTCGGTGAAGACGTATTCTTATGGAATTAAAACTTACGAATTCCTATGCAGCAACTCTTTAGCTTTAAATTGATGTATCACACTTATATTTCCGTTTAAAATCATTTTTCAGCAAAAATTTTCTATTGCCGTGGACGTTCCCATATCTGCGATAACTGTATCTCAATAACACATTTCACCAAATTCCATATCCTGTTAGACCTTGGCATGAACAGATCTTTGTTATATTTGAGCGTATACCGCCCAACAGCTGTCGCTTCTGTGGTCCATGTTTCACAATTTTCTTCCCAGCTCTGTCTTAAGAACGAATCGATTGTTATTTAATTTTGGTCGTAGACTATCTGATTTACAGAGAAGAAAGTTTTGTATTGGCCGCTAGATTTTTTCTGTTATTATTCGCTAAATGTTTTAAACCTTTCTGATTTAATTGCCTTATTGAATTTAATAAATTTAACCTTTAACTGATGTTACCGGTCTCACGGAACGCTGCTTTTTTTCAATTTTTATAGTTTAACTTGTAACTTTCAGTTTAACTACAAACACTACCGAAATTTTGTTTCGTTTGGAACTTTAGTACTATCACCAGAGATTCTTGAATATTGAGTTTTAATTATAACAGTCCTGTACAAAAAGTTTAGTGCAAAAACACCATCCTATGAGTTATTCGCGTTTTCTATTCCTATTTCGATGGAGCGATCTCACAGACTTCTTCACAGTAGTTATGTGACAATTTCTGTCACATCACCCAGCAAAGAAAGAAACAGTGGGCCACCAGCTGGAAAAAAGATGGTAGCCAGCCGTGCCATCAGCGGTAAAGTGCCAAGGTGCCATTACTTAAACCTGTCGAAAAGTGTCCGAGCCGAATGCAGCTGACCCATCAGTGATGGCCAACAGCAGGCCAGCATTGGTATGCCATCACATTACTTTCATCATTTTTTTTGCAGTGCTAGCACCTATCCCACTGCTATTCCTTTGCTGGCCCAGCACTTTACCTTACAAAAAATTCTTATAGAATTCTATAAAAAAAAGTATTATATAATTATAGCTCTTTTTTCTATAAGCAAGTTTCAGCAAGAGCTATAGAAATATCTGTAGAAGTGTCTATAATAGAAATATTTGAACTTTCATTGGTTTCCATGTGGTCACCCTCCCAAGTACTAACCGCGCTCGATGCTGTTTGGTTTTCGTGATCGGGCACGAACAAGTGCTTTCAGCGTACGCTACGACTGCTCGTAGTTTTCAAGATCTCATTACACTATTTCAAGTTTGTTTCTTTTGTGATTTACGTTCCCAATCATTAAACTGGTGTAGAAATTATTCTATTGTATAGAAATCCTATGTATTTTATACGCTTTTTTTTTATCATTGATCCTGAACTGCGTAAATTATTAAAACCGAAATCCTTTGTAACCTAGTAAAACTAGATTTAAGGAGTGCGTTGAAATAAAGAATTTATTTATTTATTCATTTATTTATTTATTTTGTTGGTGGCAATGGTGCTATATTTTTTACAGTTTTAAAAAAAAATTAGCTTCACACTTAAATTGTGTTAAGATATTCATTTTAGATTTGTGTTAAAATACTCAATGTCTTCGATATTCGCAGCGCCACCTAGCGTAAAAGTTCCCAGCAATAATACTGCAAAAGTTCGTGCACTTCCATGTAGTGGTGGGCCAGCGCATGAGATAAAATGGATGCCCACCAGAATTTTATCGGATGATTTCCAACAGCAAAGTTGAGTGAAGCTGTCCAGCAGTAGTCATGCAGTGGTAGACCATCAACCAGCATTTCTCCATCATTACCAGCACCTATCTTGCTGATGGCCAGCAATTTCCTCTTTGCTGGGCAGTTAAAGGTTAAACGGAAAGTTGTATGTGACCTAAAACCCTCTAAAAAATCGGTTTAAAATGGAATGCCATCTTTGTTATAAGTCCTACTGCTGAAGCGATCAGGACTTTTAATTAATAAAAATAAACTAATAAAAATTAGTCGGGTGTGCCAATCGCAAAACTTTCTTCTATCTCATTCATGCACTCTCACAGTGTCAAAATGAAATGGCAATCTATGCCCATCATGATGATTCTAAAGATATGAAATTCCGTACTATAGTTCTTGAGATAGGACTATTGCTAATATCGCGTAATTCCTGCAAAATGCAACATACAGCGCGCGCCACCTATTGGGCGATTAACACCCAAAACCCAATCAGCAACAACTTGTGTCAACAATGGTTAACTGAATCCTAAGATAGATGAGAATTCGTGTATGAGTTCTTGAGAGGAGACAGAACTATTGCCGAAATTGTGAAAGTGCAGCCTAGCAACGCCCCCTGTTGGACGATGGACACCAAAAACTAATGAGCACCCATTTATATCAGGGGCTAACTAAATCTATTTTTTTTTTATTCCGTGCATTAGTTCCTGTTGTTCGCCCACAAAATTTGTGTCACATACAGACAGACAGACTGACCAACAGACATTTTGTAAAAACATGTTTATCGGGATCTCTGACCCCTAAAACGTGTCCGTCCGCCGAAAACCGGAAGTCGAAAATTTCCATGAATCCAATACTTTCTTCTTGTAAAGATGGAAGAAAGCAAAAATTAAAAAAGTATATTTGTAATTTATTTGTAAGGCATTGATATAAGTATTAAAATCTTTTCATAAGTATTCAAGAAGAAAAAAAAAATAGATAACAGGAAGCAAAAAAAAAAAAAATTCATAGCATTTCTATTTACTACTTCGTAATCATCTATTAAAATCGCGTTATTCTATAGTTGTTATAAATCACATTTGAGCTTTTCATTATCTGGCCTCTTATAACCTAGTTAAGTGTGGGTGAAAATCACGCACGAATTAAATAAACATTATGTTTTACCCGTTTTCTCGAAAATAATTATTTGCATTGTTCCTTTTTACATCGTAAGTAAAGTGCCAAGCGAGTTCCATCGCGTGATTTCCAGCCATTAGATCTTAATGATATTCCTATTTTTTAATTTGTATCTCCTATTTTTATTTATTTATTTTTCGCAACACATACTTCGATATGTGTTAGAAATATAAATAGTCAGAAGGAATTTTGAAAGTCGGATTAGGTAATGTGTGGCAAAGCAACAGACAATATTTATTTTTATTTATCTGATCGTTTTAATCGGCAAACGATTTCTGAGAGGAACCAAAACAACTCTTCTCCGAGGTTTTTGGCGATCGACAGAGAGAGTTGGTGTACATTCGAATGTTGTCGGCGCCAAGATGTTTTTTCCTTGCTTTGTAAATAATTGATTTTTAAAAGTTTTAATTAAAGTATATTTTTGCATCATAATGTACAGCGCATACCTTCTTCTGCTATGCCTCACTACAAAAACTATCACATACGGGTCACCAGTTTTAACCAGATCCTTAGACTAAAAGCTTGTAATAGGGCATGATGGTTACTTTTAAGACGTTGCTAAGAACGGTTTCTAAAAAATTCAAATCCTCAAGTGAAAACTGAAATGAGAGTAAAATCTTCAAAATGCATTCTAAATTATCATTTATTAAAGTTCAGTCAAACTGTCGCAAGTAATTTTTTAATTATGCCTAACAATGCATTTTTTTATTATAAAAATTAGGCAAATAGCACTTGGCATTATTCAACAATTACGTGAGCAAAGCCGCGGGTTTTGCAAGTTAGCTTATAAGATATTGAATATTTAATACGTGATTTATCACATTGCTAATTAAGCGTAGACCAACAGAGTGAAAAATGTGCAAGCCGGGAATCGAACCCGGAACCCTTGGAATAGCGATCCAAGTGCTCTAAGCTACGAGGACGATACCCAGCTTAGCATCTGTCACTCACATAGGTTGGTAAGGCTGCAACAGATGGAACAGTCTTCATGAGCACACAATCTTGTGGCGAAACATGAGACACGGGCCCACCGTGGCTGAGTGGATAAGACACACGCCGCTAATCGCTTGAGAGCGTAGGTGGAGGCGGGTTCGAATCCCGCCAGTTCCGTTGCACACTGTTTGTGGAGCCCTCCGGATGTAATTCTCTGGTGTTGTAAATTTCTTGTGCTATCTCGTCTCTGTATATTGACGATGACATATAAGCGGGCCCTGGTGTGAAGCATACAAGTCTGATGTATGTGCTCAGTAAAACAAACCAACATGAGACACTTTTTTCACACACAGAAACATTTAAATAAATGAAAGTTCTTCAGTTAAATAATTAAAATCACAAATAATTGTACAGAAATTGCTTCCAGGTGCATACATATAATATAAAGATATTTAAAATACAAATTAAACATATCTCAAAATACATCAGAAAATACTACCTGCTAAAAATAAATACCTACTAAAATATAAATCCTACTGATGACAGCCTTGTAATGGTTGAAAACGTTCTGGGTTTTTCTCGTGTATTTTGAGCTATTTTAAATTTGTATTTTAAATATCGTTATATTATATGTATGCACCTGGAAGCAATTTCTGTACAATTATTTGTGCTTTATGTATAGAAACATTTAAAAAGATATCTACAGCAAAATTGTTTATACAGAGAAAATGTTATTTCGAATTCTATAGAACGATTCGGCTCCCCTAACAAGACCCCGATAGGTGCGGCCCCAGGGCCTGCCTTTCTTGAGGATTCTAAATTGGGTAGTTTGTTGAAGTCTGCGCACCTAAACGGAAGATAGAAACAAAACATCAATCGATTGGTGGCCGTCGCTCTTGGAAGATTTTGCCCAAAAACTAATCAGCACCTAAGGATAGAGCTTCCTACCGAGGATCCCAAAAATGAGCGATGATTTTAAAATTCAATAACTTGCAAACGGTGACAGATATTAAAAAAATTCTTGCAGGAGGGTTATGTAAGATGTCAGGAGTTTGTATGCGACGATTCTCAGCCTTTGTTGCAAATAGCATCGATAGAGGGCGCTGCAAGCAATAACCGCTCAATCTAGGCTCGATTTTTTGGCCTCTCTCTTCTTCCATGCGAAAAAAGGAGATAGAAATGCATTGAATGGATCCCGAAGTACCTAAAATCGGGTCTGGACTGAGCACCTATTGCTCTCAGCGCCATCTATTGTTTGAAATTCGAACTAAAATCAAGAATCACAGTAAAAAACTCCTGACATCCTACATAACCCTTCTGCAGGAATTTTTTTAATATCTGTCACCGTGTGCAAGTTATTAAATTTTAAAATCATCGCTCATTTTTGGTACACACGATAGGTTCACCCCATTCTACGCAGTCACCCTAAAGTGTGTGTCCCTCATAGACAAACATTTACTAAAGAAAGTCCCATCGTGTTCAGGACCTTCTAAAACGTGTCAATCCGTCGAAAACCGAAAGTCGAAATTTTTTATTTACCATAACATTCTTCTTGTATGGATAAAAAATGATTTTCTTAAATCTTAACAGAAAGAACTTCCAAGAAATTCTATTCACGACTTAAAAAATCGTCTATTAAAAGTGCTTTTTCTTAAAATTTATAATTCATGTTCCACCCTCTCTCCCGCCTATAGTTATGTCGATGCACGAAAAAAAAAAAGCCTGAACAGTTTTCCCGATAATGATTATTTGCATTGCTAATTGAACGTCGAAAGCAAAGCGTCGATGGCGTGAGTTCAAGATGCTAATGATGCGTATCGGAAGGAGGTTTCTTTTTTCTTTATTTCTTTTGATAATCGAAATTTTTAATATGTGTTGCTTTTTTTTTTTACTTTTTTTTTTTATTGACGTAACAAACAGCATAATAATATACTCAAGAATATAACGTTAGGAAGTCGGTCTTTCGAGTCATTTCTATTCTTCCAGATTAATAAATATTTGACATTTAGCTCACAGCATTGGTGTTGTCGTAAAAAAAACAGAGGGCATACGTTCTAAGCAGAGGGTATACACTCAAGGCAGAGGGTATACCCTACCTACTGTATATATACTATAGCTTTCTTGAGAAACAGAGGGTATACGGTGTTCCTTAAAAAAATCCAGAGGGTATACGGCGTATATCCCCGTATACCCTCTACTACATCCCTGGCTCACAGGCTATTAAAGCCTGAGAGCTCATGTGACCGCAGGTTCTGTATGTTACGTATGTGATTTATTCTGATAAGGCGCTTTCCTGATTAGTTTTGGGAGTTCATTGGTTAATTATAGGAACGGGGGGCAACCCCCCCCCCCTTCATTTAGATAAATGGGTTTTTCATACAGCTTCAAATTTAGTTTATCAGTTTATTCTGATAAGGCGCTTCTCTGATTAGATTTGGAGGTTCATTGGTTGTGTATACAGGGGGGAACGGGAAGATAACTGACCCTTCATTTAGAGAAATGGGTTTTACAAGCAATTATCCGATTTGCTTCAAATTTGGTATGCATATTTATTCTGATAAGGCGCTTACACTATTAGTTTTGGAGGTTCTTTTTTCTCATTTGAACTATATTGGTTTGTATTATATATTTAAAAAAAAAAAAACCGCTGCTTTTGTATGATTTTTATTTTTTATTGTTTTGCATTTTTATTGTCGATTTCTTTATTTTGCGAGGGGCATTATTCTTTGAAATATGACTATAATATACAATTAGTGTAAATAGCACTTTTCTTTTCCTTGATTACATTCTTCTATCTTTACAAAAAAGAAAGTATTGGATTCCTGCAAATTTTCGAATTCCGATTTTCGACGGATTTACACCTTTTAGAAGGTCCTGAATACGATTGAACTGCTTTTAGAAAATGCCTTTCTGTGAGTTTGTCAGTGTGTGACACAAATTTTGTAATTCTTCTCTCTTAAAAATGAATACACGGAATTAAATCAAACTTCAGATTCAGTTAGACCTTGTCATGAATGGGTGCTAATAAGGTTTTACAGAAACAAGCTCAACAGGTGGGACGACTATTAGTGATCGGTCATTCTTGAAAAATCGATAAACATTGGCATTGTATTGATCACAATAAGAATCGATTCCCAAATTCTAGTATTGGATGTTCTAGAGTCGATACTTCGATACTCAGGCAGATAAGCTTAAATACAGTCATTCCAAAACTTAGCGATCCATTGGCAGGAAATTGGATAGTGAATCGTGATGACGAAGATAGATCGATATTTCTGGCGCTAAATTCATAGCAATATGCGATAAACTCTCTGTAAGGCGGACTCTGTGTAAGACGGAAATCTGTCTAACACGGAAAGATTTTCAAGTCCCATAGACATGGAGTAAAATTTGTCTGAGACGGAATATTGTCTACTACGGGAAATTTTCTCGGTCCCGATCGATTCGGCCTTAGACAGAGTTTACTGTATATTTATTCTTTCTAATGTACTATTTTCGCGGCAGAGCTGCTGTCCAATTTCGGATAACGGTCTTTCTTTTTCCAGGCTAAATTGTTATATTTTTAGTTTAGAAGCCTATTTATTTGGGCTAGTAGTTTATGAAGTTGTTTTTTCATGTTCGCCCCCTCTCCCCTCCCCCTCCCCCGAATCATAACTTTCTTAATTAGGGTCCGATGTAAATGAGATATTTTTTGACTCTCTACTCAAGTCATTGGTTTACCCACTAAACATTGATATTATCTGTAAATCTTGGTGACCACTATTTATGAACAATAATCAAAATTTTCGGTTTTTTTCTAGTTCAAACATTCCATCCTTAATTTACAACCATGTTACTCATAGTTCTTGTCGAGAACCTTGAGTAACAAAACGATAGTTTTGGTGAGTAACGTACCGATAAAAAGTATCGACATCGTCCATCATTAGCTGCTACGATGCATTTTACGCAATTTACACGGTATATATCGCATGAACTACTACGCGGAATTTCAGTAAACTTAGAAGGCTTTAAATCTGGAAACGAAAGTGCATGTATGAAAAATGGTTTATATGTTTAAAAAACATGCAATTTTGTTGCCAGACTTAAAGCTGTCTGGCATTAACTTTGCAACCGAATTTGTGTTTGGCAAATTAATTATAGGTTGTCTGATAGCCAAAGAGTACTATGTTGCAATTTTTAAGCTTGCTAAAATGACGTGAGGATACCTTTTTTTTTTTTTTTTTTTTTTTTTTTTTAACCTATAAATGTGGATCTGGCAGGGTCTTACCAACGTTGGCAACGTCTGGCAATGATAGATTAATATCACGAATAGTTAGTAGAAACAGGTTTTAGAAACAAAAGTCATGCTAAAATGACGTCATTTTGAAGTTTTTTCACCTGCATAACCCCGTCTTTCACAGATAAACGCAACGTCTCCTGCTAGCCAGAGTATCCGCATATGCACCTGATGCATATGACCACACCGTGAAACGGAAGGTCATATAGAAAAATGAGCCTTGCTAAAATCACGTGTTTTTTGACGTTTTGCTAACTCTTAGACTAGTATTAGGTTTTGGTGCCAATCGCCAAAAGCAGGTGGAGCTAATAGACAGCATTTTTTACTATTTCCACGATCGCTATAACTCAAAAACTATGCTGGGAATTTCACCAAACTTGGCCGAAATAGATCCTAGGTCTAGACTTTGACCTAAATAGATCCTTATTAGGTTTGTGTGCATACCACCCAACGTATGTCGCTGCTATGCTCTGTTTTTGACGATATCCGCGATAGCTCTATGTCAAGAACGAATAGATTGATTGTCGTTTAATTTTGGTAGCAGACGATTTAATTTATATGAAGTAAGTTTTGTGATGGGTTTATACCGGGTGTCCTAAAAAGGACTGACTGATTTTAAAATTCAATAACTCGCAAACGGTGACAGATATTTAAAAAATTGTTGCAAGAGCATTATGTATGATGTGAGGATTTTTTTTTTTACCTTGATTCTCAAATTCAGTTCGCATTACAAACAATAGATAGCGCTGCAAGCAATAGACGCTCAATTCAAGCTGGATTTTTTTTACCTTTATCTTCTCCCTTGCCAAAAAAGGAGATTAAAATGTAATGAGTGGGTCAAAAATTGGTCCTGGATTTAGCGCATATTGCTCGCAGCGCCATCTATTAGTTTGTAATTCGAGCTAAATTCGAGAATCACAGTAAAAAAACTCCTGACATCATACATAAAGCCTCTGCAAGAATTTTTTGAAATATCTGTCATCGTTTGCAAGTTATTGAATTTTAAAATCACTCAATTCTTTTTAGGACGATTTGATTTATATGAAGAAAGTTTTGTGATGAGTATATATATTTAGTTTTTGTGCGAGTGTGAAGATTATTTTGAGTGCATCAAAGACTATTTATAAAATAATAGACACTCTATAAATAATGATTCCTTTTTCTATTCTCTTTTAATGATGTTACAAGTTTTATCCAACTTTTTAAGACTTGACAATGAGTGTACATGCATGTTTTAAAGATCCATACCAGGAGATAACTTTTTATTACAAGACTTACAACCATAACTTTTTTTATATGTATATTTCTCACATTCACTATGAAAAGTTACTGCATGATTTAAAAGTAAATTGTTGTCTAGGAACAAATTCAATTTCAGCCTATACCATAGAAGGAGATTCCCTAAAGAAATAATTCAATAGATCCTACAGTTTCGGAAACAGTCCCATAATAACTGTCTTTGTCTTCTGGATATAACGGCTCTCTACTGCTCCTGATGATGGCACTTGATATTCGATGATTTCCCAAACTGTATTTGTCATTTTACTCATTTTCTGCAGAAGAAAAAACTCCTTTTATATTTTTCACCTCCGCTGTATTTACTTTGCTTAGGTCATTTGTAAGGTGTAAAATGTTGTATAATCTGTATAAATCCATAGTTGTTTTATTTTCTTTAGTCTATTACGATTTTTTTTTCCTTAAGAAATGTTCAAGGTGTTTCAATTCATGTAAGTAGGAAATCTGTAAAATTTTCATTACACATTTTCCTTTTAATAACCTTTTATATCTTGCATTTTGAATTAAAAAAATTGCTTCATCTGACTAATTATTGACGTTAATGTCTAAGATATACAGGACAACATACATAGTAATAACTTGATTTTAGATATTTTTTTTATTAAAACCGGTTTAATAAATAGGTCGTTAGAGCTCTTTTTGTAAAATATTGATAAGAATAATTAGATTCATTAACAAACTAGTTGGATGTGCCAATCCCAAAACTCTCTTCTATCTCATACATCTTAATATTTCAAAAGTAGTTACACTTCAATATTATTAGTTCAATACTATAACAACTTTGATTTTCATCTTAAATTTTTGCTTGTCAAATAATTGGAGTAAAAACGAGTTAATCTCGATCATGATATTTATTAAAAATCGATAGTTTTTCGTTATTCTGTTGTACATCAGCTGTTTGCGAAGAACCGGCTTAGCCGTCGCAATTTCGCCCCACCAGTGGCCGAGAGGTTCCGCTCTCGAAGCTGGTGGACGGGAAGTGCTGGGTTTGAACCCAATCGCTCCCGTCGGCCTAATCGTTCGGAGTTTTCTTGGTTTTCTTCGAACCTTGGATTTCCAAGCGTTAATACGGGTTAGGTTCCCTTAGAAAGACCCCCACGAAGGGCGCACCCCCTCTTTAGGGCCTATATCCCTCGTGTTGATAATTGGCCGACACAAACCAAACGAAACCAAACCGTCGCAATTTCATGTTGCTGCATGAGCCGCCGATGGACATACAAAAATCACTATCACAGCACCCCATTTCGGTGGAAATATTTCCAAATTCAAGGAGGAGCTACTGGTCATAGCCAAAAACATACACAAGAAATTTGGTCCAATTCTATTGATAACTTCATACATTTTTCGATGGTACAATAAAGAAAATGGCACAAAAATCGCTATTACAGCAACCGCTTCCAGCAGAATATTTTAAAATTCAAGGATGAGCTACTGGTCACAGCCAAATACATACACAAAAAATTTGGTTCAATTCTATGCATAACTTCATACACTTATAGATGGTAAAATAATGAAAATGGCACAGACATTGCTATTACAGCGTCCTCTTCCGGCGAAATTTTTTGAAATTAAGGGAGGACCTACTGGCTATAGCCAAAAACATACACTGTAAAAAAAATTCCGTAACGTTCCTGGGAAAAAATGGACAGCTGAGTTGCCCATTATTTCCAAGAAACATTTCTTGAAAATGACTGGAATTTTACTGTATGTGTTAAAAACTTTCTACAGAAATTCCAGTAAGTTTCCTGCGAAATACCAGGAATATTTCTGTTGGCAGCAAAACATTACTGATATTTCACAGCATGCGGGATCCGCAGACGATTTTTACATTTCCAGTTGACAATTTTCGCTTTATTATCATTATTTGTTAGAATGAAAAAATATTTTGAAATTGACATCAAAATTATTATTTATAATTTACAGGAAAAAATAAATTATCAGTTAAAATTCAATAAAGTAAATATATATATATGATATATTGTTTCTGAATTTTGCTTAAAATATAAAAATATATAAATGTAAATAATAATTAGAAAAAAAATCTAGACATAAAGTATTTTGGATTTTCGTCAGTAATTATGTTAGTTTACAAGTTAGATAAAATACATATAAATTTTCATGAAAAAAAAAAAAAAACCTAAACGTAATTGTATATTTTTTCCGAAAAAAAAAATCAAATTTGCAGCAATTCAAAGTGTCAAATTTAAATCAAATTGTAATAAAGTGTTAAAATATAAAATTAATTAAAAAAGAAAAAAAGTCAAGAGGTAGCATCGAACTCGGGCCATACGGGTGGCGTGCGAGCTTTCTGCGTCCACACCACGAAAGACACGTTGAGAGCTGCAAACTAATGGGTATTTGAAACGTATGCTAAACCTCGGCATCTAATTTCTGAAAATCTAAGGCCCATTTGAAGAAATCCTTTCACAAGAATAATTAGAGGTAAGAACTCTAAAACATACTTTAAATTAATCAAAATCGGTGAGAATTATGTTTGATGGTCCCCTGGTTAATGGAGATCCAAATAATAGGTGTATTTTTTTACACGGTCTGCTTGTTAAACATTCCACAGACAAGTACGAGAGATAATCTCTTAGCGATGTCACAGAGGTATTGTATTTTCATCTGAATTGTCTTGACAATAGAGACGTAAAGGATTATGTCGTCTATTGATTTATTTGCATTCCATATTGATTTTTTTACATTCATTTAAGGAATTCGTTTTCGACACTCGCGTGCGAGCAACGGATTATAGCAAAAAAATAATAAATGGCGGCCGCAGCGTTTTGCTGTTTGCAACTTTTGTTCAGGAACGTTTCAGATAAGAAAACCAGAATTTCACAGGAAAGGGCTAAATTATTCTGAAAACCTGAGAAAAGGCGAAACGTTCCTGGATTTTACATGGAACGTTACCATTTTTTTTTACAGTGTACACAAAAAATTTAGTTCAATTCTGTGCATAACTTCTTACACTTTTCGATGGCACAATAATGAAAATGACAAAAAAATTGCTATTACAGCGCCCCCTACCGGCAGAATATTTCTAAATTGAAAGAGGACCTTCTTGCCACAGCACACATACACAACAAATTTACTTCAATTCTATGCATAACTTTATGCACTTTTTGATGGTACACACGGACAGACAGACATTTTGTATAAACATGTTTTTCGAAATCTCTGACCCGTAAAACGTGTCATTCCGTCGAAAACCGGAAGTCGAAAAAATTTTCGATTACAATATCTTCTTCTATTGAAGATAGCAGAAATTAAAAATACTGTTTTGGAAATCTCATAATTCTTATAAAACACTCAATAAATGGAATGTGCATGATCTGTATGAATCCGTAGTTGTTTCCTTTTCTTTAGCAAATTTAGGAAATATTTATGGCCCATTACGATTTTTTTTTTTTTTTAAGAATCGTCGAGGTGTTCCAATTCATGTAAGTAGGAAATCTGTAAAATTTTCATTACACATTTTTATTATATCAAACTTTTATATCCTAAATTTTGAATAAAAATATTGCTTCACCTGACTAAGATATACAGGACAACATAGATAATAATAATAATTTGATTTTTAGATAATTTTTTTAAATTAAAACCGATTTAATAAATCGGTCGTGAGAGCTCTTTTTTGCAAACTATTGACAAGAATTATGAGATTCATGAACAAAAAATAGTGTTATGGAAATCGCACCCTTCTTATAAGAACAGTGTCAATCAATGGAGTGGGATCCTATCTGTAACAGAGAAGTGTTTTGTAGATGTAAATTTTAATAAGATAAAAGCTACACCTATGTAAAGAGTTGAGAATAAATCCACAGTAAAAAAATATTGAGCTTCTACTATTTCACTATGCTTTCTTTCTAAATAAGATTGAGCCAATTATTTTGTATGAAAAGTGCCATCTACTTTTATGAGTAGATGAATTAAATAAATTTTACATTTAATTTTCTTTAATGGTTCTTAAAAGTACCGTCAGGACAGTGGCGTATCTAGACTTATTATTTCAGAGGGGCTGAGATATAGTAAAAGTTTCTAAGAGGAAATTTTCAAGAAACGGGAAAAATTCCGTTTTAAACAGGTTCTATCATAACAGTTAACGCATCTATTAATCAATCAAACCTACTAAGACGGAATCGCATGCGACTGGGAAAAATTTCGTATTAGTCAGGTTTTCGTCTTTGCAAGTATAATTCTATGGTTGTATCACATTTTTTAAAACGGAATACTGAAAATTATCTACTGAAAGGTAGCTCAATAAATAGGAAATAAAACCAACAGCAAATAGAAATTTTTTTATCAGCGTTCTCACTCTATCACCCCCCTCCCCCCACACCAAAACACACACATTTTTCAACGCATTCTAGGACTCATTTTGAAGCATACATGCATGACATTTGCAATAATTAAATATTGAATAGCGTTTTTCATTTTCTCATAAATGAAATAGCAGCTCCCTGATGATGACTTTTCCGAGGCTGCCACGGCCTGAAAATCGGCTTAAGGGGGTCCGGGGCACATTTTAAAATATTCTCTTCGAAATAACACACTTTCTAAGATGAAAACCTGTCTAAAACGGAATATTTTCTAGTTTCTTTTAAAAGACATCTTAGCAGGCTTAATTAGGTTTTGCTAAACTTTCGTAATTAAACTTTATGTTTTCTAGAAATTTCGGAGGGGGATGGGGCCCCATCAGGCCACCCCCTAAATACGCCACTGCGTCAGGATATTAAACGGTTAAACAGAAATGGTTTTCCCATACATTTAACATTTCCAAGTTACCTGCTTTAAACTTATACGTTGAAACGGCATTTTCCGTAAATTAAAGATATAATTCTTGTTGGGTCTTTTCATTATTCTCCCTTACGTATATCCTAGTTCCATTTCGGTGGACGTCATCCACGAAAAAAAGAAGAGGAAACATTTACGTTTTAACAGTTTTTTTCGAGAATGATTATTTGAATGGCTCATTTTATGTTGAAAGTAAAGTGTGTTTAAGGTTGCGTGATTTCAACCATCAGTTCTTGGGTGGTGCGTATCGAAAAAATGATTATTTTTCTTTCTTCATCCTCATCGTTTGATCTTCGAAACTTTTAATCTGTGTTAAGTATTTTTTTCTTTTTAAATAACTATAAAGTTAGGAAGAAGAATTTATGTGAAGAACCTTTTGGGTTTTGAAGACGTTAAATAGGACCAATATAATAATAAACAATGTGCACTCATATCCAAAAGTATTTCTTATTTCATTAAATCATTGTTTTCTCAAAAAGTTTTTGTTGGAAAAGGTTGAAAATTCATACACATAATAGGAAAACGGTATGCAAACTAAGAGTAATTATGATTTTTTTTTAACCAATCAAATCAGCCATTTCAGAGGAATGGATGGCAATAGCATGTTGCAAAGTAGTTGGATTGTGAGAATGGATAACTCTTTTATTTGTTGTTGTTTCTAGTGGTGATTTCGATCATTTATGTTGATGGTAAGTTAATTACGAACCAAAAGGAGAAATTTGCACGTAGTCGTATCAATGGTGCAGTGAACATGTAGTCTGAACCGCAAGCTAAAGGAGTAATATAATGATCTCTGGCGAATCCAGGTTTATTTCACAGAGTGACAGTCGATATTTTGTCATATGGAGAGACACTGGCTTGAGATATAACGCAACATTTATAAGTGAAATGCACCAACACAAGGGAGTAGGAACAGTTGACGTATGCCTGTGCACTGTTGATACACGATCCTGCCTGTAACGAGAGGTAAGTGGAACACATATTGTTGGACGTCTGGTATAAAGAGCCTGTTGACTTAAATCTGTCGTACTTACCTTGTCGTAATAACTTAAGTTTGTCGCGAAAAGAGCGGCCCACCAGCGCATTTAACTCTGCTGATGTCGCTGTTTCTGGCATTGTTCGGTTGCGCCGGCCCTTTGTCGTCTGATGGTGATATTATACGCAGACGTGAAATGTAGCATTGCCACAGTCTCGAAACCGTAATGTTTTACAATATTCAGATACCCACAGCGACAGCGATAGATCATTTCGTGCATTTTATTTTACAAGCGGATCCCAAATATCATTATTTTCCGGCAATTAGGTGTGGGTCTCGTCATTGCCCTCGTCATCAAATCTTCGTTGAAAAATATGAGGTGAAACGTGTTCCAGAAATTCTAAAAGAAATTGTATTCTTTAGATATTCGATAAAACGTCTTAAATCGAGAGTGCCCGATGATTTTTGCTGTAGAGTGTATACTAATACATTTTTAGCAATATTAAAGGGGGATGAATGCTTGAATGATTTTGATGATAATGAGAATTATTTTTATTGAAATAAATGACTTTCTTAAATCTTTAGCAGAAAAAGCTTACAAGAAATTCTATTTACTAACTTAAAAGATTGTCTATTAAAAGCATGTTTTTCTAAAATTAAGGTTCTAAATCACGTTTGATCTTTTCATTAGTTGACATAGATTCTAGTTAAATGTTGATATGCATAAAAAAAAAACACTAAGTTTTAGCCTTTTTCCCGAGAATTTATTTGCATTGCTAATTTTACTTCCAAAGTAAAGTTCCCAGAGTTATTTCTAAACCATCTGATCTTGATGATGCGCATCGAAAAAAGGAAGTTCTTTTTTTTCTATTCATCTTTTGATATTCAAATTTTTTTGCGTATTTTTATTTATTTATTTATTTATTTATTTTCACAACAGTTACAACTCATATTTTAAAGTTAGATTTTAAAAACTTTCGGAACATGTTTTATTTTCTGGGTGAGCTAATGGGTGACTACTTTATTTTTTATGTAGTTTTCGTGCGAGTGTGAACCTTTTCAGTGGGTCAAATCACTATAAATAAAATAATAGGCTATAAAATAAATAAAAGAATAATGGTATAAAACTTATTTTTATTCTTTTAATTATTGATTTTGCGGTATACTATTGGCCGCTGGAGTGCCAGTTCATAACCTTAAAATAAACGGTAATAGACCGTATTATAAATGAATTCATTATGATTCAAATGATTTGATTCATTATGGATTCAAATGAATTAATGATTAACGGTATGTTACTTGCTTTTTTACGGTTTATTAGTCACGTTAAAATATTTTTTAAATAGTGAATATGAATATGAATAGTTTGCATGTAAATTTGCAACGGAGAAAAAGACGATATTATTAGATTTTGCTTTAAAAAAAGTTATGATTGTGTGATAAAATGTATGATAAAATGTTAGTTACGCATAAAATATGGGTCAAAATTAAAAAATATTTGACAAAAAAAAAAAAAAAAAGATAGTACAGGATCCCCCGACTACATTTCTGAATTATACTGGACGGTTTGATACGCAGTTGCATAATTTTGATAATTATTTTACAAACAAAATATATAGATATAAAGCAGAACAATAATATAGTTTATATATTACATAGAGTTATATTTTTATTGGTGTATACAATCAAATCTATAACAAAACAACTTAATCTTTATTGTTAGTTATTCATGGTAGTCATCTAATTCATAATAAATACAGTTTATGCTTATCCAAGATTATTTTATTTTGTGAGTACACTATTCATTTGTCTTGCCATCAGAAATTCAGGAGAATAGGTTAAATGAGTCTTCTTTAATTATTTCTTATTTTCATAGTCGTTTGAGGTAGATTCAAAATTGTTATAAATCAATTCGTCAATATTAGATTTATAAATCCTGTATTCCACAAGATATTTGAAAAGTGTTCTTTAAGTTTGTTTTTATATTTTTTTCATGCTTTTATAATTTATATACGAATGAATGTCACATGATGTTTTATTTAAAAAATAATACGGTGTAAATAATATATATGTGTGTGTACACAATAAATATTGCGGTTTCCTACAAAATTTTACCTAAGCAACTTACAAATTCAACTTACGTAAAATTCAAGTTACGTAAAACTTTACTGAACGCATTACTTACGTGAGTCGGGGGATGCCAGCAGTGAGAGAAATCTGAATAAGATCTTATAAATTAGAGATTTTCTCATAGTCTCTGAAAATCTTTGTTTTTTAGTTAAACTACATTAAAAATTTTCTTTAAATCCCTTTTTAAAAAGTGAGGAAAAATGAAACTTTGTGTCTAGACCACACTAAAGAATTCTAAACGGACAAAAAAATGGCTCTACTTTAGAATTTTAATTTGGAATGTGCGGGTTACATTTTCTACTTTTTTATTAAAACATAAAAACTTAAATGTCTGAACCGAAAGTGTGAAATATCAATGTAGCGTAAAGGTACAAGCTTATTCTGATTATTATTGTTTTTTTAGCAAAGCGTATATTAAATCCAAAATAATTTTTATTTCTTCTATCTTTACAATAAGAAAGTATTGGATTCGTGAAAATTTTCTAATCCCAGTTTTCGACGGATTAACACGTTTTAGGGGTTAGAGACCCCGGAAAACGTGTTTTTACAAAATGTCTGTCTCTGAGTCTGTGTGTGTGTGACACAAATTTTGTGGGCGCTCTCTCTCAAGAACGAATGCACGGAATTTAATAAAAATTTATATTCAGTGAGTTTCTGATATAAATGGATGCTGATTAGTTTTTGGGGCAAATCGCTCAACAGGTGGCGCTGTTATGCTGCATTTTTTTACGATTTGCGCAATGGATCTATCTCAAGAACTAATGCACGGATTTTTATTAAACTTCAGATTCAGTGAGTCCTTGATATGAGTTGGTGTTCACTACGTTTTGGTATAAATCGCCCAACAGTTGGCGCTGTTATACAGCATTTTTCACGATTTCCGCTATGGCTCTATCTCACGAACTAATTCATGGATTTTCATCAAACTTCAGATCCAGTTAGTCCTTGATATGAATTGGCGCTGAGTACCTTTTGCTGGAAATCTCCCAACAGGTTACTATGCAGTGTTACTGTGCTTCATTTTTCCCGCTATAGTTTTACCTCAAGAAGTATTGCACGGATTATAATCAAACTTTAAATTCAGCTACTGGTTGACCTATGTTGTTGCTTATTAGGATTTGGTATATTATAGCCCAACATGTGGCACTGCTATGCAGAATTTTTTACGATTTCCGCCCTCGCTCTACTCAAAAACGAATTCACGGATTTTCATCAAACTTCAGATTCAGTTAAAAGTTGACATAAATTGTTGCTGATAAGATTTTGGTGTAAATCCTCTAACCGGTGGCGCTGCTATGCTGTATTTTTCAGGAAGTATTAACATGTATGAGATAGAAGAAAGTTTTGGGATTGCCACATCCGACTAGTTTTTAAATAAAAATAAATATTTTTTTCAATTCAATAATATTATGAGGGAAAGAAATAATATTATTTCAATGTATAGGATTAATTTTAAATGTAATATAAAATTTTGTAGATCGTTCGTTAAACTTTAGTATACACTGTCAGAAAAATTTGTTTATATACATTAAATTATTCGAAATTTTTACACAAATAATTTCCGTATTTCTAGAAAACATGCTTTTTCCGTTCATTCTTTCCTGAAGTCTGAAAAAGAGGGGGAAATTTCGTTTATTCTTTGCACGCGAGCGTATTGGCTGTATGACGAATTTATTTTTAAAATGAAAAACCGAGAATTCAATCCATTAAAAATTCTAATTTAATTAAAACCAAACAAACAAAAATAATGTTTTCGAATTTAATAAAGTAGCTATTTTCTAATTCATTTAAACTTATTCGCAATTTATATTTTAGAGTATTTAAAAAAATATTCGCATGTAAAATATATTCTAAACAGACGCATTTAAAACTAGTCGGACGTGGCAGTCCCAAATCTTTCTTCTATCTCATACATGTATCCTGAAAAATGCAGCCGATTAGATGATCTACACCAGAATCTAATCAGCAACAAAATTATCTCAACTCCTAACTGAATCTGAAGTTTCGTGAAAATCCGTGCCTTAGTTTTTGAGTGGAGCTAGGCCGGAAATCGTAAAAAATTCTACATAGCAGCGCCACCTGTTGGGGGATATATTTAGCAAAGCCTAATAAGCAACAACTTAAGTCAACTTGATAACTGAAAACTGAATGTGAAGTTTGATTAAAATCCGTGCACTCCTTCTTGAGATAGAGTCATTGCGGAAATCGTGAAAAATGGTGTATAGCAGCGCCACCTGTTGGGCGATTTACACTAAAACGCAGTAAACATTAACTTATATTAAGGACTACCTGAATCTGAACTTTCATAAAAATCCGTGCATTAGTTTTTGAGATAGAGATATTGCGGAAATCGTAAACAATGCAGCCTAGCAGCGCTACCTGTTGAGCGATTTGCACCAAACGCTAATCAGCACCCATTTATATCAGGGACTCCCTGAAAATAAATTTTTATTAAATTTGTACTTGAGATAGAACGCCCACAAAGTTTGAGTCACACACAGACACACAGACAGACGGACAGACTCACAGACAGACATTTTATAAAACTTGTTTTTCGGAATCTCTGACCCCTGAAACGTATCAATCCGTCGAAAACCGGAATTCGAAAATTTTCACGAATCCGGTACTTTCTTCTTATATAGAAGAAGGTAAAAATCCTAAAATGTCAATGTCGCAGTAGAAAGAAAAAAAAAGCTTTTCTAAACCTTTAGCCCAGGGTTCTCGTTGCCGCTAGCCATTGCGCCAAATCGCGACAAAATTGTTCATTTAGCGAGTAAACCAACAGTCAAATTCCCCAAATTGCGAGTGCTCAGTTTGTGTGCCAATACAGTCGAGATTCGTAGCCGCGTTACTGAACGATTGATGTCGCTTTACATGTTCAATCGCACCCTGCCATTTACATTGCTCTATTTATAGAGATACTGACTCGACACCAATTAAGTTTAGCAAAAGCCCAAGACACAGAAAGGATTATGCGATAGGTATTCCTCTACTGTGAGTTAATCACTATCTATCCGACAACGTCGGAACAGAATTACTCGATCGTCAAACAGAATGACTCGCATCAAGCGCCAAATAGAGAAAATTTTTTTGCTGGAATGCGGTGTTGAAATTAGCCATTTACCATACTATTTATTAAATGTATCGAAAGTATCATTGGCCGGTCAATTTTTTTCAATCGGTTAAGAGTCGAAATTTTTAGTGCATATTTTCAAAATCAACGGTTACTGTCTTTAATTTTTAATTAGACTGCTAAAAGAATGTCTGAAACATTTACACGTTTAGGAATGTACTTATTTTTAATAGTTAGTGTAGCGGATAGTCGAATTTCTATTGTATAAGCAATTATAAAAAATTAGGTTATTTTAGAACATATTGAAAAAAAAAAGGATACAATAAAGGGTTAAAGATAGATTTTTCAATGTTTCAAGCCGAATCTATTTTGCTAACATTTCTGTTCATTTGGCTACTGTTTTTTATTTCTTATTCGCCAAATCTCTCATGTTGGTCAAAAGCCAGCGAGAACACTGCTTTAGCCCCCCTTGAAAAAAATATATACTTTTAGTAGATTTTTTATTCTAAATTAGCAGCACAGGTCATGTCTTATCTTTCCATTATCTGTCTATATACATGTATATATATCCAAATAAATGTCCACAGGCTCCTCTTACAGAATGTTATTCGCGAATAAAAAAACGTCAAGTTTTAACAGGATGATTATTTGCATTGCTAATTTTTTAGCCGAAAGTAAAGAATGGAGTGTTTCAGCGCAAACACGACGGCAGTCCAATTATCAGATGGATCAGATCCTCATGCTGCGTCTATCGAGAAGCAGGTATTTTTTACCCTTCTATTTGCAGTATTCCTAATTTTATAAATTCATATATATATTCTGTTTTTCAAGTGAGCAGATGAAATGCATACTTTAATATTGGAAAGTTTGGAGAAAACCTTTCGAAAGAGTGTTGACACTCCTGGATTATTTAATATCTTGCCGCTTCTCTTTTTAGCTATTGAGACGGTGAACGGAGATGCACTGCGACTTTTGACAAAATAGGAAGTAATAGGCGTCAGAATGAAATAAATCTGTAAAAGTTTCGTAAAAGATATATCTGTATATCTAATGATATATTTGTGTCTAAAACATGAATGATTATTTTTGAGTTTTATAAAATGGCTTACAAATGTCTTACATTTTAAAAATATTAATAGGTAAAGCGGGTTTTTCAGTTTTTAGTGACGAAATTCACTTAAATTTCATAAAAATCATAACTCGGCAAGTTTTATTCATAAAAGAATGGGATTTTTTAGGTCGCTTTCTATTATAACAAGTAATATAAAAATTTTGTTTTTAAAGTCAATTCCTACTTAGGCCATCAAAGAAAAATTTAATATAATTAAGCTAATATGAGTTTTTGTTGCATTAAAATATCTCAATTTGTTGATTTTCTATAAGCAAGTAGGTTTACAATGGAACTCTATGGGAATTTGGCGAAATATTACAGATATCGCCCAGTTGGCGTCACTTTTGGCGATTCATTTTGGACGCCAAATTTGGCGATATATCGCCAAGTTGGCGACAAACTTGGCGGTATTGGGCGACAGAACAGGTCCCCCCCTACGGTAACCCTTATTGAAAATACTTTCATTGAAATTCAATAACCAATGGCGGCCATTTTGTTTCCCATGCAAAACTAAAATTAATTAATTAAAATTTAATTATTTAATTAATATTTGAAAAAACTTTATTAACATCAATTGTCATCCAGTACAAGTTTAAAAAAATTTATTTCAACCTGATAGGATGAATAATGAGTATTTTATTAACGATTGAAAATTTGTACAAGATAAATATATAAATATATAAATAAATATAGGAAGAGTGTGAGCTAATAGTAGGAATAGAAAAAAGAGTCGTATGTGCCAATGCCAAAACTTTCTTCTATCTCATCAATGTTAATTACAGTGCCAAAAGTAAATGGCAATCTAGGCCCCTCATGGGTATTCTAAAGAGATGAGATTCCGTGAATGACTTCTTGAGATAGGACTATCACTAAAATTGTAAAAAATTATGCAAAATGAAGCCTAGCAGCGCCACCTGCCGGGTGATTGACACCAAAACCTAATCAGCAGCAACTTATGTTAACGCCTAACTGAATCTGAAGTTGAATGAAAATCCGTGACATAGTTCTTGAGATAGAGGTATTGAAGAAATTGGGAAAATGCAGCCTAGCAGCGCCACCTGTTGGGCAATTGACATCAAAAACGAATCAGCACCCATTTATATCAGGAACTACTAGGTTGAGCAAAAAGTCATGGGAAATTTGTGAAAGTTGCGTTGTTATGCGCAAATTAACAACAAAAGCAACAAGGACAATTCTTCAAAGTAGAGATCATCCTAGTCCACGACTTTCTGCCATCGTTCTGCCAGATTCCGGAGTTGCTGGAAGTACCATGGCGGCTCCTTGGAATCGGAAAACTCTTGACATGCTTTTTCAACTTTATTAAAGGATTCTCATCGAATGCTTTCAGAATCGTTAGACCTTTTTTCCAATAATGCCGGATCAACACACGCAAATCATACTGTTCAACAGGCATTTTGGAGTCGAAATTCCTGAACTCCTATAGATATACCACTAATACTCCTATATGCGATAAAAATTCTGGTAACTATTAGACAAAAAATTTCCCAGAACTTTTTGCTTAACCTAGTGACTGAATCTAAATTTTTATTAAATTCCGTGAGTTAGTTTTTGAGATACTGCGCCCACAAAATTTGTGCTACATACGTTACACATCGTTAGTTTTAGTTTATACATACACAGACATTTTGTAAACACATGTTTTTCGGGATCTCTGACCCCTAAAATGTGTAAATTCGTCGAAAACTGGAATTATAAATTTAAGATGGAAGAGAGTAATTAAGTACTATTGCTGTCCTCCGGAGGAAAGCAGTTCTGAAAATTTCGGTCTGTTTTCATCGATTATGACCCCTAGATCTTCAAACCACCCTCCATCCAAATGTTGTAGGTATATATACATATTTGATTTTTTGTCCTATCGATGAATCGATTTGGATGTCACGGATCCTGTGTACAAGACTGACGAATATCTCGATCGGGTTTATTGACCCACTTCATTCACCATCTTGCTTCAAAATGGCGGCTACTTAAAGATTTCAAATTCCGAAAGATGTACAGAAAGATTAGAAACCCAAAGCATTGTTTTCCTCCATTGTTCGGGCTCGATGCATTACAACGGGGCATTTTTCGCTTCGATTCAAAATTAAAAATTCTTTTATAAACGGGTTTAATTTTTTAGTTTTAGTGAAAATCGTGTGTCACAAATTATCTTTCCATAGGCGTAACCAGCCTTTTGAACGGGGGGGTGCCCAGACTTTTTAACCTGAACATGACGGATACAAACAATATCTTATATAGTAAAACCTGCTAAAACGGAATCCTTTAAAACCGGTCGAATTTCCGTTTTAGTCAGGTTTTCCTCTTAGAAGGTATTATTTTGTGGTATTTCATTTAAAAAAGGCTCAAACGTGATTTTTGTTTGCGTGAGGAGGGATTAGAAGCGGTTCAAAACATCAAAACTAAATCTAATCGTAAAAAAAAAAAAGATATGTAAATGTTCTTGCAGCAGTGACATAAGACATTGACTAAGTGTGCTCACAAGTGTAAAATCCTTTTGCACCCTAACTTCTTATAAAGATTAAAAAACACCTTTAATCATGCTGGAAACTTCTATAGGCACAGAGAAACACTGCATGAGATCTAAAACTACCCCAGTCAAAGACTTGTAGATGAAATTTTGCCGGATGATAAATCTCAGATAGTACATACGGTACACCAGTACATACGCACGAAAGTTTTCAAGAATGTGACTCCATGACTTCTTAGGGATCACCGGAGGGACCCAAGAAATTTTGTAGGAAAGTCTATATAAATAATTATCATAATATTATAAATAATTATAATATTCATTAATATCGTAATTTCCGACCTATAATCTGCGGATCAAACAATCACGTTTTGATGTAGAAATTTTATTTCATTATTGAAGTTAAATATTTATCGGGATTTAACAAGTTGCGTTTTATGAAACAAAATTTCTGGGTCGGAACATACTTGTTTGATCCGCGGATTATAGGCCGGAAATTACGGTAATTCATGTTCTTACCTAAGAATGTGTCGAATATATTAGGTAAAGCAGGTCATGATAATATACAGTAAATTTTATCAAGATGATAAAAACTATACTATCATGATGCGACTGTAATAATAAAGATAGGTGCTTGTCTGTCTCTGTGTATGTATACCCGCCCGCGCTGAGCTCTGAAAAAACAATGCATCCCACACAACCATAAGATTTGACAGGACCTGTATTCCTGAACTCATGCATATCGAAGACAATTTCTGAAATTTTTCAATTAATTTTTTATGCGGATTTTTTCGAATTTTGCGGCATTTTTTTTTTCAAATTTGTAAAAAAGAATCCGATTTCAATATTTTATCCAGTAAACTTTCTCTTCATTTCAATAAAGTGTTTTCGAGATTCTTACAGCGATTTTTCAGTTTTTAACAATTTTTTACTGTTATTTTTAGAGGGGGTTTTTTCGCATTTCGCGGTGATTTTTTTTTACATTCCTAAAAGGAATCCAGTTTAGATCTTTTATCCAGTTAGTTAATTTCATTCCCTGTGGTTTAATCTTTTCCGAATTTTGAATGCGATATTTAGTGGGGGTTTTCGTGCTTTGATCGATTTTTTTACTTTTTTTGAAACAGTAAAAAACTCTCCGGTAATTTTTGCAATTGCCGTGTTTAAATTCAAATCGGGATAACATTAATCAGTTCTTATAGAAAAGCTGAAAATTTAATTTTGCTCAAAATAAAAAACGCAATAACTCAAGATTCGCTTGTGTCGAGACAGAAGAGGTCGTAGCTTGCTCGGGAGTACGTTGACGAAGGCAGCTGCCCCCCAAACCTAGGTTTGTTTAATTCTATGTTCGTTAAGAAAAAAAAAAATCGACGAAACTCTACTAGTAATGAAGTTTTCTTTGAGGGACAGGGTCGAAATAACGTGTGGTATCGCGCGATTTGTGCATAGAAAAGGAAATCCCCGCATAATAAAAAAATGCTGTACAGTATTTCCAAATTCTTTCACAGACCTGTGATTCTTCAGTGAGTATTTTAAAATTTTTAAGTCCGCGATGTTTATTTCTTTATTTCTCAAAATCAATTCGTGAACCGCTCCCGGAAAAATGTGATAATTTCTTCAAACGGTCGTGGAAAAATATCGGGAATTTCGAAAAAGAGTGCAGAAAGTAATCACCAATTTCGTCAAAAGATTGCGAAAAAAAAAAAAAAAAAAATAATAAAAAAAAAAAAATAAAAAAATACGAATTTTGATGAACGATTGACGGAAACATTTTGAAAATTTCGTCAAAATGTCGCAGAAAAGCGTAGAGAATTTAGTAATTGGTACAGAAAGATATCGAGAATTTTTCCGGTCGGTCGAGCAAAACTATCGCGAATTTCAACAAATGATCTCCCTGTAAAAAAATCAGTTTCGTCAATCAGTCGCAACAGAAAATTAATTTCCTCAAAGGATCGCGGTAAAAACGAGAATTTCGTCAAAGGATCGCAGAAAGAAAGCACGAATTTTGTCAAAAGATTGCGGAAAGAAAACGCGAATTTCGTCAAAAGATCGTGAAAAGAAAACGCGAATTTCATCAAAGGATCGTGCTAAAGAAATGCCAATTTCGTCAAAATGTCGCGGTAAAAAATGCGAATTCCTCAAAAAGATCGCGGTAAAAAACACGAATTTTGTCAAAGGTTAGCGGTAAAAAGTGCGGATTTCGACAAAAAAAAAAAAAAAAAAAAATCGCGTAGAAAGACATGAATTTTGTCAAACGATTTTGGGAGAAAATTGTAAATATTATGAAATGATCGCAGAATAAAATCGCGAATTTAGCCAAAATTTACAGTACTGGGCTAAAAGATTGAAACGGGTTCATTTTCCTACTTTCAAAAGAACGCCGTGAAACAAGAAGAAACTCTAAAAATCGTACAAAAATTTTCAGAGGAAAAAAATTACTATATTGACTTGAGAAAGACTGCAACCATATTCCTTTTACGAATGCCAGAAAATGGCCACGAAATTCAACCAACCAACCAACTTCCAGATTAATTTGAATTTTCTGTGCTATTATTTTTCATTTTTAAATGAGGCAGGGTCTGACCCCCCCCCCCCCCCCCTTTCCCCCGGATAATCGCATTTTGGAATTATCGCTTCACATCTACATTCCCTTTCAATTTTTTTTGTTATTTTCTAGATTTTAAACTACGAAAGCAAAGAGACAACTAGTTTCTATCCTCGTCAAGAACTTGCGTTAATTTTTCATGAAATTGCAGAAACAGGCAATACAAAGAACGGCGTTAAAAAAAATCTCCCACAAACCAAAGGCTTCAAAGTGTTAGTCAAAGCCACCTGTTTGACTTACTATGACTAATACAGATTCTTGTAAATATTCCAGCTTTAAAAAAGATAAACAACATAATTTCCTTAAAAAAAAGAAAGAAAGCAAAAAAGCACGTTGCTTTCTTTTTTTATCACATTTCAAAACTTAGGCTGGTAGTTTTCTGAACTAAACTAATTTGCTAAACTAATTGAATTCTGCTTTCAATTATTTTTCCTTTTGTAGATGTCAATATTTTTAAATAATTGTGCTTGAGTCTGCGCAAGCGCGGGGGGGGGGGGGGGGGGGGGTGCACCCCCCCCTCTGATTACGCCTATGCTTTCGTTATTCTAAACTTTGTTTCAACTCTCATACGCTTATAACTGCATAATACTATTCACCAGTGTCCCATTCTCGCCCATTTTGGTCGTAAATCGCGAAATGTCTCTGATTTTGCCAATACAGTGACTTTTTTGATCGCGAGAAAAAAGGTCGCCCTCAATGAAGCCCACTGGGTGACAGTGGGCAAATATTTCTAAGCACTCATCGTAATTCAATATTGACAAAAACTGGTAATCTTCTATAATCGGATTATACGCATTTTAACTTCTTGTATTTGAGTAAAATGAACCCAGCTCTTTGAAAACGGAATAAGGGAAGCAACCATTTCGTGATCCGGCACAGGCTGGAAGGACTTTTTTAATGTTCTTAGACGCAGCGACACATTTTTACTTTCTTCTACCTTTACAAGAAGAAAGTATTGGATACGTGAAAATTTTCAACTTCCGGTTTTCGACGAATTTACACGTTTTAGGGGTCAGAGATTCCAAAAACCACGTTTTTACAATATGTCTGTTTGTGAGTCTATGACTCTGTCTGTCTGTCCGTCCGTCTGTATGTGACACAAATTTTGTAGACTCCGCTCTATCTCGAGAACGAATGCATGGAATTGAATAAAAATTTATATTCAGGTAGTCTCTGACATAAATGGGTTCTGATTCGTTTTTGGTGTAAATCGCCCAACAGGTGGCGCTACTATGCTACATTTTGCAGGATTTACAGGATTTCCGCAGTAGCTCTATAGTAGTACTCGAAGTAGCATTAGCTCTCGAGAGTTAATGCACACATTTTCATCAAACTTCAGGTTCAGTTAGTCCTCGATATGAAATGATGTGTGGGTGTAAATCGCCCAATAGGTGGCTCTGCTGTGCTGCATTTTGCACCATTTCCTCAATAGCTCTATATCAAGAACTAATGCATGAATTTCCCTCAAGCTTCATATTCAGTAAGACTTTCACATAAGTTGATGATCATTAGATTGTGGTGTAAATCACCCTATAGATGGTGTTGCTATGCTGCATTTTGCTGGATTTACCCGACTTCAGCGATAGTCCTATCTCAAGAACTAATGCATGGAATTTTATCTTTTTAGAATCGTCTTGATGATCATAGATTGCCATTTAGTTTTGGCGCAGTGATAACGAATTTTGAGGTATTGACATGTATGAGATAGAAGAAAGTTTTGGGATTGGTACATCCGACTAGTTCTAAATAAAATAATATAGGAAATGGCCTAGAAAAAAAAAATAAATAAAATAAATAAATAAATATAAATACAGCACTTTTGTGAAACAAATTCCCCATCTAAAAGCTTCTTGATTCCCATACATTTCGTAATTGTAAGTATGTTTCTAGTATCATCATCGGTTTAAGTTATATTCTCCGTAACATTTGAAAGGACATTTCGCTTCCTGACCGTGTAAAAATTCAAATTGCGCTATGCTGAGTCGTCCATGGATAGTTAAAAAAAATGTGAAAAATGCGAAAAAAAAATAGATGAAGCTGATGCCACTGTCTATTGCGTTACTCAAGAACACGGTGTTGCCTTATCATATGCATTAAAATAGACGATGCAAATCCGGACCGCACTGAAAAAAACCTTCAGCAGGTGTAAAAGATTTACTTGTTGGAAGAACTCCGCTTGTGAAATTTCGGACCACTGGTGTAGTCGTAAATAAAAACAGAGGGTATACGCTCAAGGCAGAGGGTATACAATAGTGTATATATACCATAGCTTTCTTCAGAAACAGAGGGTATACAGTGTTCCTTAAAAAATCCATAGGATATACGGCGTATCCCCCCGTATACCCTCCACTACATCCCTGTTTCGGACTTCTTTTAAGTTGAAATAGATCCAAAATTTTCGTCATTATAAAACACTTTTTGTTGGACAGTACGAACCCCCGAAACAAAACTCTTATAAAATGAAAAAGACTCTTAAATGATCCCTGAACTCTGTATTAAAACTTTCCTCGTACGCGAAACAAATGTAAATGTAATAATGCACATTCAGCTAGGCTCATACTTTAACTGCGGTTTTAAGTAGATTTTTCTCTGGCTTGTTTCAATTAGTCATGTAGATGTATCTTGTTCATTTCGGGTCGACTCCTATTCTCACTCGCATGAAAAATGTTCGCTGCGTATTTCTGTAATTAATCTAGTGCATATGAAACAGTATTCAAGATCCAAGAAACAAATGCCTCTTCATGATACTTGTGATAATGCATCACTTAAACAGAAAATTATTATATCACTAACTCTTTAACCCGTTCTACGCACGGGAGTTCATGTTCAATAACTATTAAATTTAGAAAATATTTTTCTACTACTGTGAATTTTTTAATGAAATTTAATTTATCGTACTGCTATGGCAGCAGACGATAAAACGATATCTTTTGAATAAAGCAAAAATGACATAAAAAGTTTTGTTGATGTTTGTGATAAAGTTTTCTTTAAAAAAAGATAATAATTAAGAGCAATTAAATAACCTATAATTGTTTGCATGCGAGGTAAAAGAATTATCCTAATACCCGCTACAACTTCTTAGTAATGCAGCGTGGCGTATGTAATATGTATATCGTACATTCCAGTAAACATTTAGAACTAGTTAGAACTCACGCGATTACTGGTTGAACGTAAAAAGGGCAAAAATTCGTCAAAAACATTTAAAAAAAATTTTCGAATTTTTTGCCCCAATCGTTCATGGGCCCTCTACCAGCAACCCATGAGCCCAATTTCGTAGCCCTGCACCCTGTAGTTTCCGAGTTTTTAAGGTTACATAGATACGCGCACAGATTTTAATAGGGTAGATTAACCTTTATATTTACACTTATTATACTTAATTTGGTTCAATTCTATTCAAAACTTTATACACATTTCGATGGTACAATCATGAAAATGGCGCAAAAATCGCTATTATAGCGCCTCTTTCCGGCAAGAGATTTTCAAATTCAGGGAGGATCTGCTTGTCACAGCTAAAAACATACACAAAATATTTGGTTCAATTCTATGCATACCTTCATACACTTTTGGATGGTACAATAATGAAAGTGGCACAAACATCGCTATTACAGCGCCCCCTTCCGGCGGAATATTTCCAAATTGAAGGAGGACCTGCTTGCTACAGCCGAAAACATACACAGAAAATTTGGTTCAATTCTATGCATAACTTCATACACTTTTCGATGGTACAATGGCGACACACGGACAGACGAACAGACAGACATTTTGTGTAAACACGTTTTTTGGTATCTGTTAGCCCTAAAACGTGTAAATCCTTCAAAAACCGGAAGTCGAAAAAAAATTCGATTATAATACTTTCTTCTATTAAAGATAGAAGAAAGTAGGAAATATATGACATAGGGCCACAAACATAAGAATTCATGACTGTTTATAACATTTGGCAAAAAATCGTATTTTCTTGAGTCTGGGTTAAGAAATGGAATTTATCAGATTTGTCAGATCCTAAATATTGCGTATCGAGATAGGGAAAAAAATCTTCCGATATTTCAAATTTTAAAAATTTGTTCTGTAATTGTAACTTAACCCCCTCCTCCCCTTCCTGCGCTTCGTAAAAGATAAAACGCATACTCTAATATCCATAAGATTAGAAAGTTTAAAGGAAAAACTTTCGAAATCTTTTTTCATTTTCTGAATCAGTTAATATCTTCCATTATTTTTCTTCTTTTTTTCCCTCGGTTTTACAAAGATATGGAAAACGTCTCAAAAAGGTTTTTTTTCAATTTTGTTTCTAATATCTCAAATAGCAATTAATTTTCTCGAGTTTAGTCTGGGTTCGTAAATAGCATGGTCTATTTAAAACTATTAAAAATCTCCGATAGTTTGATGTAGATCCGTTATTTTTAAAATAGTCAACTTTTTGATGATTATAAATAGTTTCAGATTTAATATAAATTAGAAAATAAAACATTAGCGTGAAAACTTCTAAATGTCTTTCTCTCTCTCTCTTTTTTTTTACCCGACTGCCAAGAAGGGTTACACGCGTATCTAGGTAGGTGGATTTCTTTATACCTTCGAAACATCCCAACGGCTAGATGGATTTTAATGGATGAGGTCTCTATCGATTCGTCTTAACCGTCCGGTAGTTATACGCAAGTTTCGTTTTTATAAATTCAAAATGGCGGCCGTAAAATAAAAAATGGCGGTAGAGACGAAAAAAAATTACGCACCCTATTGAGTGGCCTATCACTGGATAGGTCTTTGAAAATGAAGATAACGTTTCATTGACTATTTTACAGTCAGAAGCTCCGTTTAAATATTACACAACCTGGAAGTTGTGTAGGTAGGATCTCTAGCTTTACTGCAACTCTATCCTTCATAGACATCTATAGGCCTCATCCAAACAGTGTTTATAGATAAGAACTAACCATTAAACACAACTTAAAAGTCATTCATACAAGTAAATAAAAAAATAGGTAAGTAACATGAAAAATAGTTTCACATTGATGAGAAATAATTAATTAGTTCGCTTTTTACACAGTCGGGTTTTTTGATTTTTTAAATTTAATTTTTACTTGTTTAAAAAAAACATACATCATAAAATTAAAAGATCATCTCGAAATATGAAAAAAATGTCTCGTGTAAAAATAATTTTAATTTTAAACTGTTTGTCAATATTATTATTTGGCGATTTTAAATAGGACATCCATTCTCCCATTGACTGCTTTTAATGCATATTAATGAATTTATCATTTTAAAGTCTTCTTTCTCTTTTTAATATTCATGTGTAAACACTTTTGTTGTGAGAAAGCAAATATTATTATTTCCGCTGTCTTAGAATAGGCAACAATCGTTAAAAAGATCATCTCGAAATTGAAAATAAATGCCTTGTGTAAATATATTTTTAAATTGAAACTGGCAATGTTATTATTATTTAGCCATTTTAAATAAGACTCCATTTCCCCCATTGACTACTTTAGATGCATATTAATGAATTTATTATTTTAATGTTTTCTTTCTCTTTTAATATTCACATGACAATATCATTTTTAGGATGTCATTTTCAATATTTTCCAGCTCAAATTAAACCACGTCAAATAAAAATCAATTTCAAATTATAATTTGAAATTTTTTTTCTTCTGTTTTTAATAGTCGCGTGTCAATAAATTATAATTGAAAGGAAATAGTATTCTTTGTGCTGTTTTTACAATGGGCAACCCTTTAAAATAACAACCTTTTCTAAAATATGAAAAATATATATCTTGTAATGATGAAAATTAGATTAAAATTTTTAAAAAAACCCTCAAAAAATTAGTCAAACTTAAAAAATAAATGCACTCTGCACACCGCAAGAGCGTAGTGTATATCCTTGGAAAACAGGATTTAATTTATACCTATAGTTTTTGCTCCTATAAAACTTTTTTAATGGAACGAATTTGACCAACATCAACATTGAACAACTACAGTAAACTCTGTGTAAGGCGGAATCGATCGGGACCGAGAAAATTTTCCGCAGTAGACACTATTCCGCCTTAGACAAATTTTACTCTATGTCAATGGATTCGCAGGGACTTGAAAATCTTTCCGAGTTTGACAGATTTCCGTCTTGCACAGAGTCCGCATTACAGAGACTTTACTGTATTAAAATAATTCTTCGATTTAAAAACTGTCTGCTTCAGCGTGTTTATCAAACATATCTTTATAATACTACTCATTTTCATATTTTTGTATTCAGTCGCTGTCTTAATATTCGCGAAGGAAGACCGACAGTCACAAAAAATATTATTTACGGCAGCGGTGACAGCATTAGTTATGTTTTTTTAAAATAGACATTTTTACAATTTAACTGCACGGAACACAGAGTTGCTAGTTTGGCCTTTTTTGTATTCAAAAATTTTGAAATCATACCGGAAAAACTTAACGATACCTTAAATAATTGCCGAATGCTTGCATTGCATTAAGAAAAGAATACGACACGGAATTACTGGTCAGAATGTGAAATTCTGGATTTAAAAAAAAAAAGGCCAAACTGGCAACCCTGGCGGAACGTCGAGTTGGATAGGTTTTTATAGAGGGGATTCGACTCCGGATATTTATTTGTTTTTCTGTTTATTAGAATTGCACACTTCAGGTAATACACGAGCTTCACAGTTTATTATTTTCTTCTATCATTACAAGAAGAAAGTATTGGATTCGTGAACATTTTCAGCAGTTAGTCCTTGACATAACTTGCTGCTGATTACTTTTTGATGTAAATCTCCCAACAGGTGGCGCTGTTATGTTGCATTATTCATGATTATTGTAATAGCTCTATCTTAAGAACTAAATCCCGAATGTTCATCAAACTTCAGATTATGTTAGTCTCTGATATACACTCTAAAATTGGGAGGAGTGAAAAGTTCACTCCTTGAAAGAGTGACAGGCATTTGCACTCATTTTGGAGTACATTTTGTAAAAATACACTCCTTAAAGAGTGGAATTTTCCACTCTCTAGAAAGGAGTAAAATATCTCACTCTGTCATCGAGAGTGAATTAGTCGCTCCTGAAAGATTACGTATGCATTGCTTATTTCCCAAACAGAACAGCAAGGCGACATTGCCCTTGTAAGATAAGAAAACTAATCACTTTTTTGTCCGCCATCTTAGGATTAACAGATTAGGATTTCATTAAAATGACTCTTTATGGAACGCATAAGGTAAGTCTTATTTAATTTTAACCATATATTCGTGTATATAGATGATTATGAGCTAAATATTTGTATGCTGTATAGAAAAAGATTGGTCGTGGAGTGTTCTCCTGAATTGTATTCCTAGAAAAGTGATTGTCTATTATATTTCTTCATGTAGCGGTTTGAAATATACAGTAAACTCTGTCTAAGGCGAAGTCGATCGGGAACGAGGAAATTTTCCGTAGTAGACAATATTCCGCCTTAGACAAATTTTACTTTATGTCTATGGATTCGCAGGGACTTGAAAATCTTTCCGAGTTAGACAAGTTTCCGTCTGACACAGAGTACGCCTCACAGAAAGTTTACTGTAATTGTTTTAACAATTGAATAGCACACAATGCTTAGCAAAAAATAATCAAAATTTCATTAGTTCAGCCAATGTGAATAATAAAAAAAAGGAGTGTAAATATATTTTATTCCTCCCATTCAGTACTGTGGTCCTACTTTGCCAACGATTGAAAAAAATTTTTATCTGTTTCGTTTGCAATGCTGACTCAGAAGATCTGGATATTTTCAATTCATCGCAGACACGATGAAAACATTATAATTTGCCGTTCTATGAGATTTTGTTGTTGTTGTTGTTGTTGTTTATTACTGATTTCTAAAGGCGACAACTTGGACTATATATACACTAAGAGTATTTATCATCATTATTACTGTTTCGGAGTTAAATATGATATTTAATGATTATGACATTAGGAAAAGTTTGGTATATATTTTTTTAATTGTATTTAAGCATTTTTTTACGGTTTATAATTTTAAAATTTCGAGACTGAGTAATATGAAAAAAATTAATTGTAGACATTCTGCATCTGTTATTAAATTTCCTTATATTTTAAACGCATTTTCTACGTTTTTGATACACTTAATTTTTGGCACTAAAAAATAAAACGTGATATTTAAGCATTGAAATAAAATGTTTTTATGCCTGTTTTGAAGTTTATCGATAAGACTACTTTAGTATATTTTTTAAAAAGTTCATATTTATTACATAATGTAGGACTGAATATTTTTTTAAAGAGATTAATAACTACCTGTTTACATTAAAATGTTTTTCAAACAATAAGAACGTTTCATATCAAGTCATTTACTTTATTTTTATTAAAGTTCATACAGATACAAATAAATGTAATGTGTTTATTTTTATATTTATTTGTTTCTATTTTCTAGGCCAATCTTTTCCTATAAAACATATAAAATCTATTTTGCTCATATTCACAAAATACAATATCTACAGGAATAAAAAAATTAAATTAAATATGGCTTACCGTTTCATTAATAAGTTTCATTAGTTTCATTAATAAGTATACTGTATTAATTCCATTTTTCAGCAATAATGGTCGAAAATTAGAAATCATGATTAAGTTAAGGAATATGTTTAAAAGAAAAATATGTACATATTCCAGAGAACTTAAAATTTAGACTCCATGATCATATTAAAACAAAAACAAATCACAGCGGATAAAAAAAAAATTACACATTCTTAATATTTAAATCATGCTTAGAACTAACTCATTTAAAAAAGATGCAAGTTTATAAACATTGTTTTGTAAGTGAACAAATTACAAATATTTTATAATATTTTTATAACAATATTTTATAACAATA
Organism: Maratus speciosus; assembly: GCA_963932465.1. Classification (NCBI taxonomy): domain Eukaryota; kingdom Metazoa; phylum Arthropoda; class Arachnida; order Araneae; family Salticidae; genus Maratus; species Maratus speciosus. The sequence goes on from OZ010789.1 coordinate 6,999,820, forward strand.
ACATTTTTACATTGCTATTTTTGGGACTTTGCAAAAATAGCAATAATTCACGGACAAAGTACGGTAAAAAAGCTAGGTATTTATTATTAAAACGAAAATTAAACTGAAATCAAGCATTGTTAAACATATAACATCCACCTATTAAATAGTTATTTAGGATAGATGTGCCAGTAATGGACACCCCTTGATTTTTTTTGTTCACACAAAAATAACTAATAAATATATAGCTTTAATTAATTTTTTTATAATTCCCCCTTGCATGTTTTATAAAACTGGGTTATGTTGACACTTTAATCAAACCAATCAGGAAGCAGAAAATAATGTTTCAAAGTTTCGCTGTTTTTCTGTGAAAATCTTAATGAAGAGGCTAAGAGCTGGCTTCGTTTAATTAATTTATATATTATTTATTTTCTTGCAAAATTTGAATGTTTTTGTTTGAGTAGCAATAAAAAACTTAGAATTTTATATACTAAAGGCCATTTATAAAATTTCATTTATTTTTAAGGTTTTAAGAAAGGGTGCCATTACTGCGATGTTTAATTAGTCATTTTCTTGTAATGGACACTCCATGTAGACACTGCTAAAAATGCAATTTCAATAATGGTTATAGTGCATAAAATATTTTGGCTTAGCTGCAAAGCTAAATAATAAAATTTAATTTTTAAATTATACTTACCAAAATGTAGTAACATCAAAACTTTTATAAATAGCTGCTTTTAAGTTATTTTATATGATTAATAAAATTTCAATACCTTATTCTTTTTTTTATGTATATGTACCTTGCATATTTTATAATCTGGCAATTAAACGAGCCAGGAAGCAGAAAATATTGTTTAATAGCACAGTCAAAGAGGGGCTCATAGGGCTTAATTCCTTTCTGTTTAAATAAAAACAATTAAGTTACAGAAGCTATTAAAAATCTGTTTTCTGTCTTAAATGTTTCCTTATTAACCTCTGACGAAAAAAAAAGTAATATTAAAGTTATAGATAATATTCATGAAACTAGTAAATCTGCAGATCAGTGGCCTCAAACATCAGTTCTACAGTTTTATTTTGAAATTATTTTATTTAGTATTTAAAATATTTAACTCATAATATCATTTCTTTCATATTTATAATATTAATTATTATAAATGATATATCGGTTAGTCTCTGAAATATTTATATTCCTTATAATTGTTAAAAATAGTGAGACAAAACTAAACACTAATAATATTCCCAAACTTTTTTTTAATTACCTTTTTAAATCCCCCACTGTTTCAATAATTTGATAGCTGTAATTATCCATTTAGTATTTTAAACTATCCATCTAAAATAATTAAAACATCGATCTTCTGATAATTAAAATAATGGATGGAAACAGTAAATGATTATCACAAATATTTATTAATTACTGGTATCCTAATTGGTAAATTTATTTGAAAATAACTGTTTTGTTTCATTAGTGTGTATTCATTAAATTCTGGTCCTAAATACAGTTATAAAAGCAATTATATTTATTACTTTATATGGGGTGTCCATTACTGGGCATTTGAGTGTTTTGATATATTTATGTTATCTAAAATTAAATTTAGATTCATATTGGGAAATGAGACTATAAGAATGGTTAAATATTGTTGATAGGTTAATATAATATTGAAAAAACTGAAATAAAATAATTAGAACTATTAATAAAAAATTATTTTAAAAGAAATTCCTTAAGGGTGTCCATTACTGCACATTTACCCTATAAAACTCTATAAGAAATATCTTTATAGGGCATGCAATAAAAGTAAACACAAAAGGATAAGATTGGAATAAAATATATAGTTTATTTCTGTCAGTAATCTAATTTAAATTCACGTGTAACTTTAACTGAATTTTCCCTTAAAAGTTCAATTAATGTTTCAAACAATGAATTAAATAAATATTGCTAACAAAGTATTTTATTCCAATCTTTACCATGCTTGTGTCTATTTTCATTGCATGCTGTAAAATATGTGATTATTTTAAAAGCAACATAAAAGCAAAAAAAAAAAAAAAAAGAAAAGAAAAAAAAATTGACTCTATAAAAAATGAACATTCACTCCTATGAAAGGGTGACTATTCACTACAACCAGGGGTGAATAACCGCACTCCTTTTGCAAGAGTGAATAGTCACTCCTCCGAAAGAGTAGTTATCCACCCCTGTTTAGAGTGATTATTCACTTCCCAGGAGTGACTATTCACTCTTTCATGGAGTCAAAAATTTCACTTTTGCTCAGAGTGAATAGTCACGCTAAAGAGGTTGGGCATATTTTGACTCTGCGATAGAGTGACTATACACTCCGGAGGAGTGAATAGTCACTCCTTTTATTTAGATTGTAAATGAGTGCTGTTTAGCTTTTGGTGTCAGTCCCCCAGCAGGTGGCGCTGCTACGCTACGTTGTTGACGATTTCCGCACTATCTGTACTTGAAGAACTAATGAATGTATTTTCATCAAACTTAAGATTGAGTTAGTCCCTGAAATAAATGGGTCCTGATTACTTTTTGGTGTAAATCGCTCAACAGGTAGCAGAATATTGTACGATTTCTGCAATAGATCCATCTCAAAAACTGATGATCGGATTTTCATCAAACTTCAGGTTCAGTCAGAAGTTGAAGTAAGTTGTTGCTGATTAGATTTTGCTGTAAATCACCTAAACGGTGGCGCTGCTATGCGGCATTTTTCAGGAAGTATTAACATATATGAGATAGAAGAAATTTTTGGGATTGGCACATCTGACTAGTTTAACTGGACATCTCAAATCTTCTTTGTCGGATTGAATTTTGGATCGACTGACTCTTAACCCTTTGTTGATGGGCCAAGACAGGTGACTATTTTTATATTCAATCGTACCACAATTTCAAAATAATAATAATAATAATAATAATAATTTGAAGTTGATTTCAAAATATAAGCAGAGATTGTTTTTCAAAAAGTGATACGAATAGAATAAAAAATAATAATCGGTATTGGTCCCCATCTCCTCATCACAGGGTTAAATATTCCTCTAACGATTCTATCAGAAATTGGTTTTTATTTCTGATAGGTACAGAGCAGAAAAACTCACATTCATACACCTATAATTTTGAAAATGGAAATAAATTCCTTTACGTTATTTTGATTTTAATATTTTTTAGAAATTTATTCTTGCAAATAAACAAAAGGCTACAACTTACTAAATGTTATTTTAAATTCATTAGCTATACACTTGAGAGACTCTGACGGCACACGAGTGCGTCACGGCACAGCGGTTCAAAACCCCCCTGATCAACAGGTTATAAAATAAAAAAAGAAAAAGTGCCCAGTTAAACTGATGGCATTCAGCTCACAGTTATTCACACTAATTGTATATTGTACGCTTATTTCAAGGAATAATACCCTTCGAAAAATAAATTAAGGAGGGGATTAGCCTCCCCCGTTTTCCTCTTTATACTTAACCAATGAACCTCCAAATGACATCAGGGAAGCGCCTTATCGAAATAAACCGGTGCACCAAATTTGAAGCAAATCGGATAGATAAAACCATTTATCTAATTTAAGGGGGTATTAGCTCCCCCGATCATCCCCCCCTTTTATATTTAACCAATGAACTTCCAAATCTAATGAGGGAAGCGCCTTATCAAAATAAACCAGTATACCAAATTTAAAGCAAATCAGATAGAAAAACCCATTTATCTAAATTAAGAGAGGGGTGGGGATTAGCTCCCGTTCCACCCTTTACACTTAACCAATGAACCCCCAAAACATAATCAGGGAAGCGCCTTATCAGAATGAACCTAGAAAAAAAAATTGAAGCAAATCAGATATTTCTATTAAGAGTTATCGCGTTACGTACATATAGCTCTCAGGCTTTGAGAGCCTGTGAGCTAAAAATTCATTTTTATTAATAATAACGGTGAAGCAGTACCCTTTGTTAAATAAACGCGTGTAATAGAACAGCAGAGTAGTTTGTGAAATTCGACTGTTAATGTTGAAAAAATTTACAAAATTCATGATTTTAGAGAATATATGTCTTCGCAAGCTTTAAAACCCCTTTTTAAATTTTTACAAAACTTTACTGGCAATAAAATGTATCTCTCGATTACTTATTCCAATGTCGTCTTACGGAATGTAATTTGCCAAAAGCTGAAGTTTTAAGCTTTAGCACTTTCCCGAAGAGTATTATTTGCATTGGAAATTTTCAAGACAAGAGTAATGTGCAAAACTATAGGATTGATCCTATCCTAGATTGAAAAAAGAAATTTTTCCTTTATATTTTTCTTTCGATAGTCGACAATTTTGTTCTTAGTTTCATTTTTTTATGTTTTTCTTCTCGTAACAGCTGTAGAAGAGACTGTAATATCAGTCAGTTTAGAAAGAAATTTCCGAATATTTCCGACTCCGGGATGAGTTAATAATTTGTAATTTTTAAAAATTCTACTTTTAAATTTTTGAATATTTAAAGATGTACTTAGGATAGATTAGAAATACACAAAAATAGGCATTCATACACGTGCACACTATAAATGTTCAATAGTTTAGACATGCTCTTTTTCAGTTATTTGAACAATTGAAATTATTGTACTCTAAACGCTGGCCTAAAGAATAAAACTAAAAAGTGACTAACCGTTTGGTAACGTGATTAAATTTTTACAATTTGATAAAAGAGGGATTTAATTTTGGAAATGGAAAATGCTTTTTTAACGATTACCGTAGGTCGCATAGTTTTTGGGAAAAGTGCATTTTCCCGTTACACACAAATTTCGGATACAAAAAGCTGGAGGTACCTATAGTAACAGAAGTATAAAAGCACTGTTGATATTGGTTTTTGAAAAAAATCGTAGGTCATTAGCCGAGATATTAACCCGTAAAGACATGGACGGCTTGGGCATACATAATGACAAGGGCGGCGTACTCTATTTAATATCGCCTTTTAAAGCCTAAATAACAACGTTTAATGATATATTTGTGTAATGCAATGCCCAGTAGCAGTATAAAAGCAATAAACGTCAAATTGCTAAAAAAGTCTAATTTAATTAGAATTTATCACATAAATACTATTGGTTTGTATTTAGTGGATGTCTGAATAAGCCTACGAATTAATGAGCGTTTTTTTTTTTTTATCTTTCGATTTCAAAGTCTCAGAAACCGCTGAGAGTATTTCGCAACACTATATGCGACAGTAGTTAAGGGTGTTCTCAAATCCAAAAGGGCAACTTTCTGACATAAGTTTTAATTTATTTTTGGTCGAAAATGCATGAAACTAGCTCGTGTTGTTGTTCAGAAACTATGTCATCGAGCTGTTTTTTCCATTTTTTTGCAAACGCAATAGATCTTTCAGAAAAGAATATCAAAATGGACGTTTTGAACTGAGTTTTTGCGCGAACGGAGAATAAGTACTCAAGAGCGGGCGAAAACTTGCTTGCCACGTGATCAAAAACGCTTATAACTCAATAGGTAATTTATGGATAAAAAAATGAAAAACACAGTTCGATTACAAATCGTTTCCATGACCAACCTTTCCAATTTTATATCTTTCTGTTAAAAAATAAATTTGTAAATGTGTCAAAACGTTTTGCGCTTGTTGAGCAGAGCATTTGAGAACAGCCTTAAGGGTTCATTGAACAGCTCTTTGCACAAACACAAATAATTTTATTCAACAGCCAAAATGTAACAACGATGCTTTCTGGAAATATATGCTTAAAGAATAGCCAGCTAAGGTCTCTAATCCATATGCCTCCAATAAAATTGGACAATAATAAAATGAAAAAGATCCTCTCGCGAATGCCTCGATCCATTATAATGAATTTTACAACAAACTCAGATCTTAGTAACTACAAATAATCAGATGGTCTGACTTTAAAAATTCGATTTGTGACCATTTTTAACAAAGGTCGAAGATCAATATAGATCTTATGGGGATTTCGGTACAGATGTCATATTCGCCCCATATTGGCGCGATTTTTTTCTGACGCCAATGTCATATACGCAACGTGTACTTAACTGGCGCCAAAGTGTCGTTATTTTGCTTGATGTGGTAACCCGGATTATGTTGTTTATGCTGTTGATGTTTTCGCCAAATTGGCAACCGAAAAAAATCGCGCCAATATGGGGCGAATATGACACCTGTACCGGGATTTCTACTAAAAAGAAAAAAAAATAGCTCGTGAAATTTAAAACTAATATTGTCATGTTTGTATTTTAATTTAATATGTATAGATGGCAGCACCACAGTTTTCTTTCCTCCCACAACTCATTATCAGAAAATTGTTCTTCAGCTTTGTGTCAGGTGAGTGTGTAAGTGCTGTGTTTGTTTTGTGAAACGTTCAAGTAAATGTTTATATGTCTACGATCTGCCTCATCAATTAATAGTTGTGTTAATTATTATTAATTACTTACTAAATATATAAAAAATATTAATCCGTAGTGCTGATTTAAGAATGAAACATTATTAGTTTCAATAATGTACATCAACAATGGAATTAAACAGAGTGCAAATAATAGTATTCGTTGCACAACAATGAACACTATAACAGTGCAACGTTATTAATAAAGCAAAAATATTAAACGTTAGTATTAATAGTGAACATTAAGTAAATATTTAAATTATTTTTACGTATTTTCTTTTGGATTCGGTATTCTCTACCTATGATATACGATAAATTTTATGAATCTAATCTAATTTATGATCCAGCCTAGCTATTTTGGGATTGTTTATTGTTGCAATATTGTTAGAGAATAATGCAAACAATGCTTGCATACGCAACAAAAGAGGCTTCAACAATGAAATTTTAAAATATCGTTACAAGCTGTCATCATTTCTATCACTATTAAAGTTTATGTTGGTTTGCAAAACGTTTCATATAAAATTGTGATTTACAAATATTTTAGAAGGATTTCTTTGAATCGTGTGGATTAGTTGATAATTTCTATGTTGACATAAAAAATGTACGACATTTCGGAGTTTCTAGCAAAGATATTTTATTATGGATGCTACTGTGTAGCGGTGATGATGGTAATGCCCATTCTCATCTTTTTTTCGAAACTATCATTTTGGATCTTTAAGCTTTTTATGTTGGACATACCTGATGACTTGACGATGTGTATGCTATGCGTCATGGTGTATGCTAAAGTGGCCGAAGTATTTGCCATGAAAAATACCAACAACGAAATGGTAAATGATTCTTCCGAAACTGCTGAACAAGAGGAAGATGTTGAAAGCCGTGACTGGCTTGAAATCCTCACTGGTGAAACTGAAAATGAATGGCTTAGTATTCCTGTGAGAGATATTGCCAATGCTTCGTTTGAATCACAGCCAACTGAAAAGGGAGTGACTGAGTGCCGCGAGTCAACGGAGTCCTGTGAAAAACCAGATCTTAATGAGATTCCAAGTAAATGGGTTGATGTGCCTCTGAGAAGTGACATAAGAAGTTCCTTAAAAGTAATTGAAGAACAACATGCTAATGGTCGTGAGACCAAAGAAATATGTCATCTTCCACTCTTTAGTGAAATTTCAAGAGAATGGGTCAGTAAACCTCTCAAAGACCATTCAAGTAGTCTCATGGAGCCAACTAAACGGCGCGTTGGTAAACCTTCCGAGCTAAAATGGAATCAACGTCTCCTTCGGAAAATTTCACGTAAGCAAGCTTCTCTTCCACGCACAGATGATTCTAATGCTTTGTCGGAGACCACTGAAGAGCGACGTACTAAACATTATAAGTCGAAAAAGACGTGGAAAGAACACTTCTTTTGCTGCATGTCTCGGCAAACTGCTGATTGAGTTATTAATGATACATTGTCGTCGTCTTGTCGTGCTGTGATAGTCTTGTCGTGCTGTGGTAGTATTGTCTTGCTGTGATAGTCTTGTCGTGCTGTGATAGTGTTGTCGTGCTGTGAAAGTCTTGTCGTGTTGTGAAAGTCTTGTCGTGCTGTGATAGTCTTGTCGTGCTGTTATAGTCTTGTCGTGCTGTGATAGTATTGTCGTGCTGTGATAGTCTTGTCGTACTGTGATAGTCTTGGGCTGTTTTACCTACCAAAAACCTCTTCAATTTCTGCATTCCTCCTTAAAAGCTACTATTATCAGGCTTATCTATTCTTCTTATCGCCTGTCATACTCTCCGGACCCAATAAAATGCTTCCCAACATTTCTATAACTTGTCTTTATTGCGTTGATTATTATCTTTAAATTTTATAGTAAAGTTTTATAAGGGGAAGGTCGAAATAGGGTATTGTGGTGCAAAATATCGAAATTTGGATAACGTTTAAGCCAGATAGCTCATATAAAAAGATTTTTTTTCTTTTTAAAGGAATAACTATACATTAAATTTCACAACAATCTTTAATTATTTTAATTGAAACAAAAATAGACTTATTTTAAACTTTAACGCATTCTCATTATTTTTTTCTACATTAAGGCAAACAAATATCGGAAAAGATTTGTAGGTATCCAAAATAATTAAACCTGTTTAATTAGATTGTATTAAGAAGCCTAATCTATGTTTAAATTAACAAATTAACAATTAATATTTATAGGAGTATAAAATCTGAATTTCATTAGTTAATAGCAGAGATACACGAACAAATTAAAAGTATATATGCACACTTGTATTTTTAGACATCTTGTACAATAAATATAGCATTACTTGACGAATTGTGTTTGAAATGCTCGGATGTAAAGAATACGCTTTATTCTAAAATTTACAGTCAAGATCTAGTCACGTGAATAATCAGAGCACCAAAAACAAATAGAAAAATGAAATTGATGGGTGCGAATACACTGTATATGAGAAATGGCTTGATTCATTTGTTTAAGAATAGCACGCATATTCACGGCAATATGAAGTAGTCTTCAAAATATTCAAGAATTTTTCTTCATTTCTTTGATCGTATCATGCAGAACTTTAATTTGAGGCAACTTTTAATGTAAAGTGGAATAAATATTCTTCAATCCGAATATAAATGTATTAAATATCGGATGAAATATCCGCATCTATGCGAAATAATTTTTGCCTGCACATGCGGAAACGATAACAAAACTTTTTTTTCTCATAGGTAGAGCAACACATATAAAAAGCCCAATGGAACATTGCAAAAATTCGGAAAGCAATCGTTGATAAAGTGAGCTGAATAATTTCGGTTGCACTTTAAAAATAGCTAGGATGATAAAATATTAATCATTTTTCATTTTTGTTCTTATCCTCATGTTTTGCCGATGATGATAATTGGATCATAGGATAATGATCATGTTTTGTCGATTTTTGGCTTTCCATGGAAAAACCATCTGAACGAGCAGGTTACAACAAAAAATTACTTTTCAAAATCTATGTATCCGTTCAAAAGCTATGAGTAAGCATAGGTTATTTACACATTTCTTGGTTAGAAATTAGTTATTAAAAAAATTCATCACCATTCAGCAGATAAAAAGGAAATTAAATTCAGTTGAATCTATCGCCAAGAACTTCCTGAGTCTTTACATCTTTTCTTTTTCAACTTATTTTCCGATTCACAACTTTTGTAATGATGAAATGTATCGTTTATAGGTCCGAAGAAATTTATCATTTTACCTATACTATGCATTTTATCGCCGTTGTTTTTAAATCCCATATTTACAAAAAGATATTTGAAATTTTATTTATAGCGTCTGTACATACTTTTAAATGCTGTCTCGTAAGCTCAATCCTGTAAATAAATACATTAAAAAATCTTTCATTTCCCTAACTTATAAAAAGATGAGTACTTTATATCTTTAAATAATAATTTTTTATCATTTAAAAAGATATACTATTTCAAAACAGTTAATATCTCCTAATAGTTATTTTATTTTCATGATAAATATATTTTTGCAGGTTCTATTTTACACGGAAATGAGTGTAACGTTCCGATTTGATCAATAATTGAAGAGAATTCACAGTTTACACTATAATTTCGGTAACGTTTCCGCTATAGACTGTAACATTTCTGATTTTTTTTTTTTTTTTTTTTTTTTTTTACAGTGAGTGGAATCATTATAAAAATAGGGAAATTAGAACTTAAGGAGCCTCATTATGTAATATATAATAGCCATCTTTTTGTCCGGATTATAATACTTTCCTTTGTTACATAGGGTAAGGTGCCCTATTATCGTCCCCCAGTCACCCCCAGGCCCTTGAAAGTTGTAATTTTCAGTGAAAATCTACCAAATTTGGATTTTACATAGACTAACTATCCACGTACATAGAAACATAGGCAAATGTCGTACGAAAAAATTTTTACAATGCGAGAAATTGTTTTTTCAAAAGTATCTAAAAAATGCAAAAGTAAAAAAGAGTCCCAATTTCGTCCCCCAAAATATATAATACGCCGAGGCTTAACTTATAACTAAATCAAAATTTATTTCTAAATGAGTAAGTACTTTAATTTACATTAAAGTAAGGCACAAAGAAATGTACTAATTATCAGTGGACGAATAACATAACGAAACATTAGCCATCCAAACATGAGGAAATTTTTTTTTTTAATGTCATGAAAAAGCATTCCTAATTTCATCCCCGGGACGAAAATAAGAACTGCAAGGGGGACGAAATTGGGACCACACTACTTCCCAGTATGACGGAGATTCAGTTCCTGTAAGATGAACTGAGCGTCCTAAAACTCACTGTATGCTAGTGGCAGCATCTTACCAACGTAAAATATATGTAATGAATAAGAAATAAATACTTACAGTATGATAAATAACGTTGTACAAACGACGTAATAAGAACTCGGGTGTTCTAAAAATAGGAAATTCGCCGTCTTTAATTTATGTATGCGTCTTGGCGAACGAAACTTTCAACACTGACCCCTTTTACCTTCCGTCCCCTGTGTCTTGCGTCATAAGCGGCCGTGTTTTAATACACATGTACATAACATTTCACAATTCTGGCTTCCAAACTGTGGATTTGTATAGCATTACACACAGACAGACAAATTTTCATTTTTATATAATAGACCTGTGGCACATTAAATACTTTTTAGATAGTGAATATGAATATGAAAAGTTTGCACGTAAATTTGCAACGGTGAAAACGACGTTATTATTAGATTTTGCAGAAAAAAAAAATTATGATTGTGTGATAAAATGTCAGTTACGTATAAAATATGTGTCAAAATTGAAGATATTTGCAAGAAAAAAAAAACAGTGGCAGAAATTTGAATAAGGTCTTATAAATTAGAGATTTTCTCATAGTCACTTAAAATGTTTGTTTTTTAGTTAAAGTATAACATTAAGAGGAAAATAAACTGAGTTTTATTTTCTTTAAATCACTTTTAAAAAGTGAGGAAAAATGAAACTTTATGTCTAGACCACACTAAAGAATTCTAAACGGAAAATAGAATGGCACTACTTTAGAATTTTAATTTGGAATGTGTGGGTTACATTTTCTAATTTTTATTAAAACGTAAAAACTTAAATGGTTGAACCGAAAGTGTGAAATATCAATGTAGTGGAAAGGAAGAACCTTTTATATTTGATCATTTTGTTTGCTTTTTTAGCAAAGAATATATTAAATCCAAAATAATTTTTACTTTCTTTTCTTTCTTTACAAGATTAAAGTATTGGATTCGTGAAAATTTTCGAATTATTGTTTTCGACGGATTGACACGTTTTAGGGGTCAGACATTCCAGAAAACCTGTTTTTATAAAATGTCTGTCTGTGTGTCTGTGCGTCACACAATTTTGTGGGCGCTCTATCTCAAGAACTAATGCACGAAATTTAATAAAAATTTATATTCAGTGAGTCTCTGATATAAATTGATGCTGATTACTTTTTGGTGCAAATCGCTCAACAGGTGCCGCTGCTACGCTGCATTTGTTTACGATTTCCGCAATGGCTCTCTCTCACGAACTAATGCGTGGATTTTCTTCAAACTTCAGATTTAGTTTGTCCTTGATATGAGATGGCGCTGAGTAGCTTTTGGTGGAAATCTCTCAACAGGTGGCGCTGCTCTGCTTCATTTTTCCCAATATAGTTTTATCTCAAGAAGTAATGCACGGATTTTAATCAAACTTCAGATTCAGCCACCAAGTTGACTTATGCTGTTGCTATATATAGCCTAACAGGTGGCGCTGTTATGCAGAATTTTTTGCAATTTCCAACATAGTTCTACTCGAAAACTAATGCACGGATTTTCACCAAACTTTAGATTCAGTTAGAAGTTGACATAAATTGTTGCTGATTAGATTTTGCTGTAAATCCTCTAACCGGATCTAAACTAATATGCTGCATTTTTTAGGAAGTTATTAACATGCATAAGATAGAAGAAAGTTTTGGGATTGCCACATCCGTCTAGTTTTTAAATAAAATATAAATATTTTTTCAGTTCAATAATATTTTGAGTAACAGAAATAATATTATTTCAATATACAGGATTAATTTTAAATGCAATGTAAAATATTGTAGATCGTTCGTTAATCTTTAGTATACACAGTCAGAAAAATTTGTCTATATACAGTAAATTATTCGTCATTTTTACACAAATAATTTCCGTATTTCTAGAATACGTGCTTTTTCCGTTCATTCTTCCCTGGAGTCTGAAAAAGAGGGGGAAATTCCGTTTATCTCTTGCACGCGAGCTTATTGGCTGTATTCATAACAAAGTTCGAATTTATTTTTAAAATGAAAAACCGAAAATTGAATCCATTAAAATTTCTAATTTATTTAAAAACAAACAAAAAACTAGTATCTTGTGGTCATCACAAAACTTTCTTCTGTATAAATCACATCCATTAAATCATTTGAATAGTACAAGAAATGACATCCATTTAGCTCTTATTCCTATCAAAATATATCTGAATTTGAAGTTGGATGGAAATTCGTGCATTAGCTCTTGAGATAAGAGCTAATCTCTTTCATATCGAGGTATACATGAATCTGAAATTTGTTGAAAATCCAAGCATTAGTTCTTGAGATAGGGCTATTGCGGAAATAGTAAATAATGCAGTATAGCAGCGCTACCTGTTGAGCGATTTACACCAAAATGCAAAAAACTTCAATTAATGTCAAGGAATAACTGAATTTGAAGTTTGATGAAAATCCGTGCATTAGTTCTGGAGACAGAACAATATCGGAAATCGTGAAAAATGCTGCATAGCAGCCCCACCTGTTGAGCGATTTACATCAAAAACTAATCAGGGCCAGTTTATATCAAGGGTCTAACTGAATCAGAAGTTTTGTGAAATTCCGTGCATTATTTCTTGAGATAGAGCGCCCACAAAATTTTTGAGGCATACAGACTCACAGAGTGACAGAATGACAGAGTCACCGAGTGACATGATGTCAGAGTGACAGACAAACATTTTCTAAAAACCATCCAATCGTGTTCAGGACCTTCTAAAACGTGTAAATCCGTCGAAAACCGGAAGTGGAAAATTTTGACCAATCCAATACTTTCTTCTTGTAAAGATAGTAGAAAGTAAAAAAAAAAAAATTCTCGAATTTAATAAAGTAGCCATTTTCTCATTCATTTAAACTTATTCGTAATTTATTACTTTCTTCTATCTTACAAGAAGAAAGTATTGGTTTCATGAAAATTTTCGAATTCCAGTTTTCGACGGATTTACACGTTTTATGGGTCAGAGATTCCAAAAAACATGTTTTTACAAAATGTCTGTCTGTGAGTCTGTCTGTCTGTCTGTCTGTCCGTCTGTCTGTATGTGACACAAATTTTGCGGGCGCTCTATCTCAAGAACTAATGCACGGAATTTAATAAAAAGTTATATTCAGGTAGTCCCTGATATAGATTGGTGCTGATTAGTTTTTGATGTAAATCGCCCTGCAGGTGGCGCTGCTATGTAGCATTTTGCAGGATTTTCGAAAAAGTTTTATCTCAAGAACTAATGCACGGATTTTTATAAAACTTCAGATTCCGTTAATCCTTGATATGAATTGGTGCTGGTAAAGTTTTGGTGCAAATCGCCCAACAGATGCTCCATTTTGCAGCATTTACACGATTTTCGTAATAGCTATCTCAAGAAATAATGCACGGATTTTCATCAAACTTCAGATTCAGTTAGTGCTTGAAATGAATTGACGTTTTGCCCCTTGTGATGTAAATCGCTCAACAGGTGGCGCTGCTATGCTGCATTTTTTGAGATTTCCGCAATAGCTCTATCTCAAGAACTAATGCTTGGGTTTGCAACAAACTTCAGATTTAAGTATACCTGGATATGAATTAGTGCTGTTTATGTTTTGGTGTAAATCGCTCAACAGGTGGCGCTGCTATGCAGCATTTTTCACGATTTCCAAAATAGCTCAATGTCCAGAACTAATACACATCAAACTTCAGATTCAGTTAGTCCTTGACATGAATTGATGTTTTGTAACTTTTCGTGTAAATCGCTCAACAGGTGGCGCTGCTGTGCTGCATTTTTTGTGATTTCCACAATAGCTCTAGCTCCAGAACTAATGCACCGATTTTCATCAAACTTCAGATTCCGGTATACCTTAATATGAATTAGTGCTGTTTCTGTTTGGGTGCAAATCGCTCAACAGGTGGTGCTGCTATGCTGCATTTTTCAGAATTTCCCCTACAGCTCTATCTCAATAAGTAATGCACGAATTTTCATCCAACTTCAAATTCAGGTATACTTTGATACGAATGGGTTCTAAATTGATGTAATTTCTTTTACTATTTAAATGATTTAATTGACGTGGTTTATATAGAAGAAAGTTTTGTGATGGCCACAACATACTATTTTTTTAGAGTATTCAATAAATAGTCGCATGTAAAATATATTCTAAACGAACGCATTTAAAACTAGTCGGACGTGACAATCTCAAATCTTTCTTCTATCTCATACATGTTAATACTTCCTGAAAAATGCAGCCTTTTAGATGATTTACACCAAAATCTAATCAGCAACAATTTATGTCAACTTCTAACTGAATCTGAAGTTTGGTGAAAATTCGTGTATTCGTTTTTGAGTAGTGCTACGGCGGAAATTGTAAAAAATTCTACATAGCAACGCCACCTGTTGGGGGATATATTTAGCAAAGCCTAATAAGCAACAACTTAAGTTAACTTGATAACTTAAAACTGAATCTGAAGTTTGATTAAAATCCGTGCATCCCTTCTTGAGATAAAACTATTGCGGGAATCAGGAAAAATGCAGCATACCAACGCCACCTGTTGGGCGATTTACACCAAAACGTAGTCAGCGCCAACTCATATCAAGGATTAACTGAATCTGGAGTTTGATAAAAATCCACGCATTAGTTCTTGAGATAAAACCATTGCGGCTATCGTAAAAAATGCAGCATAGCAGCGCCACCTGTTAAGCGATTTCCATCAAAAACTAATCAGCACCCATTTGTATCAGGGACTCACTGAATATAAATTTTTATAAATTCCGTGCATTCGTTCTTGAGACAGAGCATCCACAAAATTTGTTTCACACACAGACAGACATTTTGAAAAAACATGTTTTTCGGGTTCTCTGACTCCTAAAACGTGTCAATCCGTCGAAAACCAGAAGTCGAAATTTTTCACGAATCCAATACTTACTTCTTGTAAAGACAGAAGAAAGTAAAAATATTAGCATGTTAAATATATTCTAAACGAACGCATTTAAAAAATATAGGGTAGTTCAATCGAGTTAAAAATATCGATGTTATTCAAAAGAGCAAACATTTCTTCTTAAATTTAATTCAAAATATAATATTTAAAATGACATCTAACAATCGAGTTATGTCTTATTAAAAACAGGTCTAATAGGTAATAATTTTTATCTTCTGTTATTCTATAAGTGTTAAAACATCAACCCTTATTACATAACAACGAAATGTTCCTGAAATGAAGTTTATATTTCCGAGCTTTCTGAACAAGAAATGGAACAAATCTTACCAATACCCCATTCGAAGAAATCCCGTATATTCATTTTAAACTCGCCCTCTAGAAATTACTCGCTGGCCGAATGGTTAAGAGGTTCGATTTGAAACGCGTTTTCCCAGGTTCAAAACCAAGTGGATCCACGGAAGAAAGAGAGGCGTATTTGTTAAAAAACTTTTTTTCGGATAACGGAAATTTGCTGTCCTAGAACGGAAAAAACCCGGAAATTTCTTCATTTCACGGATATATACCGGTAGCAGTGCTGCCGGGAATATTTCCGTGAATGGAAGAAAGCATTTCTGAGACTGTGGTATTCAACATGAAATTTCTAATTTTATGCTTCATTTTCTACAAGTGGGAAAGACCGAGCATAACTCGGTCAAAATTAGCTTTCCCATTCAGCATATTCTCCTTGTATCATTCTCAGGGCCGTGCGAAAAGGGGGGCGAAGAGGGCAGTAGCCCCGGGCGCGGAAATTGAAGCGGTGCCAAACTTATACTACAAGCATTTTTCAATTCCTACTATTAGTTCACACTCTCCCTATATTTATTTATATATATATTTATTTATATATTTATAGATCTTGTTCAAATTTTCAATCGTTAATAAAATACTCAATATTTATCCTATCAAGTTGAAATAATTTTTTTAAAACTTGTACTGGATGACAATGGATGTTAATGCAGTTTTTTTTCAAATATTAATTAATTAATTAAATTTTAATTAATTAATTTTAGTTTTACAGGGGAGACAAAATGGCGGCCATTGGTTATTGAAGATCAATGAAAGTATTTTCAATAAGGGATTACCATAGGGAGGACCCTGTTCTGTCGCCCAATACCGCCAAGTTTGTCGCCAACTTGGCGATATCTCTAATATTTCGCCCAATTCCCACAGACTTCCATTGTAAACCAATATTTGCTTATAGAGAATCAACCAATTGAGATATTTTAATGCAACAAAAACTAATATTAGCTTAAAGGATTACATAAATTTTTTCTTTTATGACCTAAGTAGGAATTGGCTTTAAAAACAAAATTTTTATATTACTTGTTTTTTTTCTTCTTTTTGTAAAAAAAAAAAAAAAAAAAAAAAAGAAAAAAAAAAGAAAAAAAAAAAAACCTCTCTCTCTATATATATTTATATATTGGGAATTTCTTTTCCTAATGAAAGTGCGTACATTTTTCGTTTCAAAGTTATTGCATTGTCCTTTACCCCCGCACCGAAATGCAAATTTATGAATAAGTACTTTATTCTTTTCGAAATTTGTTTTGAGTCTATATTTTAATCTCTTTCATTAACTTTCTCTCTTCTGAGTCTGTGTCCCCCCACCCCCCTCGTGGCAAAAACATATACTCTCAAAATAGCATGCGGTTTCTTTTTTGGAATATGAAAGGGTTCTTAATTGCTATACTGTACTGTTAGATACACTTTTAATGCATCCATTTTCCAAATCCCCGTTGCCAAAATATAAGTGCAATTTTCGCTTATGTTATTTAGTTTTTCTTTTTTTAAAAAATTTCTGAATTAAAATTAAACTTACAATTTTAAAATAAACGCGAAATATGTATTCAATAGAATTTGTTTTTGTTTCTGCACTTTTCAATTTTGTGACACCTGTCACAAAGAAAAGTTGCGAAAGGGGTGTGGGGGGTTTCCCCCGGGCGCTGTTTTCTCTTCGCACGCTACTGATTATTATTGCTCTGTGTATTATTGCTATATAGCATGTTATTTTATAACAGTTTTATTTTCAAGAACAATCAACAGGAAAACTATGTACGTATGTGTTTCTAAGTTTTACATTATTTACATATTTATAACGAAAGAACATCAATCCAAATTGCATTTTATAATCTACTGTGATTGGTTTAACCATGTATCTCGAAACCACTTAAGAATTTCTAAAAAAAATCCTTCACATTCTGAAATACTATTTTTGTCGCTAAATATAGTCAAATTTGGCGCCAAGTATGTGTTTTGGCATTCATAATCTTGAAAGTCGATTTTGCGACCAAATGTCGCCAATATTTCGCCAAATATTCGCGGCTTCGTGAACCTGACCCGTAGTGACCCGCTATTCAAATCTGCTTGAACATGTGATTTAGCTTAATGGACTTCGGGTAATCAAAAACGGTAGGATACAAAATTTTGTCAAAATACTTTAAGCCGTTTAATAGGTAAAATTAGCTTAACCCGCAGTGATCCCGAAAGACCCACTAACCTAATTTTCTCGAACATGTGGCCCGGCCCAGTGATCTTCTCAAGACCGAAAACAGTAGAATACAAAATTTTGTCAATTTTGTTTGAACCTTTTTTACATACAATTTGCTGGCCGGACCCGGGCACATAGTGACCCAAAATGACCCACTAGTTGAATTTTATCGAACATGCAACCTAACCCAATGGTCTTCTCGAGCCCGAAAACAATAGAATACAAAATTTAATCAAAATCATTAGAGTCGTTTTCTATATAAATAGCTTGACCCGTAGTGACCCAAAAATGACCCACTCATTGAAATTTCTAGAACATGTGACTTAGTCCAAGAGAGTGGATGAGAGTAGTGTATGAGATAGAAGAAAGTTTTGGAATTGCCACGTCCGACTAGTTAGCTATTGAGACGAGGAGCGTGTACAAAGATTCACTGCGACTTTTATGAAAATAGGAAGTAATAAGCGTCAGTATGAAATAAATATCTAAAAACATGAATGATATTTATTAGTTTTATGTAGTGGTTTAAAAATTTCTTAAATTTTTCAATATTAATCACTAAAAACATAAAATTACGTTTTTAGTGACGGAAAATATCTAAATTTCTTTGGAAAAAAGCTTTTCTAAACCTTTAGACTCACTTTAAAAAATCTACTAAAAGTAAATGATTAAAGATAGAATGCTAAATTCATCTTTAAAAAGTTAAACTTAAAATTACACTATGTGCAAATTACTTAAAAGATGAAAACATATTTAAAAAGGTGTTAAATTACTTAGTACTTTTAATATCCTTAGTACTTTGAACTACATACATAGCCTTCGTCAGAGGATACGAAAATTTAAGTGTCTTATTTTCAAATTTCATGGAGTTGGTGTTGGAAGGAGTGAAAGTGAAAGTCAATTTTTAGATCCGGAAAACATTCAAAAAATAAAAATGTAGGACAAAACGTCATTACAAACAGTATTTTCTTTAGTAATAATTTCTATTGACTCACGGATAATTAAATCATGCTCATTCTTTAATGGGCCTATAATTTTTGTATCTTCGAAATTAACTTGTCTAATCTGCTTCTGGTTAAGTCTTGACAGGGCTGTTGTTGGCCGGTTGTACTTCAAATCTCTCAAATATTCTTTAATACGATCTTTAAGTTTACGAGAAATCATTCTTAATTTTGACAAGAGTCATTTGAAAATAAGACGCTTGTATTTTTGTATTCTCTGACGAAGGCTCTGTATAGAGTTGAAAGTACTAAAGTATTAATCTAATTTAACACTTTTTTAAATATTTTGTCATCTTTTAAGTTGCACATTTTAAGTTCTACTGAAAGTATTTTTTTTTACTTTCTAAACATTAGGAACCTAGATCATGTCTTACCTTTCCATTATCTATTTATATATTCAAATAAATGTCCACAGGCCCCTCTTAGAGAACGTAATTCGCGAATAAATAAACGTTCAATTTTAAAAAGATGATTATTTGCATTGCTAATTTTTAAGCCGAAAGTAAAAAATGGAGAGTTTCAGCGCAAACACGGCGTCAGTCCAATTATCAGACGGATCAGATCCTCATGATGTGTCTGTCGAAAGAGGTATTTTTTACCCTTCTATTTGCAATATTCCTAATTTTATAAATTCATATATATATTCTGTTTTTCAAGTAAGCAGATGAAATGCATACTTTAATATTGGAAAGTTTGGAGAAAACCTTTCGAAATAGCGTTGACACTCCTGGATTATTTCATATCTTGCCGCTTCTCTTTTTAGCTATTGAGACGGTGAACGGAGATTCACTGCGACTTTTGACAAAATAGGAAGTAATAGGCGTCAGATTGAAATAAATATGTAAAAGTTTCTTAAAAGATTATATCTGTATACCTAAAGATATAGCTGCGTCTAAAACATGAATGATTCTTTTTTAGTTTTATAAAATGGATTACAAGTTTCTTAAATTTCTCAAATATTAATAACTCAAAACGCGTTTTTCCGTTTTTAGTGACGGAAAACACTTAAACTTCATAAAAATCATAACTCGGTAAGTTTTATTCATAAAAGAATGGGATTTTTAGGTCGCTTCTATTATAAAAACGAGTCGTATGTGCCAATGCCAAAACTTTCTTCTATCTCATCAATGTTAATTACAGTGCCAAAAGTAAATGGCAATCTAGGCCCCTCATGAGTATTCTAAAGAGATGAGATTCCGTGAATGACTTCTTGAGATAGGACTATCACTAAAATTGTAAAAAATTATGCAAAATGAAGCCTAGCAGCGCCACCTGCCGGGTGATTGACACCAAAACCTAATCAGCAGCAACTTATGTTAACGCCTAACTGAATCTGAAGTTGAATGAAAATCCGCGACATAGTTCTTGAGATAGAGGTATTGAAGAAATTGGGAAAATGCAGCCTAGCAGCGCCACCTGTTGGGCGATTGTCACCATAAACGAATCAGCACCCATTTATATCAGGAACTACTAGGTTGAGCAAAAGGTCATGGGAAATTTGTGAAAGTTGCGTGGCTATGCGCAAATTAACAACAAAAGCAACAAGGACAATTCTTCAAAGTAGAGACCATCCTAGTCCACGACTTTCTGCCATCGTTCTGCCAGATTCCGGAGTTGCTGGAAGTACCATGGCGGCTCCTTGGAATCGAAAAACTCTTGACAAGCTTCTTCAACTTTATTAAAGGATTCTCATAGAATGCTTTCAGAATCGTTAGACCTTTTCTCCAATAATGCCGGATCAACACACGCAAATCATACTGTTCAATAGGCATTTTGGAGTCGAAATTTCTGAACTCCTATAGATATACCACGTGTACTCCTATATGCGATAAAAATTCTGGTGACTATTAGACAAAAAATTTCCCAGAACTTTTTGCTCAACCTAGTGACTGAATCTAAATTTTTATTAAATTCCGTGAGTTAGTTTTTGAGATACAGCGCCCACAAAATTTGAGCTACATACGTTACACATCGTTAGTTTTAGTTTATACATATACAGACATTTTGTAAATACATGTTTTTTGGGATCTCTGACCCCTAAAATGTGTAAATTCGTCGAAAACCGGAATTATAAATTTAAGATGGAAGAGAGTAATTAAGTACTATTGCTGTCCTCCGGAGGAAAGCAGTTCTGAAAATTTCGGTCTGTTTTCATCGATTATGACCCCTAGATCTTCAAACAACCTTCCATCCAAATGTTGTAGGTATATATACATATTTGATTTTTTGTCCTATCGATGAATTGATTTGGATGTCACCAATCCTGTGTACAAGACTGACGAATATCTCGATCGGGTTTATTGACCCACTTCATCCACCCTCTTTGTTCCAAAATGGCGGCCACTGAAAGATTTCAAATTCTGAAAGATGTACAGAAAGATTAGAAACCCAAAGCATTGTTTCCCTCCATTATTCGGGCGCGATGCATTACAACGGGGCATTTTTCGCTTCGATTCAAAATTAAAAATTCGTTTATAAACGGATTTAATTTTTTAGTTTTAGTGAAAATCGTGTGTCACAAATTTTCTTTCGTTGTTCTAAACTTTGTATCAACTCTCATACGCTTATAACTACATAATACTATTTACCATTGTCCTATTCTCGGCCATTTTGGTCGTAAATCGCGAAATATCTCTGAATTTGATAATAAATTGGCGTCATTGATAGCGAGAAAAAAAGGTCGCCCTCAATGATGTCCACTGGGTGACATTGGGCAAATATTTGTAAGCACTCATCGTAATTCAACATTGACAAAAACTGGTAATCTTCTTATAATCGGATTTTACGCATTTTAACTTCTTGTATATGAGTAAAATGAACCCAGCTCTTTGAAAACGGAATAGGGAAGCTACCATTTCGTGATCCGGCGCAGGCTGGAAAGGCATTTGTAATGTTCTTCTTAGACGCAGCGCAACATTTTTACTTTCTTCTACCTTCACAAGAACAAAGTATTGGACTCGTGAAAATTTTCAACTTCCGGTTTTTGACGGATTTAGACGTTTGAGGGGGTCAGAGATTCCAAAAACACGTTTTTACAAAATGTCTGTTTGTGAGTCTGTGAGTCTGTCTGTCTGTCTGTATGTGACGCAAATTTTGAGGGCGCTCTATCTCAAGAGCTAATGCACACATTTTTATAAAACTTCAGATTCAGTGAGTCCTTGATATAAGTTGGTGATGATTACGTTTTGGTGTAAATAGCCTAACAGGTGGCGCTGCTATGCTACATTTTGCAGGATTTACACGATTTCCGCGGTAGCTCTATCACTGTAAAAAAAACGGACTGAAAAACGGGAATACTACTGGCAATCTAGACGCCAGTACTATTTCCGTTTTTTTACGGGAATTTTCACCCATAAATTACAGAAAATTTTCTGTTTTTCTGATTAAAAACTGAAATTTTTCTGTAATGTATGGGTAAAAATTCCTGTAAAAAAACGGAAATAGTACTGGCGTCTAGATTGCCAGTAGTATTTCCGTTTTTTAGTCCGTTTTTTTCACTCGCAGTAGCATTAGCTCTTCGGAGATAATGCACATATTTTCATCAAACTTCAGATTCAGTTAGTCCTTGATATAAAAGGATGCTGACTACGTGCTGGTGTAAATCGCCCAACAGGGGTCTCTGCTGTGCTGCATTTTGCACGATTTCCTCAATAGCTCTATCTCAAGAACTAATGCATGAATTTTCCTCAAACTTCACATTCAGTTAGACGTTGACATAAGTTGATGATCATTAGATTCTGGTGTAAATCATCCTATAGATGGCGTTGCTACACTGCATTTTGCTGGAATGACACGATTTCAGCAATAATCCTATCTCAAGAACTAATGCACGGAATTTCATCTTTTTAGAATCCTCGTGATGATCATAGATTGCTATTTACTTTTGGCGCTGTGATAACGAATTTTGAGGTATTGACATGTATGAGATGGAACAAAGTTTTGGAATTGGTACATCCGACTAGTTCTAAATAAAATGATATAGGAAATGGCCATAGTAAAAAAAAAAAAAAAAAAAAAAAAAAAAAAAAAAAAAAAAAAAAAAAAAAAAAAACTCATTTAAATATAAATACAGCACCTTTGTAAAACAAATGCCCTATCTAAAAGCTCCTTGATTCGAATACATTTCGTAATTGTAAGTATGTTTCTAGTATCATCATCGGTTTAAGTGATATTCCCCGTAACATTTAAAAGGACATTTCGCTTCCCGACGGCGTAAAAATTCAAATTGCGCGATGCCGAGTCGTCCATGAATAGTTAAAAAATTTGCGAAAAATGCGAAAAAAAAATGGATGAAGATGATGCCACAGTCGATTGCGTTACACGCGAGCACGGTGTTGCTTTATTATATGCAATAAAATAGACGATGCAAATCCGGACCGCACTGAAAAAAACCTTCAGCAGGTGTAAAAGATTTACTTATTGGAACAACTCCGTTTATGAACTTTCGGACTTCTTTTAAGTTGAAATAGACCCAAAATTTTCGTCATTATAAAACACTTTTTGTTGGACAAGTTCAAGTTCAAATTCTCACCAGGCAAGGAGGCCTACCTAATGGCTTGAGCACAACAAGCCCTGCCTGGCTAATTATGTTTACCAAGACTCCCGTTTATTGAAAGATTTGAAAAAGATATCACAATATTAATTTCAGATAGCAACCCAGTTGTCTGAGCGTGCTACTATACAATACGAGGTATGAATTATATGAAAACTAAGAAAAAAAAAATAAATGAAACGCTAGTTATTAGAAAATCGCACATTCCACGCATCCATATGAATTTTTACAACACTACCTGTAGCAGGAAATATTTACATAATAACTACTGGTTATGAATATTTTAAAGCACATAATACCATTAACAATAAAACAGAGAATATTTACAAAACAACATAGGATTATAATCAATTATGCAAAAAACTTAGGAAAAAAAAGAGAGATAAATGGTAATTATTAAAAGATTACGACGTGCTAAAAATAGACAAGATATAACAATTACCTTAATTAAAGAATTAATATGGATATTAACAGTAGCACTGTTTTTATCTTGACCGTGCATGGTGGCAAGGCGGCTATGTGGTATGTGGTAATAATGTTTTTTATATTAAAATGATAAGATCAATGGCTTGGAACAAGAATTAAAAAATATATATACCGTTAGTCTGCAAGATCCAACGGTGGCACGTTATTTTGAAGTATGAATTAACTCTATTAGTTTAATACAGTCAATTATGTTTTGTAGCAGAGTTGGATTTTTCCTCTAACCCCCGACACAAAACTCTTATAAAATGAAAAAGACTCTTAAACGGTCTATGAACTCTTTATTAAAACTTTCCTCGTACGCAAAATAAATCTAAATGTAATAATGCACATTCAGCTAGAACTTACTTTAACTGCGGTTTTAAGTAGATGTATATCTTGTCTCTCTTGTTAAGTAGATGTATATCTTGTATGAGATGCCTCTCGCTTGTTTCAATTAGTCGTGTAGATGTACCTGGTTCATGTCGGGTCGACTCCTGTTCTCGCCCGCATGAAAAATGTTCGCTGCGTATTTCAATAATTAATCTAGTGCTTAGTGCATATAAAACAACATTCAAGATGCAAGAAGCAAATGCTTCTTCATGATACTTGTGATAATGCATCACTTAAACAGAAAATTATTATATCATTAACCTTTTTATTTACACTTAATTAATTTGGTTCAATTCCATTCAAAACTTTATACACATTTCGATGGCACAATCATAAAAATGGCACAAAAATCGCTGTTACTGCGCCTCTTTCCGGCAGGAGTTTTTCAAATTCAGGGAGGACCAGCTTGCCACTCCTAAAAACATACACAAAACATTTGGTTCAATTCTATGCAAAACTTCATACACTTTTGGATGGTACAAGTCAGGTCAGGCGGGGAGGCCTACCATATGGCTTAAGCTCTGCAATCCCGCCCAATTTTGGATGGTACAATAATGAAAGTGGCACAGACATCGCTATCACAGCACCTCTTTCCGGCAGAATATTTCTAAATTGAAGGAGGACTTGCTTGCCACAGCCAAAAACGTACACAAAAAATTTGGTTGAGTTCTGTCCATAACATCATATAGTTTTCGATGGTACAATGGCGACACACGGACAGACAGGCATTTTGTGTAAACATGTTTTTTCGGATCTGTGACCCCTAAAACGTGTAAATCCTTCAAAAACCGGAAGTCGAAAAAAAATTCGATTACAATATTTTCTTCTATTAAAGATAGAAGAAAGTAAAAAATATATGACATCGGACCACAAACATAAATATTCGTGACTGTTTGACAATTTGATTAACAATTTGAACAATAACATTTGACAAAAAATCGTACTTTCGTTATCGTAATTCGTTTGTAAAATCGTATGGCTGGGTTAAGAAAAGGAATTTATCAGATTTGTCAGATCCTAATGATGCGTATCGAGAGAAGGGAAAAAATCTTCCGATATTTCAATTTTTTTAAATTTATTCTGTAATTGTAACTTAACCCCTTCTCCCCTTAACTCCCCTTCCTGCGCTTCGTAAAAGGTAAAACGCATACTCTAATATCCGTAAGATTAGAAAGTTTAAAGGAAAAACTTTCGAAATCTTTCTTCATTTTCTGAATCAGTTAATATCTTCCATTTCTTTCCCTCGGTTTTACAAGGATATGGAAAACGTCTGGAAAAGGTTTTTCTCAATTTTGTTTCTAATATCTCAAATAGCAATTAATTTTCTCGAGTTTAGTCCGGGTTCATAAATAGCATGATCTATTCGAAACTATTAAAAATCTCCGATAGTTTGATGTGGATCCGTTATTTTTAAAATAGTCAACTTATTGATTATTATAAATAGTTTCAGATTTAATATAAATTAGAAACTAAAACATTAGCGTGAAAACTGCTAAATGTCTTTCTCTCTCTCTCTCTCTTTTTTTTTACCCGACTACCGAGAAGGGTTATGTGTTTCACGCGTATCTAGGTATGTGGATTTCTTTATACGCTCGAAACATCTCAACGGCTGGATGCATTTTAATGAAGGAGGTCTCTGTGGAGTTGTCTTAACCGTCCGATGGTTATACGCAAGTTTCGTTTTTATAAATTCAAAATGGCGGCCGTAAAATACAAAATGGCGGTAGAAACGGAAAAAAAAATTACGCACCCTATTGAGTGGCCTATCACTGGATAGGTCTTTGAAAATGAAGACGACGTTTCATTGACTATTTTACAGTCAGAAGCTCCGTTTAAATATTACACAACCTGGAAGTTGTGTAGGTAGGATCTCTAGCTTGACTACAACTCTAACCTTCATAGACATCTATAGGCCTCATCAAAACGGTGTTTATAGATAGGAACTAACCATGAAATACAACTTAAAAGTCATCAATACAAGTAAATAAAAAAATAGGTAAGTAACATGAAAAATAGTTTCACATGATGAGAAATAATTAATGAGTTCGCTTTTTACGCAGTCGGGTTTTTCGATTTTTTAAATTTAATTTTTACTTGTTTAAAAAAAAAAAACATACATCATAAAATTAAAAGATCATCTCGAAATATGAAAAAAATGTCTCGTGTAAAAATAATTTTAATTTTAAACTGTTTGTCAATATTATTTTTGGGCCATTTTAAATAGGACATCAATTCTCCCATTGACTGCTTTTAACGCATATTAATGAATTTATCATTTTAAAGTTTTATTTCTCTTTTTAATATTCATGTGTAAACACTTTTGTTGTGAGAAAGCAAATATTATTATTTCCGCTGTCTTAGAATAGGCAACAATCGTTAAAAAGATCATCTCGAAATAGAAAATAAATGGCTTGTGTAAATATATTTTTAAGTTGAAACTGGCAATGTTATTATTATTTAGCCATTTTAAATAAGACTTCATTTCCCCCATTGACTGCTTTAGATGCATATTAATGAATTTATTATTTTAATGTTATCTTTCTCTTTTAATATTCACATGACAATATCATTTTTAGGACGTCATTTTCAATATTTTCCAGCTCAAATTAAACCACGTCAAATCAAAATCAATTTCAAATTATAATTTGAAATTTTTTATCTTCTGTTTTTAATAGTCGCGTGTCAATAAATTATAATTGTAAGGAAATAGTATTCTTTGTGCTGTTTTTACAATGGGCAACCCTTTAAAATAACAACCTTTTCTAAAATATGAAAAAAATATCTCTTGAAATGATGAAAATTGGATTAAAAATTTAAAAAAAACACCCAAAAAATGAGTCAAACTTAAAAAATAAATGCACTCTGGACACCGCAAGTTCGTAATGTATATCCTTTGAAAACAGGATTAAATTTCTACGTATAGTTTTTTCTCCTATAAAACTTTTTTAATGGAACGATTTTGACCAACATTAACATTAAACAACTATTTTAGTCGCTTTCTTAATATTCGTGAAGAAAGACCAACAGTCACAAAAAAAAAAAAAAAAAAAAAAATATATTATTTACGGCAGCGGTGACAGCATTAGTTATTAATTTTACAATAGACAGATATTTTTATGATTTTACTGCACGGAACACAAGGTTTCCAGTTTGGCCTTTTTTTTTATTTAAAAATTTCGAATTCACTCCGGAAAAACCAAAGATAAAGTTTTACTTTTAATAATCGCCGAATGCTTGCCATTACATAAAGAAAAGAATGCCACACGGAGTTACTGGTCAGAATACGAAATTTCGGATTAAAAAAAAAAGACCAAACTAGCAACCCTGGTTGAACGTCGAGTTGGAGTTGGATACGTTTTTATAGAGGGGATTCGATTCCAGAGACAGTTACCTGTTTTTCCTTTCACTACAATTGCACACTTGAGGTAATACACCAGCTTCACAGTTTTTACTTTCTTCTATCCTTACAACAAGAAAGTATTGGATTCGTGAAAATTTTAGAATTCCGGTTTTTAACGGATTAACACGTTTTAGGGGTCAGAGATCCCGAAAAACATGTTTTTACAAAATGTTTGTCTGTGTGTCTGTCTGTCTGTGTGTGACACAAATTTTGTGGGCGCTCTACCTCAAGAACTCATGAATAGACTTTAATAAAACTTTAAATTCAGTTAGTATCTGATATAAATGGGTGCTGATTAATTTTTGATATAAATCGCACAATAGGTGGCTCTGCTAGGCTGAATATTTCACAATTTCTGCAATAGCTCTATCTCGAGAACTAATGCACGGATTTTCATGAAACTTCAGAATCAGCAGTTAGTCCTTGATATAACTTGCTGCTAATTACTTTTTTGGTGTAAATCTCCCAACAGGTGGCGCTGCTATGCTGCATTATTCATGATTATTATAGTATCTCTATCTCAAGAACTAATGCACGAATGTTAATCAAACTTCAGATTCTGCAGTCTCTGATATAAATGAATGCTGTTTAGTTTTGGTGTGAATCGCCCAACCGGTGGCTCTGATGGGCCGCATTGTTCACGATTTCCGCACCACCTGTACCTTAAGAACTAATGAATGCAATTTCATCAAACTTAAGATTGAGTTAGTCCCTGATATAAATGGGTCCTGATTAGTTTTTGGTGCAAATCGTCCAACAAATGGCGCGGCTATGCAGAATATTTTACGATTTCTGCAATAGCTCTATCTCAAGAACTAATGAACGAATTTTCATCAAACTTCAGGTCCAGTTAGAAGTTGAAATAAGTTGTTGCTGATTATATTTTGCTGTAAATCACCTAAACGGTGGCGCTGCACTTTTTAAATATCCTACATTAGAGAGAGATTGGACATTGAAGAAATGTCCACCATTTCCGTTACAAAGTAGATCGGAGACCGTACAACGCAATGCATTTTTATCAGCGTCTCACACTTTTTATTCTATTAAAATTATGAAAATTTCATTTTATATACCTTCAAAAAGTCTTTCGGAACATAAATATAAGCACATTTCCATTTTAATGAGAGAGAATTATCAGAAAATGCATTTATTTTACTCAGTTGTTTTACGCTACTCACCAGTGCGAGTTTACTTAATTATCGGATTTTGATTTATTTATAGAATTTGTTTTTCATATTTTTTATTTGCTTCTTTTAACACCAGTGCCCCTATTAAATTTTTTTCTAAACTTTTATTTAATGTTTTGATAAAAATGCTCATTCTAATACTATATATTTACCAGACTTCCGTATTTAAAAAGAATAGCAAAGAGAAGTAGCAGTCCGTAGAAACTTATCATAAAATATTTTCAGCGCACATATTAAATTAACTTTGAATCACATACATAGTTAAATAGGAGTGGTATAGGATATGTTCAAATTTTATTGTTTCTGAAATTATCAATGCGAATATAATGAAAATTATAATAATAACTGTTGTTTTAAAATGCGTAATAAATTATAGATAGTTTTAAAAAATTGAATTCTATAGTTCATTTTCTACCCGATAATAGTTAAAAGTTATTTTCTCAAATATTGCTAAATTAAAATAAAGTTCTTACATGCCCAATCTTCCTCTGCCCACTATTTTAATTAGTAAAAAAAAATAGAGTAAAAGATGCATTTTCTGATAATTCTTACTCATTAAAATGGAAATGTGCTCATATTTATGCTCTGAAAGACTCTTTGAAGGCATATAAAATGAAAATTTCATAATTTTAATAGAATAAAAAGTGTTAGACGCTGTTGAAAATGCATTGCGTCGTGCGGCGTTCCATCTACTTTGTAACAAAAATGGCGGACATTTCATCAATGTCCAGTCTCTCTCTAATGTAGGATCTCTAGCATTTTTCAGGAAGTATTAACATGTATGCCATAGAACAGGGTTGGCGAACCTTTTTGTAGTTGCGCGCCAACTTTTTTCAAAGAAATATTTTACATGACCAAGACCTGCCAACTAAAAAGTAATTTTAATGAACTGAAAAATAATGAATCGAAATTACTTTAAAATGTTTAGTAAGATTTAAAAAATATAGGTACTTTGTGTGTAGGTATTACACTGTAATAATTATACAAACAATTAAAACTTACAAATCAATAGAAAAAAATCATTAATAACAGGTTCTTATTCAATTAATTTTAACATCATAGAGTTTTAACAGAATGCAAACTGAACTGCTGTTATCTGAGAAGTGATTTTTTATATTTGATTTTTTATATTATTTATTGGCGAAAACAATCTTTCTCAGGCATAGATATACGGAAAAATATCCAAATGACAAACGCCAGTTTCTTTTTAAGTAATTTTAAAGTTAAATTCCAAATTTCCAAAATTTTACCGTCAGTATTTATACTTATGTCTACTAATATTTCCTTTTCGATGGTTTTCAGATAATGCTTTTGTTTGATAATTTTTTGAGATCATGCAGAATTAGGTTAAAAAAAAATATAAAAAGCCGAAATTGCAATCCTTCAATATCCAACTAATGAAATTTAGATAAGATTAGCTCACCTTAGTTCGTGTATTTTGTGTTATCTTATTGTATCTTAATTTACAGCCGCAAGCAACGCCGTGCCAAAGTAATTTTTTCATGTGCCGAAAGTGGCACGCGTGCCATAGAAAAACGTTTTATGATTGCCACATCTGACTAGTTTAACTAGGCATTTCAAATCTTCTTTGTCGGATTGAATTTTGGATCGACTGACTCTTAACCCTTTGTTGATGGGCCAAGACAAGTGACTATTTTTATATTCAATCGTATCCCAATTTCAAAATAATAATAATAATAATAATAATAATAATAATAATAATAATAATAATAATAATTTGCAGTTTATTTCAAAAAAGTGGTACGAATAGAATAAAAAAAATAATATTCAGTACTGGTCCCCATCAGCTCATCATAGGGTTAAATATTCCTCTAATGATTCTATCAGTAATTGATTTTTATTTCTGATAGGTTCAGGGCAGAAAAACTCACCGTCATACACCTATAATGTTGAAAATGGAAATAAATTCTTTTACATTATTTTGATTTTAATAATTTTTAGAAATTTATTCTTGACAAATAAACAAAAGGTTACAACTTAATGAATGTTTTTTTTTTAAATTCTTCAGCTACACACTTAAGAGGCTCTCATGGTACACGATTGCGTCACGACACAGCGGTTGAAAACCCCCTGATCAACAGGTTATGAAATAAAAAAGAAAAGCCATCAATGCCATCAGTTTAGATGGCATTGTGTTCACGGGCTATTCACACTAATTTCATATTGTACTCTTATTTCAAAGAAATAAGAAAAATGAATTAAGGAGGGGAGGATTAGCCTCCCCCGTTTCCCCTCTTTATACTTAATCAATGAGACTCCAAATGTCATCAGTAGAGCGCCTTATCGAAATAAACCGGTACACCAAATTGAAGCAAATAGGATAGAAAAGCCCATTTATCTAAATTAAGAGCCCCGTTCCCTCCTTTAGACTTAAACAATGAACCTTCAAATCTAATCAGGGAAGCGCCTTATCAGAATGAACCGGTATACCAAATTTGAAACAAATCAGATAGAAAAACCCATTTATCTAAATTATGAGGGGGAGTTAGCCAGCGTTCTCCCCTTTATACTTAACCAATGAACTCCCGAAACTAATCAGGGAAACATTATCAGAATGAACCTAGAAAATCAAGAGTTATCACGTTACGTACATACGTACGTGCACATACATACATACATACAGAACCGGCGGGCACATTACCTTTGCTAGCATGTGAGGCTTTCATAGCATGTGAGTTAAAAATTCATTTTAATTAATAATAGCTGTGAGGAAGTACCCTTTGTTAAATAAAAGCGTGTAATAAGAATAGCAGAGTAGTTTGCGAAATTCGACAGTCAAATGTTGGAAAAATGTACAAAATTCATGATTTTAGAGAATTTATGTCTTTAAAGTCCCTTAGAGTAAGCTTTAAAGTCCCTTTTTAATTTTTAAAAAAATTTACTGGTAATAAAATGTATATTTCGATTTCTTATTCCAATGTCGTCTTACGGAATGCAATTCACCAAAAGCTGAAGTTTAAGCTTTAGCACTTTCCCGAAGAGGATTATTTGCATTGCTAAATTTCAAGACGAGAGTCATGTGCAAAGCTATAGGATTGATCATATCCTAGAGTGAAAAAAGAAATTTTTCCTTTATATTTTTCTTTCGATAGTCGACAATTTTGTTCTTAGTTTCATTTTTTTATGTTTTTCTTCTCGTAACAGCTGTAGAAGAAACTGTAATATCAGTCAGTTTAGAAAGAACTTTCCGAATATTTCTGACTCCGAGATAAGTTAATAATTTGTAATTTTTAAAAATTCTACTTTTAATTTTTGAATATGTAATAGGATAGATTAGGATAGATTAGAAATACATAAAAATAGGCATCCATACACGTACACACTAAAAATGTTCAATAGTTTAGACAAGCTCTTTTTTAGTTATTTGAACATTTGAAATTATTGTATTATTTATTGAGTTCTAAACATTGGCCTAAAAAAATAGGTAAAACTAGAAAGTGACAAACCGTTTGGCGATGTGATTAATTTTTTAAATTTTGATAAAAGAGGGATTTAATTTTGAAATGGTAAAATGCTTTTTTAGAATCAATAATTCGCTTTCAAAATTCATCCACTCTTTTTAGGGATATTAATTATTTTTGAAACTGTACATTTTCTATTAAAAATTTGCTCACAAAAAGTAATTTGATAGCTTAATTGTAAAATAGATAGCGAAAAAGATGAAATTTTATTAAGCGAAAAGAATTTTACATAGAAAATTAACTGTCATTTACAGCTCGTGATAAACGAAGTAATAGTTGGCAAACTGAGTCGTCTATATTTCTTAACCGACTCCAAAAGTTAAAAAGAAAAAAACCGCCAAAACAGGAGTTCTGCTTTTTCAGAATTGAGAGTCGCACCCAATGAAGAAAAAAATATATATGTATATAAATAAATATAGATAGTTCAGTTTTAAGACTCCAAACACGCGCTTTAATTTTATATAAAATGACGTCATCCGCATCCGCTAAATAATTCCTCATGGACGATCCAGTCTTAAACAACACCTACTGTAAAATAGGCATAGAACATGACTATCGCTGAATAATACACAAACCCAAAAAAGAGATTTCGTCTTTCAAGAAACTGGACAAGAAAAATCGGCTATCTCATGATTCATAGTCCTTCATTTGTTTGTAATATTAATATACATACTTAAAATTAAATTTTGTTTATAATAGTTCCCTGTTTTATCAGAAATCATTCATTTATATTTTTTCAAAATTTAAATTTTTTTTCAGCTTTTATGAGAAAATGGCAACAAAAGATATAATTAATATTTTGAACTATTTGTCCTTTACTTTCTACAGAAATGGTTGGTTGGTTGGTTGTATTTATGACGGCCATTTATCTGCACAAGGGATATAGGTCCAGGGGGGGGGGGAGTGCCCTTCGTGGGGGTCTTTCTAAGGGAACCTAACCCGTATTAACGCTTGGAAATCCAAGGTTCGAAGAAAACCACGAAAACTCCGAACGATTAGGCCGACGGGCGCGATTGGGATCGAACACAGCACCTCCCGTCTACCAGTTTCGAGGGCAGAACCTCTCAGCCACTGGTGGGGCTTCTACAGAAATGGAGTACTTGAGTTGTCAAAATGAAACAAATAGTGCTAAAAAGTACAAAAAAAAATGAATATTTCAAAAATAAATGGCGAAGCAGTTTAAAACTAATTGCATTTAAAAGTACTTTTTTTTCTCAATACGACGGTCTAAAAATTGAAAATGTGCGATGCTTAGAAGTTTAAAAAATTGCAGTAGAGATTATTCAGTACCATGATACATCTGCTCTGTTTTACGGCTGGCTTATACAGCGTAACGTTATTTGTTGGAGACGAAATATTAATAGGTGGGCGAAAGAAACAGCATACCGGGGCTAACAAGAAGGTAGCAAAAATTCTGCTTTTTCATAATGTAGTGTCGACACCGATAAGAGAAAATTATTATTATTATTATTATTATTATTATTATTATTATTATTATTATTATTATTATTTCGAGGTAGAACCCGACGAATTTCGAGGAAAGAAAATATTTAAGAGTTTCCATTTGTACCCGTGAAGAATTTCAAAGTCGCTGGAGTGAAAATGGGGCACTTCTACAGGACATATTTGAAAGACTTTATGGATTTTTCAGTACATTTTATCTTTAGAGGCAAAACAGGAAGTTATTTGAAAAATTTAGGAATTATGAAGGTTAAATTCATTTTTAAACGTTGCAAAAGAAGATTGCAATGCCGGTTGTTTCTAAAGCATAATTGGACAACGAGCGAACGGAACAAGCTCCGATTTTCGATTCGCCTATTCGAAGATTCTGTAAAGCTATTTCGATTTAAAAAGTCATAGGTTGCGATTCATATATTTTTTAAAAATTGTTTCAAAAATATACCTATTTTGAAACTATACATTTCGAAAATATACATATTTTTAATTCGTTTAAATCTGCAACAGCTTGGTTATTGAATTTTATGGGGTGTACCCTTTTTTTATGTATTTTGTTATTTTTGTAGGTACTACTCAGTTATCCCGTCGACCAAAAATCTATTGCCAAACTATAAGATTAAATGCCCATAATGGTGGATCGTAAATGTCACATTTACTTGAGTTGAAGAAAATTACACGTGTTTATGTCATAAACTGCTTTTTATTTCAACGTTTTATTTGTATTTTTATTAATACGAGTTGGAACTCGTCGAAATTCGACGAATTAAAATGTTTAGAATGGAACTGTTAGATCAAATTTTTAATAAACCTACAAAAATAATTACAATAAAAAATTCATCTTGCATTGGTTAGCTAACTCTTAAAACAAATAATGTTTTTAACTTAAAATTACCAAAATATTATTTCCAAAAAATGCAACTGCTTAAATTATTGAAAAATTAAACTGTATTAGAATACGTAATCAAGATGAAAAATTATGTTGAAGTTATCGATTGGGGCTCTTACGTTTGTTTATATGGGATGAAAAATCAGTAAGAAGGATTTCGCTTTGTCACGTCATAAAATTTTCCCCCATAAAATCTAAACTGTACGTTCTTTTCACATTCTTAAAATTTACATACGCACCACTCAAATTCACAATTTTAAAGTATTTTAAGGCGCAATACATTATTAATGAATGTATTTCCAAACTTAAAGTCACGTTTGTCCGATACAACTTTTCGTGTGAACATTCGCATAAAATTTAAGTTCTAATCTCAGTACAGGAGAAAATTTACCATTCAGAAATTTGCCTTTAGTTGCCATAATATTGGCCATTTAGTATTGGTCAAATATTTAGTTTTATCAAAGAACATGATCGTTTTGTTTTAAATATGACATTATTTTTACTCACTGAATCATTTTGCCTAACGTCTCAAACTCAGTAACAGCGTAATGTAAAAATATTGAAATATCATCTTCAATCTTTTGATTTATGAAGAAGGATGCGTGTTTTTTTTTAATGGCTGACGTCAGATTCTATTCAAAAATTAGAGAAAAGTTACTTTTATTTATAATGTGAAAAGGGCATCAATAAGGATATAATCAATAAAAATGAATAAACCATGACTATTTTCCCTTTACTTTTAATAGAAATGGAGTACTTCAGTTGCCACAATTACAAAAGTGGTACTAAATAGTATAAAAAAATAATATCTCAAGAATAAATTGAGGTAGAGCTTTCAAACAAATTGCATTTAAAAGTACATTTTCCCCCCTATACGACGGTATAAAAATTTAAACTGTGCGATGTTTAGAAGTTTAAAAATTTGCAGTAGCGAAAATTGCAAAACCGAAATTTCATTTCAAATTTCAAAGTGTTGCCATTCGCAGAATGACGTATGCGTTACGCACAGATATGTTTGTCCTTTATAATATAGATAGATAATGTTATACTAATTTATTTGTTCTTTCTTTATTCAAAATAAAAATTTTGTCAATTTGTATAATTTGGCGAATGGTTTGGCGATTTATATAATTTGGCGAATGGTTTGGCGATTTATATAATTTGACGAAATGGGTAAACGGGATAACTAAGTAGTACCTTTTTGTACCTTATACTGTATAAAGTGTCCCATAAAAGCCATTCATATGTTCGAAAAATCCATAGAAAATGAACAAATTGACATCATGGCACTTTTTAAAATACAGTGACCTCTCACTTATACGATTTTCAAGGGAACGTAGAGAAAAGTCGTATAAGTGAGATACCGTCTTATTATACAAGTTTCCAACTTTATAGACATTAATTATTTTACCTATACTAAAAACGATGAGTTTGAGGGCATAAGAACATATTTTAACAAAATTTGTAAAGTGTATTAAAAAATTAAACATAAAATATATTTTAAAAGTTCACAAAATAGTTCATTTACCACTATGTTTATTTTAAAGATTTACAGATAAGATTTCTTCAAAAAATGAAGTGATATTAGTTTGTCTCTGTCGTAAATGGAAAGAGAAAATGTCTTTTTCGAAGTCTAATATAGCTTTTTAACTAGTTTGGGAATAATCATTTTGATGGACATAATTCTTTAATTTATTTAAAGCGGAACTTGCCTTTGAAAAAATTACAACAGCAGGAACATTGCTCTCATCTTCGTCATCCCCCTTGCTCACGTCTTCATTATTAATATCCTCAAAGATTTCTTCAGCACTTCTCAGTTCTGACAGAAGAAGTTTGTTATCACATTCTACATAATCTTTGAAATTATTACCTTCGTCCATAAACATTTTATTGAAGTCTTCGTTATTAAAGGATTCCATACGCTCACAATATTAGGTTCATTCGTTGAACTAGCAGTTTGGTCTTGTGGAAAACTGCATTTCCTAAAACAATTCTTAATTGTCTGCGATGTCACATTTTTCCATGCAGATGCTGTAAAATGCATAGCATCTAAAATCTAAATTGATTTAGCTTCCTTTTTGTCTTCCCGATCAAAAATAAAACGACGAATCAAACTCCTTCTGTAGTTTATTTTGAAATTCTTTTTAATCCCTAAATCTAAAGGCTGTAATCTGCTTGTAGAATTTGCTGGCAAAATTTTAAACTTTAATTTTCTGCAGAAACGGTAGATCTTTTACATCGAGATGTGATGGACATTGATACATTAGAAGTAAAAGCTTTCTTTGTTGTTTTTGAAATGTATCATCCATCTCTTATTAAAAAAGCAAAAAAATCTCTGATGTCATCCATGCTTAATTTAAATTTCTGTAGCCACATGGCAATTATTTTTTATTCTTAAAGTATCGAGATTTTCTTGATTTTCCTATTACTAAAGGTTCTATTTTTTCTGAACCATCACTATTTGTGCAAAAAAGGATAGTTAATCTTTCTTTACTTTTTCTGCTCCCGTGACATGGTTCTTCTTTGTATGATAATGTCATCTGGCATCAGCTTGAAAAACAGTCCGTTTCATTACAGTTAAAAATGTCTTTAGGTCTCTTAATCCTTAATTAACATAGGTAGATTTTGCAACCATTGTCTAACATCCTTTTCATTAACACATGTGCTTTCTCCTGTGATGCGGCGATGCAAAAGTCGATGTCTTTTTTTCAGTTTCTCGAGCCACCCGAAGATACTGAAAAATTCTCGATTCCATACTTCTCAGCAAGAGTGCGAGCCTTTCCTTTTAAAATCACACCATCTACCGGTAAATTTGAAGCTCGCATTTGGTTAAACCATGAGGTTAATGCTGATTTCACTTTTTTAAATCTGCCACATTGTATCCTGGATCTCTTTGAATCAACATTTTTTGATGCATTAATAATGACATTTTTATTTTTCAGAATTCCTTTTAGTGTCGATTCTGGCAGACTGAAGAGAGCAGCTAATGCCTTCTTTGATTGTAGTACATTTTTGTCATATTCCTTAATGATTTCAACTTTGAATTGTATGCTTAATGTTTTACGTTTTGACATCTTCAGTTTAGGTATCGACATGCAGCAAACTGAAAACATTACAACGAAATGAATAACCTTTCACGCGTCTAGTATGGAAGATTGTAGCGATTTGCTGTGACGTATGCGTTCCCCCCCCCCCCCCCTTCGCTCTGCGGGCTGCACGCGCATATGTCTTTTGGCATGATTCTAGCTTGGGATGTGTTCTCGCTTTAGTATTTTTTCCTAGGGATGTTCAAGAACTGCCATTTTCGATTTGTTAAGTTTAAAATAAAAGTCTGTTTTTCTTAAAACACCCTCTTTCCTAAAAGACGAAGCGTTTCTAATAGCTGTTAAATTTTTCTAGGAAAGTGCATTTTACAAAATCCCTGATTTATCACCCAGTACCATACAGAAACGTAATCTGCAGGTGGTCATTTGGCTTTTGTAAAATGACAGACATAAGAGAATTCCATACAATCACCCTCCCGCCATAGATTTCATCGTTAATAACAAACGAAGGTAGATAAGAAATGTTATTCGATATGGATAAACACTTTAACAATAATGAAAGGATAAATGTAAGAAAACGGGAATGATTTGTACTTTAAAGATTATAAAAATGAATTCTAGAGTGAGAAAATTTAAAATTGCCTGAACCGTTTAAAGCGTTGTATAACTGAGAGAAGTTTAGCATTATTTCCCATAAAGCGTGGAGTCATATAAGTGAAAGGTCACTGTAATTACAAATGCACCTAAAAAATGCTGCACAGTTGAAAGCGTACTTACAGCGCCGATGCTTCATGAATAGCACTGTAACCGAATTATTTTGTGTGTTCCTGTCCATGAATTCTAAATGCTAGACACTTCATTTTCAACACCGAACAGGCTATAATAAACACCATTAACCCTTTATCTACTGACGGTACTTATAAGTACCATTAAAATAAATTGTTATAAAATTCATTGAATACATAGATTCGTTATAATACAGTTTAGAATGGGTTATAGATGTATTACATTATCGTGTTCCGAAAGCATGATGGGTTACACAAAACAAAGATTTTTTAAAAGGAGGATTTCTTTGCCTTTGCATGTTTTCAACTTTCTTGGCAGTAAGTAGAGGGAGATTTTTCAATTCGGAAATATTTCTATAATTCTATTGTAAGAACATTCTATTTGTTCATTTCCTCATTCTACAAAATTCTAAGAAAAATATTTAAATAAAAGATTTGAGTGGGGGCTATAAAGAGAGCACAAAATCCCTATCCATTCAAATTGAATGAATCCTTCTAAATCTTTCAATCCTTCTAAAATTTATTAAATGATTGCGTAAATCTTCTAATGTAGTTTCAAAAATTCACGAAAAATGCTTTAGAAGATAACATTTTGTTGGAAAACGTCACAGTGTAAGTAATTTTATGTCAAACATCACTTCGCTTGTGAAATGACGATTTCTTCGTGATACGTGCAACGCGTTTCTTTTAGTTGTGAAATATGTTCCAAGATGGCGACACTTCCGTGAGTCATCGTAGCCTAAGGTCACAAACTAAAGAAGGATTGTGTAAAAGACTTGTGTTTCGAAAAGGCGTCAATAGATCGCAGCACCACAGAAATTTTCTGATAAACTGATTTTAAATAGAACCTTTTTGCTTATTAAGCAGACTGTATTGTTTCAAGTTTTTTTTACTCTGTTTTAACTCTTGTGGGCCCCTATTACTTCGCACTTCTAGGCCCGATTTCGTGAGGCCAAGACGCACGGTTTTTTAGTGCGTTAACTCTCAGTCCAATGGAAGATTTGCATCTCCTACTGGATTTTAATGTTATTACTTCTATAGTACCCACACTTAACTCTTTTATTTTATTCCTTTTTTTAGTGTGTATGTGTTCGTCCATGTAACCTAGACATCGTCGTGCATTAAATAGTTTTTCTGTACAAGTGCATTCCCATCATTCTAAGAAGATATTTTTCACATCCAATAAATAAATAAAATATATAGTTTGTTTTCACATGCAGTAAACCAACGTATGTCTGCTTTACCAGAAAGGTAAGAAAATAAATTTCTATCTTTCATTATTAATGAAAAAACTTTTGATATAACTATTTTATATTTATACTGGGTCTTTAGCTA
This sequence comes from Maratus speciosus, assembly GCA_963932465.1. Classification (NCBI taxonomy): domain Eukaryota; kingdom Metazoa; phylum Arthropoda; class Arachnida; order Araneae; family Salticidae; genus Maratus; species Maratus speciosus. The sequence goes on from OZ010789.1 coordinate 7,039,841, forward strand.
CACGCTAATCGCGAACTCACCCCTTCTAGATATTTCAATAGATTATGAGAGATGAGTTGAAGGGGAAAGTAAATAAATAAATAAATAAATAAAAAAAAAAAACCCAGTAATAAAAATTTGTTTATCTGATTGTGATAAAATGATGAACAAGATGCACATATGAGATATGAAATATTGAACTATATACATGAAAATAAAAATAAATGTGCATGAATAAATAACGATATATATAATATCGCAAAAAGAGTATTATTGTGAACGAATATTGATTGATTATTGTGAATAACTGATCATTTTATTTATATTTATGAATATATTCTAAGAAATTATTTTAAGAAAGTCACAAACTTCTTATAGTAAATATATTTGTTATCAAAGAATTTATAAAACTTGAATAACACGCTATGTCAGCCACAAAAGAAATTACGGCAGTGGAGAAACTAAATGATAATAATTACAATCATTGGTGTTTCAAATTAGAAAATCTGTTAATTAAAGACGATTTATTTAAATATATAACAGAATCTCCACCTGCCACACCCGATGATACATATACTAAAAACGCGGCTAAGGCGAAAGCCATAATTTGTTTGTGCATTGAAAATACACAAATCGTGCATAATTGACATTTGACATCTCCCAAAGAAATTTGGGAAAGATTAAAAAGTGTTCACCAAAGGGCGAATTTATCATCCAAATTATTCCTTTTGAGGAAACTATATTCGCAAAGGCTCAATGAGGGCGGAGACTTAAATCTACATATCAACAATATTTTAACTATCCGCGACAAACTCGCTGCCATTGGAGAGCTCATAAATGATTCGCACATCGTGGCTCTTATGCTTTGCAGCTTGCCTCAGTCATATGCTCCTCTTATCACGAGCATGGAGGCTAGAGACGAAAAGGATCTAGACCTCGAGTTTGTGAAAAACAAACTCATCGACGAGTACTCTCATCGAACCGAATACAAAAACACCAGCACACGACCAAGGGACACAGCATATAAAATAATAAATAAAGGAAACAAAAAATATTGCAGCTACTGTCAACGAGATGGGCACGCTCGTTCAGAGTGTTACAAATTGAAAAACAAACAGAAAAACAATTACCAAAGAAGTGAAAATTATAACAGTAATAAATTTAACAACCATGCCAACTTTAAAGCCAATTCGGTAAACCCCAAAAATCAACACAATGGTAGTAAAACAGACTCCTCGAATTTTTGCTTTAACAGCAAATCAAATATAGAGGATGAGGTCAACCAATCGATCATTCCTCTCTTCCCAGTGGAAAACAATTTTGAAATTGAGTCAGTAAAAATTAACCAAACACAAACAACAGATCCAAACACATATATCATTGACTCGGGTTGCACCAGGCACGTTGCATCAGCAAAAACAAATTTTGCTACATTCACAGCCGGGAATTTTGGGAATATAACAATCGCTAATGGAAAAAGGCTTAATTCGGAAGGTATGGGCGACGTAAAAATAAAAACAGACAAAAACCACTACATTACACTAAGAAACGTCTTGTACTGTCCAGAACTAAAGGGCAATTTATTGTCAGTTAAGAAAGCCACTGAAAATAATATAAAGGTAATTTTCGAGAAAAATGCATGTTTATTTGTCAAAGATGATAATATAATCTTGACAGCTAAATTAAATGATAATCTCTACGTATTAAACCCTGAAGATGATTACGGCTATACTATAAGTACTCAAACTTTCTGTAACAATACAAATTGTATTTCATTGTGGCACCGAAGACTCGGACACAAAAATTTTGATGATATTAAATACCTTGTTAATCATGAATTAGCCAATGGGATAACAATTAACAAATGTAAACATGACACGCGATGCACCAAGTGCATTGAAGGGAAACTTTCCGCTCTGCCCTACCCTAAAGTAGCCACAAACAGAAGCAAAGACATCGGTACCCTCGCACATTCCGATATATGTGGCCCCATGAATACTGAAACGATAGGAGGGAAAAGGTACTTTATAACTTTCACGGATGATTATAGCAGGTACACAATAACATACTTAATCGCGCATAAGTCGGAAGCCGTTATCAAACTGAAAGAATACATAGCGCTAACAAAAAATAAATTTGGCAAGTTGATAAAGGCAATCAGGTCCGATAACGCAAAAGAGTATATCAGTGACGAATTTGAAAACTGCCTGATAGAAAACGGGATAGAGCGTCAATTGAGTGTTCCCTATTCTAGCCCACAGAACGGTGTTTCAGAAAGAAAGAATAGAACGATAATGGAAATGGCTAGAACCATGTTGTCGGACGCCAAGTTACCTAAGCAATTCTGGGGGGAAGCTGTCATGTCCGCCACCTACCTCATCAACCGTCTACCAACAAAGGCTAACAAAAATAACATGACACCCTATGAACTTTGGCATAAAAGAAAACCCGATCTCTCGAACATCAAAACATTCGGATGTAAGGCATTTGCCTATGTCGACAAACCTAAAAGAAATAAATTAGATGAGAAAGCCATCGAGGGAATAATGTTGGGATATGATTTCAGAAGCAAGGGCTATAGGATATATACGGGTGAAAATAAAATTATAATATCTAGAACCGTAAAATTCTTCGAAGAAGGTATAAAAGATGAGGAAATTATACCCGCCAAAGAAAATCAAAACATCGAACAAACTCCCGCAGATAATATTGAAATTGATCTAGAAGAGCGCGACGATGATCAGAATAACACCCCGACCGACACATCCCTTGAGCCGAGAAGATCGCAGAGACAAAATCGTGGTGTACCACCTAACCGTTATGGAATAAGCGCAAACCTGTGTCACATTCAGGAGCCAAAGTCATGGACAGACCTACAAAATATCAATGACGCAGAAACTAAAGATAAATGGCTAAAAGCCACTAGTGAGGAAATAGATTCTCTGAAGCAAAATAATACTTGGAGATTAATAAAACCTATCCCGGGAAAACGCGTCATAGGTTGTAGGTGGACGTTTAAGGCAAAAAGGGGAGCGAACGGGTCTATAGAGCGATATAAAGCCAGATTGGTCGCTAAGGGATATGCTCAAAAATATGGAAGCGATTTCGACGAGACCTACGCACCCGTTGTAGCGCATACCACCCTACGAGCATTCTTAAACGCAGCGGTGTACAAAGATCTTAAAATAACTCACCTAGATGTCAAAACTGCTTTCTTACATGGCGATTTAGAAGAGGAGGTCTATATGCATCAGCCAGAGGGATACATAACAAAAGGGGAAGAAGATAAAGTCTGTAGTTCAAACAAAGCGATTTACGGCCTTAAGCAGGCAGCTAGGGCATGGAACCAAAAAATAAGTAAATCTCTAAAAGAACTAAATTTCGTTGAATGCGCGTCAGACAAATGTCTGTACAAAAGAGTCCAAGATGGAAAAATCGCATACATAATAGTGTATGTTGATGACATCTTAGTCGCAGGAGACAAAACAGACACACACGAAATATACACTGAATTATCAAAGCAATACGAAATCAAAAATTTGGGTCAAGTCACACAATATTTAGGCATAAACATAAAGGAAAAAGCAAACGGCAATCTAGAGTTAGACCAGGAACACAAAATAATACAAATCGCAGAAAAATTCAATTTGTTAAATGGTAAGCCCACGTATACACCCATGAATACTAACTACTTTAATCTAGATCCAAACGGGAAACTAATGGGAGATAACGTAAAATTTAGACAGGCTATAGGAGGGCTTCTATACATTGCAACTTTAACTAGACCCGACATAGCATCAGTCGTTAACATCCTGGGAAGAAGGAATGAATCCCCAAGGGAAGTCGATTGGCAAGCTATCGAGAAATTAATTAGATATCTGCTTACTACCAAAGATCTTAAATTCGTCATAGATAAAACAAAACCTCCAATCCTAACGGCATATAGCGATGCCGATTGGGGAAACGACAGAATAGACAGGAAATCAACCACTGGAAACTTGTTCAAATTAGGAAATAATATATTGGCATGGTCATCGAGGAAGCAGAGTTGCACAGCACTCTCCTCCACGGAAGCTGAATATATCGCTGCCTCTAATGCAGGTCAAGAGATTTCGTGGTTGTTAGACCTATTAAATGACCTCGAACTGCGTCAACAACTACCCGTAACGTTGTACGAAGATAACTTATCAGCCATAAGATTGACCGAAAACGAAAAGGCACAGACAAGGACTAAACACGTGGAAGTTAAGTATCACCACATCAGACATCTATGCCAGAATGGTATAATCAAAATAACTTATTGCCCATCGAAGTTAATGCTGGCAGACGTGCTCACCAAGCCGTTGCCTAAGCCTCATTTCGAGTGTTTGAGAAACAAGTTAAACATTCTACGCTCGTCGGTTTGACATAAAAAGCGGGGGTGTTGGAAAACGTCACAGTGTAAGTAATTTTATGTCAAACATCACTTCGCTTGTGAAATGACGATTTCTTCGTGATACGTGCAACGCGTTTCTTTTAGTTGTGAAATATGTTCCAAGATGGCGACACTTCCGTGAGTCATCGTAGCCTAAGGTCACAAACTAAAGAAGGATTGTGTAAAAGACTTGTGTTTCGAAAAGGCGTCAATAGATCGCAGCACCACAGAAATTTTCTGATAAACTGATTTTAAATAGAACCTTTTTGCTTATTAAGCAGACTGTATTGTTTCAAGTTTTTTTTACTCTGTTTTAACTCTTGTGGGCCCCTATTACTTCGCACTTCTAGGCCCGATTTCGTGAGGCCAAGACGCACGGTTTTTTAGTGCGTTAACTCTCAGTCCAATGGAAGATTTGCATCTCCTACTGGATTTTAATGTTATTACTTCTATAGTACCCACACTTAACTCTTTTATTTTATTCCTTTTTTTAGTGTGTATGTGTTCGTCCATGTAACCTAGACATCGTCGTGCATTAAATAGTTTTTCTGTACAAGTGCATTCCCATCATTCTAAGAAGATATTTTTCACATCCAATAAATAAATAAAATATATAGTTTGTTTTCACATGCAGTAAACCAACGTATGTCTGCTTTACCAGAAAGGTAAGAAAATAAATTTCTATCTTTCATTATTAATGAAAAAACTTTTGATATAACTATTTTATATTTATACTGGGTCTTTAGCTACACGCTAATCGCGAACTCACCCCTTCTAGATATTTCAATACATTTTCATGAATTCATAATTCATTACATAAAGGGCTAATCTATGCCCATTGCATGCTGAGCCGAGTTTATGGACGTTATTAGAGCGCGGACACACAGACCAATAAACCGAATTCATAAAGCTTTTGAAGTACGTTGGAAAGGGCGCCAACTCGAACCGAGGGTCTAGTCGGATTCGCGTAAAATCGGGTTATGGATCTTAGACTGTACTAACGAGTAATTAAACTCAAGCTTGGTTCTTGTGTACCTTTCTCCTCGATAAAATTGGATGATGCCATGCATAGGATTCGTAATTGATGGGACTTTTTTCGACGTTGTGAGGCCGCAAAGCCTTCCTAATCAGATGTGTTCCAAATACGTGTTTGTCATCAACACATTTTATTAGGGGCTGTGCATATATAACGTTAACATTTTGGCGGGAGTCGGAGTCTGGCACATGATATCGTAAGATAACTCTAGGAGGAGGGTGTTTGTCTTTTGATATCGTTATCATTTTTGACCCAACCAAAATTTCCTCATTTTATTTGTAACCTTGTCTTTACATCAAAATAGTACGTTATCTTTTTTTAGTATGTATCTTATTTTTATGAACTTACAATGATATTATTAAAATCATTAAATGACTATAAAACTCTTTATTTCCAAAATATGGAAAACACCAACGTTTGGCATTCCTGTTCTGTCATATCTGTATGCATCTATAATACGTTGTTCCAGAAACCATATGCGAAGTCTGTTGGAAATTGTACTTGTGTATAATAGTAAATTTAAAAAAAACATCTTGTTCACTTCTTTTATTGATAAGAAGTTATGTCTGCCCCTCCCACCCTCCTTGCTGGGGCAAGTGCAAGAATATATTATTACTATTGAATGTATTATGTAAAAAACATATATTATAAAATACTTTTAAATAGTAACTATTTCTTCTAAGGGTTATTTGCTATAAAGTTATTTCATATGTAATAGTGATATTTTATTGACTTCTCTTGAATCAATAAAGTATGCGAATAATAAATGTAACCCTATTTGTATATCGCTCCAAAAAAAAAAGAAAAAAAAAATCAAAAATTTTGTAGACATTGATTAAGATATCATTACAGGGGGGAGGGGCTCGAGGGATAATAACATATGATATCGTTCGTAAGGTGGGCAAGATGTCCGAAATTATCAAAACGTTGATAACGTTATATATGCACAGCTCCTTACGATCGAGTCTAAAACAGAATCGTATGAATCATGATATTTGTTTTAATGAAACAATTGTCATTGTTTCAGGTCACTTTATTATTCTTTAAAATGTTTATTTTTATCCTTTCACAAAAATGAAGATAGAATAACGTTAAAATATCGACAACAGGGAGGTTTTCAAACTGAAATAAATAAGTATAAAAAAAAATTGCTTAACTCATTCTAGAGAGCGAGTGTTGTTACGCTCTTTCATTGCGCTGAACCATGGCTTCTCTGAAATCTCTACGGCTGTGGCACATGGTTTGTGACGTAACGATAGCAGTGCTACAGCGAGGGGGGGGGGAGACAGAGGCAAAACCAACAACATTTTCTCTAAAATAATAGTGGTGTGAAAAGCCGGAGACATGGCAACGGACTTTATCCTCGAATAGCAACAACCACGCCTCTGCGGGAATATACCCTCCGAAAAAGACTGTTTATTGGACGAAGGGGAAGCAGTGTTAAAATTTTCTTCACGCCTATTGGTGTTTTTCTTCTGTTTACCCGCGTCCGACGTCACATGAGTAAAGTCCACTCTGGAAAAGCAATGCACTTCTACTGTGACGTCACTACCTCCAATGCCATAGCCTTTCTGAAGATAGCCGTGGTTGAACTGGGTTCACGGATGTCAAGATGGAATTTTGTAATCTTTTACACTCGCTTCCTGATGGGTTGCAGTTCTAGAAAATTTGTTGGAGATCTTGCAAGAGCAGGCAAAATGAATTCAAACATTTTGTGTCTAGGCCGGGTCGTCAGATTAAAGACAATTTTTTTAACGGGCCGGGCCTGCAAATGAAAGAAAATTATTTTTAGGGCCGAGACAGGAGAATAAAAAAATGAACTGTGCCGACCGGCACGCGATTGGGACGAGGAGAAGTATCAATGTGCTGCAAGCGAGCCGATGCTGGATTGACTACATCAATACAGGAATATAACACGTCCAATGTACAGATAGTCATCGAGCAGTGACATCGTGTGTGAATCCGGACTTCATTTTTTCAATAGTTTTTCAGGGCCGGAATCAGGCTTACATCTTTTTCTACACACTGGGCCAACAGGGCGTGCCGGCCATGGACGTAATAGTTCCAGGTCTTTTCGACAGGCAATTTGTTTTGTAAAAATAATAATATTGATTATGAACTTTTGGTAACGGAATATTTGGGATTATAATATAATAAATTACAGAGAAATATTTTTAAAAATCTTTTTTTTTTATTATAAAGCTTCAAAAATTATGATGTTGTTAACAATATTTTTTATTTCGTTCTGAACGATATTAATGTTTTTAATGAATCTTTATTTATACGCAAGAATCTAATGTAAGTGATTATTAAGGATGCTATTCCGTATGCTCGGGCTAGCGAAATTATTGTAATCTAAAATAGACTATTAAATTTTCCCATTAATATTTACGCAGTATTCTAAATAATCGCAATTGTATGTTAAAAAAAATCGGAATATTTTGTGGAAATGGAGAGGTCTAGATTTCATTGATTTTTGTAAAGGCTGAGCCTGTTTTCAGTCATTTTTGTATGGGCCGGGCCCACGCCTGGAAATTTCGGCCCGCGCATACCTCTAAAGTGTGTACAGTTGTATGTATTGGATGCCAGAATTTCATATTTTCAGAACTTGAATTTAGAAATCCTACTTTAAATAATCTTTTCGCACGATTTTCTGACATCTATTCGACATGACACAACAATAAATTTTTGTTTGCTATGATCTTGTAGCGGTCGTGTAAAAATGCTTTTTCTTTCTTTTCTGTTGTCTTATTTTGCAAAGAAAGTGAGCAATATATATATATAGCAATTTTTTTAACATATTGCTGTCCAAAGCTTAAAAGTTTTAAAACAAAAAATAAAAATGAATGAGGTATAGGAGGTTTCAAATGAATTATATTAGAATCGACCACCCTATCGATTGTGGCTAATGTTGTACTTTTTAGGAGGATGTTGAAGTTCAGCCCTCAACTGTTGTCAGCGGTCTCATGATCACAATTTTTCAATGTCCACCGTTTAATTTGTAATTTTCAGTTTAGCTATACATATCAGTGGAATTTTATTACGTTTTAACATGCTATAATAACGCCAGACACTTTTCTCAATAAGTGAATTTTCCTTATAAAAATTCAGCCAAAATTCTGTACAGAAAGCTTAGTACAGAAGCAGCATCCTTCGAATTAATGAGCGTTTTTTTATCTTCCGATTTCATGGTCTCAGAAACCGCTGAGAGTCATTCGCAACACTATATGCGACAGAAGTTAAGGGTTCATTGAACAGCTCTTTGCACAAATACAAATAATTTTATTCAACAGCCAAAATGTAACAACGATGCTTTCTGGAAATATACGTTTAAACAATAGCCAGTTAAGGTCTCTAATCCCTATGCATCCAATAATATTTGACAATAAAATGAAAAAGATTCTCTCCTGAATGGCTCGATCCATTACAAGTAATTTTACAACAAACTCAGATCTTAGTAACCACAAATAATAAGGTGGTCTGACTTTAAAAATTCGATTTGTGACCATTTTTATTAAAGGTCGAAGATCAATATAGATCTTATGGGCGATTTCTACTAAAAAAAAAAAAAAAAATAGCGTACGAAATTTTAAACTAATATTGTCGGGTATGTATTTCAATTTAATATGTATAGATGGCGGCGCCACAGTTTTCTTTCCTCCCACAATTCATTATCAGAGAATTGTTCTCTAGCTTTGTGTCAGGTGACTGACATTGTGTACGTGCTGTGTTTGTTTTGAGAAATGTTCAAGTAAATGCTTATATGTCTACGATCTGCTTCGTCAATTAATAGTTGTGTTAATTATTATTAATTACTTACTAAATATATAAAAAATATTAATCCGCAGTTCTGATTTAAGAATGAATCATTATTAGTTTCAGTAATGTAAATCAACAATGGAATTAAACAGAGTGGCAAATAATAGTATTCGTTGCACAACAATGAACACTATAATAGTGCAACGTTATTAATAAAGCAAAAATATTAAACGTTAGTATTAATAATGAACATAAAATAAATATTTAAATTATTTTTACGTATTTTCTTTTGGATTCGGTATTCTCTACCTATGATACGATAAATTTTATGAATCTAATGTAATTTATGATCCAGTCTAGCTATTTTGGGATTGTTTATTGTTGCAATATTGTTGCAGAATAATGCAAACAATGCTTGCATACGCAACAAAAGAGGCTTCAACAATGAAGTTTAAACATATCGTTACAAGCTGTCATCATTTCTATCACTATTAAAGTTTGTGTTGGTTTGCAAAACGTTAAAATTGTGATTTAGAAATAAATATAGAAGGATTCCTTTGAATCTTGTGGGTTAGTTGATAATTTCCATGTCGACTTACAAAATGTACGACATTTCGGATTTTCTAGCAAAGATATTTTATTATGGATGCTACTGTGCAGCGGTGATGATGGTAATGCCCATTTTCATCTTTTTTTCAAAACTATCGTTTTGGATCTTGAAGCTTTTTATGCTAGACATACCTGATGACTTGACGATGTGCATGCTATGCGTCATGGTGTATGCTAAAGTCGCCGAAGTATTTCCCATGAAAAATACCAACAACGAAATCGTAAATGACTCTTCCGAGTACTGTCCTAGCGAAACTGCTGAACAAGAGGCAGATGTTGAAAGCCGTGACTGGCTTGAAATCTTCACTGGTGAAACTGAAAATGAATGGCTTAGTATTCCTGTGAGAGATTACGCCAACACTTCGTTTATATCACAGCCAACTGAAGAGCAAGTGACTGAGAGTCGCGAGTCAACGGAGTCCTGTGAAAAACCAGATCTTAATGAGATTCCAAGTAAATGGGTTGATGTGCCTCTGAGAAGTGACTCAAGCAGTTCCTTAACTGTAATTGAAGAACAACATGCTCATGGTCGTGGGACCAAAGAAATATGTGATCTTCCACTCTTTAGTGAAATTTCAAGGGAATGGGTCAGTAACCCTCTCAAAGACCATTCAAGTAGTCTCATGGAGCCAACTAAACGGCGCGTTGGTAAACATTCCGAGCTAAAATGGAATCAACGTCTCCTTCGGAAAATTTCACGTAAGCAATCTTCTCCTCCACGCAGAGATGATTCGAATGCTTTGTCGGAGACAACCGAACATCCACATTATAAGTCGAAAAAGACTTGGAAGCAACGCTTCTGCTGCTGCATTTCTCGGCAAACTGCTGATTAGTTTATTAATGATACACTGTCGTCGTCTTGTCGTGCTGTTGTCGTCTTGTCGTGCTGTCGTCGTCTTGTCGTGCTGTGATTGTCTCGTCATGCTGTCGTCGTCTTGTCGTGCTGTGATTGTCTCGTCATGCTGTCCTCGTCTTGTCGTGCTGTGATCGTCTTGGTCTGTTTTGCCTTCCAAAAACCTCTTCATTTGCTGCATTCCTCCTTAAAAGCTGTAATTATCAGGCTCATCTATTCTTCTTATCACCTGTCATATTCTTCTGACGCAATAAAATGCTTCCCAACATTTCTATAACTTGTCTTTATTGCGTTGATTATATCTTTAAATTTTATAGTAAAGTTTTATAAGGATAGGGTTGAAATAGGGTATTGTATGGTGAAAAATATCTAAATGTGGATCATGTTTAAGCCAGGTATCTGATATAAAAATATTCTTTCTTCTTCAAATAATAACTACACATTAAATTTCACAAAAATCTTGAACTATTAAAAAAATAGACTTTTTTTAAACTTTAAAGCATCCTCATTATTTTTGTTCTACATTAGGCAACCCAATGCCGACAAAGATTTGTCGGTATCCAAAATAATTAAACCTGTTTAATGAGATGGCATTAAGAAGCATAATCTATGTTTAAATTAATAAATTAACAATTATTATTTATAGGAATAATGAAATCTGAATTTCATTAGTTAACAACAGAGATACACGAACTGATTAAAACTATATGCACACTTGCCATTTTAGACATCTTGTACAAAAAATACAGCGACGAATACTTGACGAATTGTGTTTGAAAGGCTCGGATGTAAAGAATATGCTTTGTTCTAAAATTTTAAGCCAAGATCTAGTCATGTGAACAATCAGAGCACCAAAAACAAATAGAAAAATAAAATTGATGGGTTCGATCACACTGTGTATGAGAAATGACTCGGAATGATCTTTGGCTCTTTATTGTTTGTGTTCATTTGTTTAAAAATAGCACGCATGTTCATGGCAATATAAAGTATTCTTCAAAATATTCAATTTCTCCATTTCTTTGATCGTATTATGCAGAACTTTAATTTGAGGCAACTTTTAAAGTAAAGTGGAAAAAATATTCTGCAATCCGAATGTAAATGTATTAAATTACTGATTAAATATCCGCATTTATGTGAAATAATTTTTGCCTGCACATGCGGAAACGATAACAAAACTTTTTTTTTCTCATAAGTAGAGCAACACATATAAAAAGCCCATTGGAACATCGTAAAAATTCGGAAAGAAATCGTTGATAAAGTGAGCTGAATAATTTCGGTTGCATTTTTAAAATAGCTAGGATGATAAAAGATTAATCTTTTTTCATTTTTGTTCTTATCCTCATGTTTTGCCGATGATGATAATTTGATCATAGGATAATGATCATGTTTTGTCGATTTTCGGCTTTCCAGGGAAAAACCTTCTGAACGAGCAGATTACAACAAAAAATTACTTTTCAAAATCAAAGTATCCGTTCAAAAGCTATGAGTAAACATAGGTTATTTACGTATTTCTTGGTTAGTTAATAAAAAAATTCATCAACATCCAGCAGATAGAAAGGAAATTAAATTCAGTTGAATCTATCGCCAAGAACTTTCTGAATTTTTACATCTTTTCTTTTTCAACTTATTTTCCGATTCACAACTTTTGCAATGATAAAATGTATCGTTTATAGGTCCGAACAAATTTATAATTTTACCTATACTATGCATTTTATCGTCGTTGTTAATGAATACCTTATTTACAAAAATATATTTTAAAATTTATTTATAGCGTCTGTATATACTTTTAAATGCAGTCTCGTAGCTCAATCCTGTAAATAAATACATTAAAAAATGTTTGATTTCCCTAACTTATAAAAAGATGAGTACTTTATATCTTTAAATAATAATTTTTTTATCATTTAAAAAGATATACTATTTCAAAACAGTTAATATCTCCTAATAGTTATTTTATTTTCATGATAAATATATTTTTGCAGGTTCTATTTTACACGGAAATGAGTGTAACGTTCCGATTTGATACTGAAGAGAATTCATAGTTTACTTAGACTTAATTTACTTGGACTCACTTAAATCCATATCACATAATAACCCCTTAAATCATATAATCCCTTAAGCTAAAATTAGTTTTTGTTGCATTCAAATACCTCAATGGGTTGATTTTCTGTAAGCAAGTAAACCCTATTGATTTACAGTTGAAGGCCATTAGAATTTAACAAAATATCAGAGGTATCGCCGAGTTGGCGCTACTTTTGGCAACTCATTGTGGTTGCCAAATTTGGCGACAGAACATTTGGCGGTCCCTGTGCTAATCCCCTTATAGGTATGGAGCTGCATTAAATGCCGTTCAATAACCAATGAGATGCGTTTCATTCGGGCGTTGCCATTAAACAATTAACAAATAATCGCGATTTCTGTGCCACGTACGATAGCGTAATATATATATAGCTGCTTCATTTTCTGTTAAAAATCTGGATCTCATGGAAGAGAAATCCTAAAATGTCAATGTCACAGTAGATGAAAAAAAAGCTTTTCTATACCTTTAGCCCCACTTGAGAAAAAAAAAAACTTTTAGTAGATTTTTTATTCTAAATTCGGAACACAGATCATGCCTTATCTTTCCATCATCTGTCTCTCTCTCTATATATATCCAAATAAATGTCCACAGGCACCTCTTTTACACAAACATAATTCTCGAATAAATAAGCGTTCAGTTTTAACAGGATGATTATTTGCATTGCTAATTTTTAAGCCGAAAGTAAAGAATGGAGTGTTTCAGCGCAAACACGACGTCGGTCCAATTATCAGATGGATCAGATCCTAATGATGGGTCTATCAAAAGAAGTATTTTTTTGCCCTTCAATTTGCGATGTTCTTAATTTTATAAATTTATATATACAGTCGAACTTCTTTTTAATGAAGTTTTCTACTGAATCTCGACTTTGAGAAAAATATATTCCATATAACGAATTTTATTTCACTTTCGCGCGGGTACAACTTTTAAACGGAGAGGTAACTCTTGCGATGGATGTACGACTTTATTTCTGCGGATTGTATGAAAATGAAATTATTTATTTATTCAATTTCTACTATTAGTTCACACTCTCCCTATATTTATTTATTTATTTATATATCTTGTTCAAATTTTCAATCGTTCATAAAATGCTTATTATTCATCCTATCAAGTTGAAATAAATTTTCTTAAACTTGTACTGGATGACAATGGATGTTGATACAGTTTTTTTCAAATATTAATCCATTTATTAAATTTTAATTAATTAATTTTAGTTTTACAGGGGAGACAAAATGGCGGTCATTGGTTATTGAAGGATTTAATGCATCTTCCTATCTATAAGGGGGGTTACCCTAGAGGGGACCCTGTTCTGTCACCAAATACCGCCAAGTTTGTCGCCAACTTGGCGATATCTCTCATATTTCGCCAAATTCCCATAGACTTCCATTGTAAACCAATACTTGCTTATAGAAAATCAACCTATTGAGATATTTTAATGCAACAAAAACTAATATTAGCGTAAGGGATTCTATTAAATTTGTCTTTGTTGGCCTAAGTAGGAAATGACTTTAAAAACAAATTTTTTATATTACTTGTTTTATCATTTCTATTCAAAAGAATAAATGCGAAAAGCCTTCGATACATAATAAATAGGAGATTCCAGTTTGTTACAGATTTATTGTTCGGATACTTACAAAAGTGCGAAAACTTTTATGAACAGTGTATTTTTTATAAGAAACCTGTACAAAGTAATATTACAGATTTTCTTAAAGCTAAGAATTTGGAATGTGAGTAAAAAAAGAATAGTTACGCTACGCTTCAGTTTTTGTTTACCTCTCTTTATTATGTGTTTTTTTTTTTTTTTTTTTTTTAGACATTATTCTACTTAAATTTTTCCCATAGGTCTACATTGCGTAAGAAAAAGTTAGTGCACGAAATAAAATACATTTCTCCAATATTTCCATTTAGGTGTATTTTGCATTTTATGCATGCGTATTTTATTGTACAAATTTCGTGAATTTGAGTTGATTTCTATTGAACGAATTTTCTTTATAACGAAGTGTTTAAGTGTAACGGTGAGACTTTGTAAAAATGGAAGTTTCACTGTATTCTGTTTTTCAGGTAAGCAGATGAAATGCGCACTTTAATATTGGAAAGTTTGGAGAAAACCTGACGGAATATTGACACTCCCTGGATTATTTAACCCATTTTAAGCCAAGCATAGAAATTTTATATAATGTGGTATTATTTTCATTGAAACAGGTTTAAATTACATTCATTAAGACACTAAAAAAGTTTCTTGCAGGAAAAATAATATTTTATATAAGAAATAAAATGGTGCGTATATGCACCATTGACCAAATCAATGAACAAACCATTCAGTCGAACAATTATATTATAGTCGAATTTCATATTTTTTTATGGAAATTTTTGAAACATTTTGGATGCAAATTACCTTGGCATTTGAGGCACAAATAAATCACACTAAATTTGCAAAAAAAACCTCTGAAACCTTGCATAAAAGTGTGTTTTCGATTTTGGCCTATTTTTCATGCATTCGGTCAATGGTGCATTGATGCAACATTAAATTTAAATAAAAAAAATAATTTTTTTATGAAATTTCTTTTATTTTTATTTTATGTACTAAACTTGCAACTTTAATCTATTATAAAAACATATAATTAATCTTAAGTGGAATAATTATACATTTTCAAAAAGTCGAATTTCTCAATAACCGTTTCAAGATTTAAAAAAAAAACTAGCGAATTTTAAGATTTCCTTAACAGAAAGTGTTTACTCCAATTACTAATATTTTGAAATGTCTTCAGAACCCTTAAAAATAGCCGAAAAATATTGTTTCCCTTCATTGTTTGGGCTCGATGCATTACTACGGGGCATTTTTCGCTTCGATTCAAAATAAAAACTTCTTTGAATATTAATGATGTGAATTATCACATTGCTACAAAGTGTAAACCAACTTAGTGAAAAATGTCCAAGCCGGTAATCGAACCCGGGTCCCTGGAATAGATCTCCAGTGCTCTACCACTAAACCACAAGGACGATGTCCAGCCTGGCATTTCTCACTTATTTAATTAAAATTGTATATTCACCGATGCTGGGTTTATTTGCGTCTCATGTTACGCCACTAGAATGTGTGCTCATGAAGACTTCTCCATCTTGTGCTGCAGTAGCAGCCTTACCGACTTATATAAGTGAGAAATGCCAGGCTGGACATCGTCCTTGTGGTTTAGTGGTAGAGCACTGGAGATCTATTCCAGGGACCCGGGTTCGATTCCCGGCTTGGACATTTTTCACTAAGTTGGTTTACGCTTTGTAGCAATGTGATAATTTACATCATTAATATTCAATAATTTCAAGCGTAATTTCACTGCTGGAATGTAGTTGAAAAATTAATTAAAAACTTCTTTTATAAACGGGTTTAATTTTTACTTTCTTATATCTTTTCAAGAAGAAAGTATTGGATTCGTGAAAATTTTCGACTGTCGGTTTTCAACGGATTTGCACGTTTTAGGGGTCAGAGATTCCGAAAAACATGTTTTTACAAAATGTCTGTCTGTGAGTCTGTGACTCTGTCTGTCTGTCTGTGTGTATGTGACACCAATTTTGTGGGCGCTCTATCTCAAGAACTCATGCACGGAATTTAATAAAAATTTATATTCAGTTAGTCCCTGATATATGGGTGCTGATTAGTTTTTGGTCTACATCGCTCAACAGGTGGCGCTGCAATGCAGCATTTTTCACGATTTCCACAACAGCTCAATCTCCAGAATTAATGCACGGATTTTCCTTAAACTTCAGATTCAGTTAGTACTTGACACGAATGGACGTTTTATTCATTTTGGTATAAATCCCTTAACAGGTGGCGCTGCTATGCTGCATTTTTCGCGATTTCCGCAATAGCTCCATCTCAAAAACTCATGCTCGGATTTTCAACAAACTTCAGATTCAGGTATACCTGGATATAAATGAGTGCTGTTTAGTTTTTGGTGTAAATCGCCTAACAGATGACGTTGCTATGCAGCACTTTTTGCGATTTCTGCAATAGCTATATCTCAAGAACTCATGCTTGGATTTTCATCAAACTTCAGATTCAAGTATACCTTGATATGAATTACTGCTGTTTATGGTTTGGTGTAAATTGCTCAACAGGTGACGCTGCTATGCTACCTGTTTCAGAATTACCGCTATAGTTCTATCTCAAGAACTAATGCACGAATTTTCATCCAACTTCAAATTCAAATATACTTTGATAGGAATGGGTGCTAAATGGATGTAATTTCTTGTACTATTTAAATGATTTAATTGACTTGATTTATAGAGAAGAAAGTTTTGTGATGGCCACAGCATACTAGTTCAGTTTTAATGAAAATCGTGTGTCACAAATTTTCTTTCGTTGTTCTAAACTTTGTTTCAACTACTCATACGCTTATAACTACATAATACTATTCACCAGTGTCCCATTCTCGGCCATTTTGGTCGTAAATCGCGAAATATCTCTGAATTTGATAATAAATTGGCTTCATTGATCGCGAGAAAAAAAGGTCGCCCTCAATGATGACCACTGGGTGACAGTGGGCAAATATTTTTAAGCACTCATCGTAATTCAACATTGACAAAAACTGGTAATCTTCTTATAATCGGATTATACGCATTTTAACTTCTTGTGTTTGAGTAAAATGAACCCGATTCTTTGAAAACGGAATAAAGGAAGCAACCATTTCGTGATCCGGCGCAGGCTGGAAGGACATTTGTAATGTTCTTCTTAGACGCAGCGCAACACTTTTTACTTTCTTCTACCTTCACAAGAAGAAAGTATTGGACTCGTGAAAATTTTCAACTTCCGGTTGTCGACAGATTGACACGTTTGAGGGGTCAGATATTCCAAAAAACATGTTTTTGCAACAAAATGCCTGTCTGTGAGTCTATCTGTCTGTAGTTGACACAAATTTCGTGGGCGCTCTATCTCAAGAGCTAATGCACAGAATGTAATAAAAATTTATATTCAGGTAGTCTCCGATATAAATGGGTACTGATTAGTTTTTGGTGTCAATCGCCCAACAGGTGACGCTGCTAGGCTGCATTTTGCAGGATTTCCGCAACAGCTCTATCTCAAGAACTAATGCACGGATTTTTATAAAACTTCAGATTCTGTGAGTCCTTGATATAAGTTGGGGCTATTTACGTTTTGGTATAAATCGTCCAACAGGTGACGCTGCTATGCTACATTTTGCAGGATTTACACTATTTCCGCAGTAGCTCTATAGTAGTAGCATTAGCTCTTGGGAGCTAATGCACACGTTTTCATCAAAATTCAGATTCAGTGAGTCCTTGATATGAAATGATGCTGACTACGTGTTGGTGTAAATTGTCCAATACGTGGCTCCGCTGTGTTACATTTTGCACGATTTCCTCAATAGCTCTATCTCAAGAACTAATGCATGAATTTTCCTCAAACTTCATGTTCAGTTAGACGTTCACATAAGTGGATGATCATTAGATTCTGGTGTAAATCACCCTATAGATGGCGTTGCTATGCTGCATTTTGCTGGATTTATACGACTTCAGAGAGAGTCCTATCTCAAGAACTAATTCACGGAATTTCATCTTTTTAGAATCCTCGTGATGATCATAGACTGCCATTTAATTTTGGCGCAGTGATAACGAATTTTGAGGTATTGGCGTGTATGAGATAGAAGAAAGTTTTGTGACTAGTACATCCGACTAGTTCTAAATAAAGTGAAATAGGAAATGGCCTTAGTAAAAAAAAAAAAAGAACGTATTTAAATATAAATACAGCACCTTTGTAAAACAAATGCCCTATCTAAAAGCTACTTAATTCGAATACATTTCGTAATTGTAAGTATGTTTCTGCATCATCATCGGTTTAAGTGATATTCCCCGTAACATTTGAAAGGACATTTCATTTCCCGACGGTGCAAAAATTCAAATTGCGCAATGCTGAGTCGTCCATGGATAGTTAAAAAAAATGCGAAAAATGCGAAAAAAATGGATGAAGCTGATGCCACTGTCGATTGCGTTACTCACGAGCACGGTGTTTCTTTCTTATATGCATTAACGACGCATTGCGTCGTCAATTTGCATTTAGACGATGCAAATCCGGACCGCACTGAAAAAAATCTTCAGCAGGTGTAAAAGATTTACTTAGTGCAACAGCTCCGCTTATGAACTTTCGGACTTCTTTTAAGTTGAAATAGACCCAAAATTTTCGTCATTGTAAAACACTTTTTGTTGGATAGTACGAACCCCCGGAAAAAAACTCTTATAAAATGAAAAAAAAAAAAAAGACTCTTAAATGATTTCTGAACTCTGTATTAAAACTTTCCTCGTACGCAAAACAAATATAAATGTAATAATGCCCATTCAGCTAGAACTTACTTTAACTGTAGTTTTAAGTAGATGTATATATTTTTCTCCCTTGTTTCAATTAGTCATGTAGATGTACTTTGTTCATGTCGGGTCGACTCGTATTCTCGCCTGCATGAAAAATGTTCGCTGCGTATTTCTGTAATTAATCTAGTGCATATAAAACAATATTCAAGATCCAAGAAACAAATGCCTCTTCATGATACTTGTGATAATGCATCACTTAAACAGAAAATTATTATATCATTAACCTTTATATTTACACTTATTACACTTAATTCATTTGGTTCAATTCCATTCAAAACTTTATACACATTTCGATGGCACAATCATAAAAATGACCCAAATATCGCTATTACAGGGCCTCTTTCCATGGCACTAAAATCGTTCCCGCAGGAGTTTTCAAATTCAGGGAGCAACACCTAAAAATATACACAAAACATTTCGTTCAATTCTATGCATAACTTCATACACTTTTGGATGGTACAATAATGAAAGTGGCAAAGACATCGCTATTACAGCGCCCCCTTCCGGCAGAATATTTACAAATTGAAGGAGGACCTGCTTGCTACAGCCAAAAATACACACAAAAAATTGGGTTCAATTCTATGCATAACTTCATACACTTTTGAATGGTACAATAATGAAAGTGGCACAGACATCGCGATTACAGCGCCCCCTTCCGGCAGAATATTTCCAAATTGAAGGTGGACCTGCTTGCCACAGACAAAAACATACACAAAAAATTTGGTTGAGTTTTGTGCATAACTTCATACACTTTTCGATGGTACAATGGCGACACATGGACAGACAGACGTTTTGTGTAAACATGTTTTTTCGGATCTTTGACCCCTAAAACGTGGAATTCTTCAAAAACCGGAAGTCGAAAAAAAATTCGATTACAATACTTTCTTCTATTAAAGATAGAAGAAAGTAAAAAATATATGACATAGGGCCACAAACATAAGAATTCATGACTGTTTATAACATTTGGCAAAAAATCGTACTTTCGGCTGGGTTAAGAAAAGGAATTTATCAGATTTGTCAGATCCTAATGATGCGTATCGAGAGAGGGAAAAAAATCTTCCGATATTTCAAATTTAAAAAATTTATTCTGTAATTGTAACTTAACCCCCTCCTCCCCTTCCCGCGCTCCGTAAAAGACGAAACGCATACTCTATTATCCGTAAGATTAGAAAGTTTAAAGGAAAAACTTTCGAAATCTTTCTTCATTTTCTGAATCAGTTAATATCTTCCATTTTTTCCTCTTTTTTTTCCCTCGGTTTTACAAGGATATGGAAAACGTCTCGAAAAGGTTTTTCTCAATTTTGTTTCCAATATCTCAAATAGCAATTAATTTTCTCGAGTTTAGTCCGGCTTCATAAATAGTATGATCTATTCGAAACTATTAAAAATCTCCGATAGTTTGATGTAGATCCGTTATTTTCAAAATAGCCAACTTATTAATGATTATAAATAGTTTCAGATTTAATATAAATTAGAAACTGAAACATATTACACTTAGGGTGAAAACTTTTAAATGTCTTTCTCTCTCTCTCTTAAAAAAAAACATACGTCATTGAAAGATCATCTCGAAATAGGAAATAAATGTTTCGTGTAAAAATATTTTTAATTTTAAACTGTTTGTTAATATTATTATTTTGCCATTTTAAATAGGACATCCATTCTCCCATTAACTGCTTTTAACGTATATTAATGAATTTATCATTTTACTCTTTTTAATATTCATGTGTAAACACTTTTGTTGTTAGAAAGGAAACATTATTATTTCCGCTGTCTTAGAATGGGCAACAATAGTTAAAAAGATCATCTCGAAATAGGAAATAAATGTCTCGTGTAAAAATATTTTTAATTTTAAACTGTTTGTTAATATTATTATTTTGCCATTTTAAATAGGACATCCATTCTCCAATTAACTGCTTTTAACGTATATTAATGAATTTATCATTTTACTCTTTTTAATATTCATGTGTAAACACTTTTGTTGTTAGAAAGGAAACATTATTATTTCCGCTGTCTTAGAATGGGCAACAATAGTTAAAAAGATCATCTCGAAATAGGAAATAAATGCCTCGTGTAAATATATTTTTAAAGTAAAACTGTTTCGCAATGTTATTATTATTTAGCCATTTTAAATAAAACGTCATTTCCCCTATTGATTACTGTTAACGCATATTAATGAATATATTATTTTAATGTATTGTAATGTAATTATTTTAATGTATTGTAATGTATTGTATGTATGTCTCTTTTAATATTCCCGTGACAATACTATTTTTTAGGACGTCATTTTTAATATTTTTCAACTTTTAACACGTCATTAATTAATTATAATTTGAAAGGGTTTTTTTTTTTCCTTTCTGTTTTTAATAGTCACGTGTCAATAAATTTTAAATTGAAAGGAAATATTATTTTCGGCGCTATTTTTACAATGGGCAACCCTTTAAAATAATAACCTTTTCTAAAATATGAAAGAAATATCTCTTGAAATGATGAAAATTGGATTAAAAAATCGAAAAATGAGTCAACCTAAAAAAATAAATGCACTCTGCACACCGCAAGTGCGTAATGTATATCCTTGGAAAACATGATTCAGTTCCTACGTATAGTTTTTGCTCCTATACAACTGTTTTAATAGAACGATTTTGTCCAACCTTAACATTAAATATCTCGTAAAGTAATTCTTCGATTTAAAAACTGTCCGCTTCAGCGTGTTTATCAAACATATCTCTATAATACAGAATATCAATTTCATATTTTTGTATTCAGTAGCTTTTTTAATATTTGCGAAGAAAGGCAGACAGTCACAAAAAATTTTATTTACGGCAGCCGTTACAGCATTAGTTATTAATATTATTATTATTATTATTATTATTAGAATAGATAGCATTTTTACGGTTTAACTGCACGGAGCACAGGGTTGCTAGTTTGGCCTTTTTTTTATTCAAAAATTTTGAATTCATACTGAAAAAACTCAAAGATAAAGTTTTACTTTAAATAATAGCCGAATGCTTGCCATTGATAAGAATACCACACGGAATTACTGATAAGAATGCGAAATTTCGGATTTTAAAAAAAGGCCGAACTAGCAACCCCGGCGGAACGTCGAGTTGGATAGAGTGGGATAGGTTTTTATAGAGGGGGATTCGACTCCAGAGATAGTCATTTGTTTTTCTTTTTGCTACAATTGCACACTTGAGGTAATACACCAGCTTCACAATTTTGATTTTCTTCTATCTTCACAACAAAAAATTATTGGATTCGTGAAAATTTTAGAATTCCGGTTTTTGACGGATTAAGACGTTTTATAGGTCAGAGATCTCGAAAAACAGGTTTTTACAAAATGTCTGTCTGTATGTGACACAAATTTTGTGGGCGCCCTATCTCAAGAACTCATAAACAGACTTTAATAAAACTTTAAATTCAGTTAGTATATGATATAAATGGGTGCAGATTACTTTTTCGTATAAATTGCCTAATAGATGACGCTGCTAGGCTGAATTTTTCACGATTTCTGAAATAGCTCTATCTCGAGAACTCGTGCACAAATTTTCATGAAACTTCAGAATCAGTTAGTCCTTGATATAACTTGCTGCTGATTACTTTTTGGTGTAAATCTCCCAACAGGTGGCGCTGCTATGCTGCATTATTCATGATTATTATAATATCTCTATCTCAAGAACTAATGCACGAATGGTAATCAAACTTCAGATTCTGTTAGTCTCTGATATAAATGAGTGCTGTTTAGTTTGGGTGTGAACCGCCCAACCGGTGGCGCTGCTTTGCCGCATTGTTCACGATTTCCGCACCATCTGTACCTTAAGAACTAATGAATGTATTTTCATCAAACTTAAGATTGAGTGAGTCCCTGATATAAATGGGTACTGATTCGTTTTTGGTGCAAATCGTCCAACAGATGGCGCGGCTATGCAGAATATTTTACGATTTCTGCAATAGCTCTATCTCAAAAACTAACGAACGGATTTTCATCAAACTTCAGGTTCAGTTAGAAATTGAAATAAGTTGTTGCTGATTAGATTTTGCTGTAAATCACATAACCGGTGGCACCGCTATGCTGCATTTTGCAAGAAGTATTAATATGTATGAGATAGAAGGAAGTTTTGGGATTACAACATCTGACTAGTTTTACTAGATATTTCAAATCTTCTTTGTAGGATTGAATTTTGGAAGACAGGTGACTGGTTTTATATTCAATTGTACCACAATTTGCAAAAAAAAA
This sequence comes from Maratus speciosus, assembly GCA_963932465.1. NCBI lineage: Eukaryota > Metazoa > Arthropoda > Arachnida > Araneae > Salticidae > Maratus > Maratus speciosus. Next base: position 7,063,171 of record OZ010789.1, read on the forward strand.
AAAAAAAAAAAAAAAAAAAAAACATTATTTGCGGTTGATTTCAAAATATCATAGTATAAGACAGTATAAGATTATTTTTCAAAAAGTGGTACGAATCGAATATAAAAAATAATAATCGGTATTGGTCCCCATTCCCTCATCATAGTGTTAAATATTCCACCGATTCTAATTCTAACGATTCTATTAGTAATTGATTTTTATTTCTGATAGGTTCAGAGCAGAAAAACTCCCATTCATACACCTATAATTTTGAAAATGGAAATAACTTATTTTACATTACTAGGGGACTCTGCTCCCTACGAGCTATGCTCGCCAACCAGCGAAGTTCGAGTTAACCAGTTAGAGTTCATAGACCGCAAACTCTAAAAGCAGGCTAATTTGATCAGCTTTAAAAAAAAATTTCGGAAGTCTGGAATTATGATAATAAAAAAACAAACAGTGGCGATCTCCCTGTTAACGGGCTGTTTTCGTGTTTCATTAAATCAGATCAGCGAAACACTTGAAAATAAGCTAATATAAAACTAATTAAGTAAACAGAGTCTTTGTCTCCTGATATTTTTTAACAACGTTATAAAAAAACACTTTTAAACAAGACGTTTTAAATGTATCGTTTTAAATATGACGTAATTTTCACGAAAGCTTTCTTTCTCTTTTTAATATTCAAATATATTATTAAAAAATACTTTTGTTGTTAGAAAGGAAGTATTATTTGCGCTGTCTTAGAATTCACAACAATAACTTAAAAGATTATCTCAAAATATGAAATAAATGTCTCGCGCAAACATATTTTTATTTTAAACGGTTTGGCAATATTATGGTTTGGCCATTTTAACTAGGACGTCATTTTCTCTATTTACGACTTTTAATGCATATTAATAAATTTATTATATTACAATTTTCTTTCTCTTGTAAAGTTCACGTGTAAAAATAGTTTTTATGACGTAATTTTCAATATTTTCCTGCTTTTGATACGTAATCATTTAATTCTAGTTTGTAAGTTTTTTCTGTTTATAATAGCCACGTGTCAATAAATTTTTAATTTGAAGGAAATGCTATTCTTTGCGCTGTTTTTAAAATTGGCAACCATTTAAAATAATACCCTTTTCTAAAAGATGTAAAAAACATCTATCGAAATGCTGAAAATTTGAATTTAAAATGAAAATAATTCCTCAAAAAATGAGCCAAATTAAAAAAATAGATGCAGTCTGCACACCTAGAACTTCTAATGTATAAAATGATCTAAAAATGATTAAATTCTTTTGTATAATTTTTGCTCCCATAAAACCTTTTTAATGGAACAATTTTTACCCACTTTAACATTAAATATTTCTTAAAATAATTATTCGATTTAAAAACTGTCTGCATAAGCGTATTTATCAGACATTTCTCTATAATACCACCGATTTTCATATTTTTGTATGCAGTAGTTTTCTTAATATTAACGAAGGAAGATCGGTCACAAAAAATTCAAAAGCAGCGGCGGTGTCAGCGTTAGTTTCTTTATTTTAGAATAGAGAGATTCTGATTTTATTATTTTTTAGGAATTTAAAGGAAGCAAAATGTTAATGATAAGTTGCAAAATAATAATGCTATCGAAAGAAAAATATAAAGGAAAAATTTCTTTTTTCACTCTAGGATATGATTAATCCTATAGCTTTGCACATGACTCTCGTCTTGAAAAACGAAGAAATTTAATGGAACGAAGAAATTTTTCCTTTATATTTTTCTTTCGATAGCATTATTAATGCAACTTAATGAATGTATTTTTAAATTTTTAACGACACACCTGAGAGGCTCTCAAGGTATACGAGTTCGCCGCGGCACAGCAGTTGAGAACCCCCCTGATCAACAGGTTAAAAAAAAAATTTCATTTTAATTAATAATAACTGTAATTTATGCATACCCTTTGTTAAGGGTTAATAGCGTGTAATAAGAACAGCAGAGTAGTTTGTGAAATTCGACTGTTAAATGTCGAAAAAATGTACAAAATTCATGATTTTAGAGATTTTATGCCTTGGTATGTGCATACTTTAAAACCCCTTTTTATTATTTTTTATTTTTTACTGGTAATAAAATGTGTCTCTCGATTAATTATTCCAATATCGTCTTACGGAATGTAATTCCCCAAAAGCTGAAGTTTAAGCTTTAGCATTTTCCCGAAGATGATTATTTGCATTGCAAATTTTCAAGACGAGAGTCATGTGCAAAGCTATAGGATTAATCATATCCTAGAGTGAAAAAAGAAATTTTTCCTTTATATTTTTCTTTCGATAGCCGACAATTTTGTTCTTAGTTTCATTTTTTTATGTTTTTTTCCTCGTAACAGCTGTAGAAGATACTGTAATGTCAGTAAATTTAGAAAGAACTTTCCGAATATTTCTGGCTCCGGGATGAGTTAATAATTTGTAATTTTTAAAAATTCTACTTTTAAATTTTGAATATGTAAAGATGTACCTAGGATAGATTAAAAATACACAAAAATAGGCATCCATACACGTGCACACTATAAATGTTCAATAGTTTAGACATGCTCTATTTCAGTTATTTGAACAATTGAAATTATTGTACTCTAAACATTGGCCTAAAGAAATAGGTAAAACTAGAAAGTGACAAATCGTTTGGCGATGTGATTACATTTTTACAATTTGATAAAAGAGGGATTTAAATTTGGAAATGGAAAAATGCTTTTTTAGAATTAAAAATTCACTTTTAAAATTTATCCGCTCTTTTTAGTGATATTAATTATTTTTCAAACGGTACATTTTCTATTAAAAATTCGCTCACAAAAAGTAATTTGATAGCTTAATTGTAAAATAGATATCGAAAAAGACGAGACTTTATTAAGCGAAAAGAATTTTACATAGAAAATTAACTGTCATTTACAGCTCGTGATAAAAAAAGTAATAGTTGGCAAACTGAGTCGTCTATATATCTTAACCGACTTCAAAAATTAAAAAGAATGAAAAAAAACAAACAAAAAAAAAAACAGGAGTTTTGCATTTTCAGATTTGAGTGTCACTCCCAATGAAAAATAATATGTATATAAATATAGATAGTTTAGTTTTAAGGCTCCAAACACGCGCTTTAATTTTATATAAAATGACATCATCCGCATCCGCTAAATAATTCCTCATGGACGATCCAGTCTTAAACAACATCTACAGTAAAATAGGCATAGGAAGTGATTGTCGCTGAATAATACACAAATCCAAAAAAAAAAGGAGATTTCGTCATTCAAGAAGCTGGACAAGAAAAATCGGCTATCTTATGATTCATAGTCCTTCATTTGTTTGTAATATTAATATAGATACTTAAAATTAAATTTAGTTTATAATAGCTCCCTGTTTTATCAGAAATTATTCATTTCTATTTTTTCAAAATTTTTAATTTTTTTTTCAGCTTTTATGAAAAAATGGCAACAAAAGATATAATTGTTACTTTTCAACTATTTATCCGTTACTTTCTACAGAAATGGAGTACTTAAGTTGCCAAAATGAAACAAATGGTGCTAAAAAGTACAAAAAAATTAATATCTCAAAAATAATAGAGATGCAGTTTCAAACCAATTGCACTTAAAAGAACTTTTTTTTCAATACGACTTTATAAAAATTGAAAATGTGCGATGCTTAGAAGCTAAAAAAATTGCAGTAGGGATTATTCCGTACCATGATACACCTGCTTTGTTTTACGGCTGACTTATACAACGTAACGTTATTTTTTGGAGACGACATATTAATAGGTGGGCGAAAGAAATAGCATACTGGGACTAACAAGAAGGTAGCAAGAATTCTGCTTTTTCAGAATTTAGTGTCGCCATCGATGAGAGAAAATTATTATTATTATTATTATTATTATTATTATTACGAGGTTGAACTCGACGAATTTCGACGAAAGAAAATATTTAAGAGTTTCCATTTCTAACTGTGAAGAATTTCAAAGTCGCTGGAGGGAAAATGGGGCACTTCTACAGGATATATTTGAAAGACTTTATGGATTTTTCAGTACATTTTATCTTCAGAGGCAAAACAGGAAGTTATTTCAAAAATTTAGTTTAGGAATTATGAAGGTTAAATTCATTTTCAATCATTGCAGTGCCGGTTGTTTTTAAAGCATAATTGGACAACGAGCGAAAGGAACAAGCTCCGATTTTCGATTCGCCTATTCGAAGATTCTGGAAAGCTATTTCGATTTAAAAAGTCATAGGTTACGATTCATATATTTTTTAAAAATTGTTTCGAAAATATACCTATTTTGAAACTATACATTTCGAAAATATACATATTTTTAATTCGTTTAAATCTGCAACAGCTTGGTTATTGAATTTTATGTGGTGTACCCTTTTTTTATGTATTTTGTTATTTTTGTAGTTACTACTCAGTTATCCCGTCGACCAAAAATCTATCGCCAAACTATAAGATTAAATGCCCATAATGGTGGATCGTAAATGTCACATTTACTTAGGTTGAAGAAAATTACACGTGTTTCTGTCATAAACTGCTTTTTATTTCAACGTTTTATTTGTATTTTTATTAATGTTTATTAATTTATTTGTTCTTTCTTTATTCAAAATAAAAATTATGTCAATTTGTATAATGTGGCGAATGGTTTGGCGATTTATATAATTTGGCGAAATGGGTCGACGGTATAACTAAGTAGTACATTTTTGTACCTTATACTGTATAGAGTGTCCCATAAAAGCCATTCATATGTTTGAAAAACCCATACAAAAGAAACAAACTGACATCACGGCACTTGTCAAAATATCATATTTTTTAGAATTTTCGAAAACAGTTCAAACTTTCTTTAAACAATTTTTCACTACAAAAACTCCGAAACCAGTCTTACGGTCCAAATCACACAACGATACGACAATGTGTAAAATTTCCATGATTTTTTATAAATGTGTATTTACCCATGTGACACATAGATGTACACACATGGACACATCGGACACACTGATCGTAAAAGATTGCCCGCTTTTCTTATTTTAATATCATGAAGTTTGCGTACCATGACACCATCTTTACTGATAGAAAGACGAACACTTTTTTACGTTTGACCTTGCATAATACGAGGGTGATCCACAAAGTAAAGGCCGTTTGACTTTAAAAACAATCATTTCTTTAAAAAAATTACTTCCCTACATAAGTGAAGCTTACTTTACTTCTTCCTATAATCATAATCCCCCCCCCCCTACATTTAGATATTTTTTATATCTGTTCAGGAGATTTAGAATCTCCATGTGGTACTTGGATGCCGCCAGTCACGCATTAACACTTCCATACCAGTGGATCGATGGTCTGATTCTCCACAAACACCTGTGGACCCACGAATGGATCCATGTCCATTCGTTACTCTATTGTTGCTGCTAAAAATGTTATTGCAGGAATATATGTTTGTGTATTATGAGGAATGTTGGAAAGTGTTTAATTTTCCCTCCATAGCAGAGATCAATAAAGCATCTCATTTTTCTCAAAACTACTACTTGATATTTTAAATCTAAATGCCCGAAAAACTGGTTTTACATGTAATCTTCATATGAATAGGGTAGACCGGGGCACATTTACGCGGATTTTTTTCAATGAATTTTCTAATTTTTAGGTTTCAACTTAGGAAATTTTAGGCATTGTGGTTTTATAAAGCAGTTAATAAAGTCAAAATTTGTGTATTCAGTTGTTGCCCTATTTGTGTTTTTAACCGTAAAAAGTTTTTTGTTTAGGTCCAAGTCTGTTGCGTAAGCTTGCCTCGGGAACGGGGCAAGTTTACGCATCAAGCGGGCACGTTTACGCATATTATAAGTGATACCAAGGAGTAAATGAAATAAATATTTAATCAAATTGAAATGTTTTATTTATAACTTAAAACACTGTTTTTTAAAAAAAAGAGAGAATTAATTAAAGAACATTTTATCGCTATCTCTATCTATATTTATATATATTTTATTATATATATTCTATCTATCTCTATCTCTATCTCTATCTCTATCTATATTTATTAGAACACTGGAAACATAGGGCTTATTGCTAATTAAAAACAGAAACTACTTAGTCATCTTCATCATCACTGTTACAGTTTTTACAAACAAAAAATAAAGTATTTATTTTTAACGTGCAACGAAAATTAATAACATTTCTGTTCATACAAATACAGTTTTGAAAAAAGGATAAAATTCTGATAATGTCCATATAATTGTTTATCCTTAACTAAGTATTATTAGTTCACAATAACTTTCAATAAGTTCAACACAAAATTTACTCACCTTGACAGAAAAAAGGTTATCCTTTCCTCATGCAAGACCGAAGCTCGACTGACGCTCAAAAACTTGTGAGAATACCCACTAGGGAGCAGCATCAATCTGTCATGACTGGTGGCGCGCCAGTTATAACTCGTTTCGAAAAAAGTGCACTGCGTAAACGTGCCCCGGTCTACCTATACGGAAGTGGTAAAGCCAGTTCTTCATTGTATTCTTCAATTCACCATCAAGCAACCGTGCAGAATAGTCCAAGAGCTGTTAAACATTTTAGGGAAGTTATTTGAGGCACCCTGAAAATTTGTGCAACACTTCTTTTGTAATGCCTGAATACAAAATCGAATGTTTGGCTGAAGGATCGTGGCCCAAAACCTGTGCCAGACAAAAATTGGCACTTGACACGTGTCTGGCACAGTTTTTGTGCCGACCAAAGTGTCTGTCATTTTCAAAATATTTTTTCTAAGCATAAATATTATTGTACCTCAATCTGAGCGTGCCTCAAATACCTTTTTTGGGTAGTCAAAAAATGGCGCTTGACACGTGTCTGGCACAGTTTTTGGGCCGACTAAAGTGTCTGTCATTTTCAAAATATTTTTTTCTAAGTATAAATATTATTCTGTTTCAGTCTCAGCGTGCCTCAAATACTTTTTTGGGTAGTGTCAAAAAATGGCACTTGACACGTGTCTGGCACAGGTTTTGGGCCACGATCCTTCAGCCAGACATTCGATTTTGTATTCAGGCATTACAAAAGAAGTGCTGCACAAATTTTCAGTGTGCCTCAAATACCTACTCAAACATGTTCAACAGCTCTCCTACTAGAAATTTTGTTGTAACCAAGATGTTCTGACACAATTACACCAAGGACAGAACGGTTAATGATTACTGTAATGATCTCGACTATGGGTTATGCACCCTCAACCAGTTTCACATTGCTTTTCCACATATTTCACGTTCGATACTGAGTGAAATTGTGTCAGAACATCTTGATCCTCCCCTTCAAGTATATATTTTAGGTACATTTTATCAAATAAACAACGAAAGAAACATTCTTGAAGAAGACATACAGAAAAAATGAAAGTAGAAAATTTAATTTTCCGAGGAGATATTTGAAAAATGCGGTTGCATTCCAAGATTTAAAGGGTCTCAGAACTCTTAAAGCTTGAAAATTTTCGAAATTTAAATTTTTATTACCTGTTAAACTCGTACCTTTTCTGAGCATTTTGATATAGTTGTTTCCTTGAAATTTCCTTTAGAACAGAAGTTATGGCTAGGAGGATGAGGATGAGGATGGGAGGATGGCCGCCCAGAGAAGTTATGGCTATTATTATGGCTATTAGTATTATACCTGCTCCATAGCTGAAGCGGCGTTTCCGATACTTTGAAGTCATTTTTCTCCAAATGACGTTTTTGGGCGTAACGCGCATGACATCTCAAAAACTTCTGAATGTTTTTTCGTAAAATTTTTAAAACATGTGCTTCATGTTAGTCTGTATAAACTGAACCTAAAATTTTATTTTTATTGTTCAAAATAATATTTTTAAGGTGATTATACTGTTGAAATTTTCAAAATTTTCCATTAGCTCATTGCAACTTTGTATTATGTAAAAATATAAAAAGGCTTTCATTACAAATTTATTTAGGCTCAGGATAATAATTACAATCTGAAGTATAATTAGGTCCAAAAAATTTCTTCCTAGTTCCAAAATGTATTTTGTAATCCTGCGCGTAATCACCAAATTTCTGCTCGACCAATGTCTGACAGTTTTGAGTGCCCTGTAAATACTAATTGTGCATCTTGCAGTTCTTTCAATAGACGAAATGAAAGAGCATAGTTCTATCTTTTAATCGCAATAGAAATTGTGTTTTAAAATTATATACATTTTAAGATATTAAATATTGAAAATGGTCTTTCTTTTTCATTTTTTCCAATTTTAAGAGTCTTGAGACTCCTTAACATTAAAACGGGGTATATGGGGTCGAACAGATGGTTATCTTATATAGAAAACCAGATCACACACTCATACATTCCGGATGTGTCACTCCAACCCCAAAATGGATAATCTAATATATAAAAAGGAAAATTTGTCTGTTTGCTGTCTGTAATGCTATACAAATCCGCAGTTTGGAAGTCAGAATTGTGAAATGTTATGTACATGTTTATTAACCCTTAAATGCCTGATTTTTCAAAAATCATTGTAATAATGTTTTTCGGCTTTCATTTTTTAAATAAATCATGGGAAAAATACTTTAAAAAATCATATTTTGTTTTAAGTAGGGTTCACGGCTAAAAAACAGTTTGTTACTAATCGGCAATACTGGTCTTTATTTGAAAAAATAATTTTCCTTGATAAAATTCTATAATATTAAACACACAAGAATTTTAGGAACTATACTAAGAAATTAATTTTACTTGATCACTGCAGAACAAAATAGGGTATTTTGCAAGCTTCCAAACAAAACAAAAAGAACAATTAGCAACAAGTGAAAAAATAAATCTATCTTTATTCTTAAACAGCACAAGTATTGCCATCTACATGTTGAAAATCGATTTAATAATATTTTCAGAATGTATTTTATTGGCAACATTAGGCATTATAGTTTCAATATTATACTAATGATATTTTAGAGCCTAAATTGGGTATGTTGCCGAAAAGCAACACCCGGCATTTAAGAATTGAAACACGGCCGAGGCAACTCAAACAATCCGGAATCGAAGTAATTTATAGTTAACTTTTAATTAACAAAAAACCACCCATTTAACAGAAATTTCCTATCAAATTGAAACATTTTTCGTTATAGCAGCTGCCAACAATTAAAAATCCTCAGTAAAATCCCCTTTTTTTATGTTCAACTCGTAATTGCGCGAGTTCTTTAACCAATGGGAGATATACATATTACGTACTCCACGCTGCACTACTAAAAAGCTGTAGCGGGTATTACGATAATTCTTTTACCTCACATGCAAATAATTAGAGATATACATATTACGTACGCCACGCTGCAATACTATCAGCTGAAAGAGTGATATATGCACAGCCCCTCAAGATCGAGTCTAAAACAGAATCGTATGAATCATGCTATTTTTAAATGAAACAACTGTCATTGTTTCATGTCGTTTTATTATTCTTTAAACGGTTTATTTTTATCCTTTCAAAAAATCAAGGTAGAATAACGTTAAAATATCGACAACAGGGGGGTTTTCAAACTGAAATAAATAAGTAAGCATAAAAAAATAGCTTCACTCATTCTAGAGAGAGTGTTATTACACTTTTTCATTGAGCTGAACCACGACATTTCTGTGGAAAGACAGCGGCGAAACCAACAACATTTCTCTAAAATAATAGTGGTGTGAAAAAGCCGGAGACATGGCAACAGACTTTACTCACGAATGGCAACAACCACGGCGCTGCGAAAATATACCCTCCAAAAAAGACTGTTTATTGGACGAAGGGGAAGCAGTAATAAAATTTTCTTCACGCCTATTGGTGTTTTTCTTCTGTTTATCCGCGGCCGACGTCACATGAGTAAAGTCCACTCTGGAAAAGCAACGCACTTCTACTGTGACGTCACTACCTCCAGTGCCATAGCCTTTCTGAAGATAGCCGTAGTTGAACTGGGTTCATGGATGTCAAGATGGAATTTTGTAATCTTTTACACTCGCTTCCTGGTGGGTTGCAGTTCTAGGAAGTGTGTTGCGCTCGTATTCACCAACGACTTCGACCTCGAGTTATACCAATAACCTCGGTCGAACACTCAAACGGTATGCACCTTTAATCCTGATTGGACGTCTCCTTGATAACATCCGATCAAATGTTATCGTGAATTTCACTTGAGCGTTCGACCGAGGTTTTCTAGGTCGAGGTAGATGGTGAATACGAGCATTAGAAATCTGCACAGGCGGTCAAAATGAAGTAAAAATTTTTGAACTGTCTAGGTCGGGCCATCAGATAAAAGAAAATTTTTTTAACGGACCAGGCCTGCAAATGAAAGGCAATTTTTTATAGGGCCGAAGCAGGCGAATAAAAAAATGAAGTGTGCCGACCGGCCCGATATAAAAATAGTATAAAAGGACTCAACTAAGCCGATAAAATAGGAACTATTTTCAATCGACGCGACTGGGGCGAGGATCAATGTGCTGCACGCGAGCCGATGCGGGATTGACAACATCAATAAAGAAATAAAACACGTCCAGCGTACAGATCGTCATCGGGCAGTGACATCGTGTCTGAATCCGGACTTCATTTTTTTCAGTAGTTTTCCCGGGCCGGAAATCAGGCTTACATTTTTTTCTACGCACTGGACCAACAAGGCGTGCCGGCTATGGACGTAATAGTTCCCAGGACGTGCCGGACAGGCAATTTGTTTTGTAAAAATAATGATACTGATTATGAATTTTTGGTAACGGGATATTTGGAATTATAACATAATAAATTACAGAGAAATATTTTCAAAAATCTTCTTTTTTTTCATTATAGAGCTTCAAAAGTTATGATGTTTTTAACAATCTTTTTTTTTTTTCATTCTGAACGATATTAATGTTTTTAATGAATCTTTATTTATACGCAAGAATATAATGTAAGTGATTATTAAGGATGCTATTCTGTATGCTCTGGCTAGCGAACTTATAGTGGCCCTAAAATAAACTATTAAATTTTCCCATAAATATTTACGCAGTATTCTAAAGAATCGCAATTGTATGTTAAAAAAATCGGATTCTTTTGTGGAAATGGAGCGGTCTAGATTTAATTGATTTTTGCACAGGCTGAGCCTGTTTTCAGTCATTTTTGTACGGGCCGGGCCCACGCATGGAAATTTCGGCCCGCGCAGACCTCTAAAGTGTGTGCAGTTGTAGGTATTGGATATCAGAATTTCATATTTTCAGAACTTGAATTTAGAAATACTTTAAATAATCTTTTGGCAACATTTTCTGTTATCCATTCGGCATGACACAACAATAAATATTAGTTTGCTATGATCTTGTAGCGGTCGTGTAAAAATGCTTTTTCTTTCTTTTCTGTTGTCTTATTTTGCAAAGAAAGTGTGCAATATATACAGTCCGTCTCATAAATATAAAGACACATATGTTTTTTAAATTATATTTTATTAATTCAGTTAAAAGAAATTAAATTGTATACCTCATATTGAGAACACTGAAATGAATCTCTTATAGGGGTTTTAATTTAAATAAAATAATTTCGTCTCGAATAATAAAAAAATAAAAAATTCCGCTGCCTCATAAATATAAAGACAAACTTGAAACTGCTTCATATGCAAATTTTTTTCGAATGAACGCGTACAGAATTAATACGCACGCGCAGAAATACACTTTAACTTACTCAAACGAGCAAAGTTGTTTGACTTGTTTCAATTGCAAAGATGCCGTGGAACATTGAAATTTCTAAAGATGAAATTTGTAAAATATGTGAATTTAAAGCTAATGGCTTAAAAGTTTGTCAAATATGTAAAAAAACTGGGAAAATCAGAGCTGCACTTTATAAAATTTTATCAAAAACTTACAATTTATATTCAAGAAAACGATCTGGCAGACCGAGAAAAACTAGTGAAAGGCTCGATCGCAAGATCATGCGACTTGTTTCGTCGCAAAAAATGTCACTCCGATAAGTTTCTCAACGAGTTTATGGTATGGTCCCAAAGGATACAGTACATCGTCGTATAAAAGAAAGAAAACATTGTATGCCGTCATACGTGCAGATTTTCTTTACTGAAAAAAGAACACAAAGAACGGAGGTTATTCGGGGTTAAAGATCATGTGCACTGGAAGGACGAATGGATGTAAGACATTTTTTCAGATGAAAAGAGATTTAACTTGGATGGCCCAGATGGTTGGAATTCCTACTCGTACGATTTAAGACGTTAATCTCGAAACTTATTCAGTAGGCAGAAAGGGGGAAGTTCTGTTATGGTGTGGGGTGACTTCTCTTTTAATGGAACTACGGATATTGCTTTTTTGGAAGGTAAACATACATCTAAAGAGTATATCGAACTGCTTGATAGTCAGTTGTAGCCAATTGCTGAAACTCTTGATGGTCGGAATTATTTGTAGCATCAGGATGATGCATCGATTCACACATCGAGACTCACAAAAAATGGTTTGCCAATAGCAATGTTCATGTCACGGTGTGGCCTGCACGTAGCCCTGATTTAAATCCAGTTAAGAATTTTTGTGACACTCTCGTTCGAAGTGTATATGCATCTGGAAGATAATTTTCTAACGTCCTTAAGGTGAAAAAAGAAATCGAACGAAGTTGGTCTGATATAAAGCCAAAATAGTTATACGACTTAATAAAAAGCATGCCAGCTAGAATATTTTCTGTCATTAATAAGAATGGATTATTAATTGGACAGTAATTCAAAAGTATGTAAAATGTCTTTATATTTATGAGACAGCAAATTTATTTACAGTTATCAATTTTCAAGTTGAAATTATTTAATTCTAATTTAATTTACTGTAAAATGTTTTCTTGGCACATACTTTTCGTTACATGCATAAATATAATTTTGAATACTGAATTATTAAAATATTATTTCGAAAATATCAGTGTCTTTATATTTATGAGACGCACTATATATATATTTATATATATTATATATTGAAGTAATTTTTTTAACATATTACTGTTCAAAGCTTAAAAGTTTTAAAACTAAAAATAAAAATGAATGAGGTATAGGAAGTTTCAAATGAATTATATCAGAATCGACCACCCTATCGATTGTGGTTAATGTTGCACTTTTTAAGAGGATGTTGACGTTCAGCCCTTAACTGTTGTCAGAGGTCTCATAACCACAGTTTTGACAATGTTCACCGCTTAACTTGTCATTTTCAATTTAGCTATACATATCAGTGGAATTTTATTACGTTTTAACATGTTATAATAACGCCAGACACTTTTCTCAATAAGTGAATTTTCCTTATAAAAATTTTGTACAGAAAACTTAGTACAGAATCAGCATCCATCGAGTTAATGAGCGTTTTTTTTTATCTTCCGATTTCATGGTCTCAGGAACCGCTGAGAGTCATTCGCAACACTATATGCGACAGTAATTAAGGGTTCATTGAACAGCTCTTCGCACAAATACAAATAATTTTATTCAGCAGACAAAATGTAACAACGATGCTTTCTGGAAATATACGTTTAAACAATAGCCAGTTAAGGTCTCTAATCCCTATGCATCCAATAATATTTGACAATAAAATGAAAAAGATTCTCTCGCGAATGGATCGATCCATTACAAGTAATTTTACAACAAACTCAGATCTTAGTAACCACAAGTAATAAGGTGGTCTGACTTTAAAAATTCGATTTGTGACCATTTTTATTAAAGGTCGAAGATCAATATAGATCTTATGGGCGATTTCTACTAAAAAAAAAAAAAAAATAGCGTACGAAATTTTAAACTAATATTGTCGGGTATGTATTTCAATTTAATATGTATAGATGGCGGCGCCACAGTTTTCTTTCCTCCCACAATTCATTATCAGAGAATTGTTCTCTAGCTTTGTGTCAGGTGACTGACATTGTGTACGTGCTGTGTTTGTTTTGAGAAATGTTCAAGTAAATGCTTATATGTCTACGATCTGCTTCGTCAATTAATAGTTGTGTTAATTATTATTAATTACTTACTAAATATATAAAAAATATTAATCCGCAGTTCTGATTTAAGAATGAATCATTATTAGTTTCAATAATGTAAATCAACAATGGAATTAAACAGAGTGGCAAATAATAGTATTCGTTGCACAACAATGAACACTATAACAGTGCAACGTTATTAATAAAGCAAAAATATTAAACGTTAGTATTAATAGTGAACATTAAGTAAATATTTAAATTATTTTTACGTATTTTCTTTTGGATTCGGTATTCTCTACCTATGATACGATAAATTTTATGAATCTAATCTAATTTATGATCCAGCCTAGCTATTTTGGAATTGTTTATTGTTGCAATATTGTTGCAGAATAATGCAAACAATGCTTGCATACTCAACAAAAGAGGCTTAAACAATGAAATTTAAACATATCGTTACAAGCTGTCATCATTTCTATCACTATTAAAGTTTATGTTGGTTTGCAAAACGTTTAATATAAACTTGTGATTTAGAAATATTTTAGAAGGATTTCTTTCAATCTTGTGGATTAATGGATAATTTCCATGTCCACATGCAAAATGTACGACATTTCGGACTTTCTAGCAAAGATATTTTATTATGGATGCTACTGTGTAGCGGTGACGATGTTAATGCCCATTCTCATCTTTTTTTCGAAACTATCATTTTGGATCTTGAAACTTTTTATGTTAGACATACCTGATGACTTGACGATGTGTATGCTATGCGTCATGGTGTATGCTAAAGTCGCCGAAGTATTTGCCATGAAAAATACCAACAACGAAATCTTAAATGATTCCTCTGTGTACAGTCCTAGCGAAACTGCTGAACAAGAGGCAGATGTTGAAAGCCGTGAACTAAAAATGACTTTCGAGCGAATCCTCACTGGTGAAACTGAAAATGAATGGGTTAGTATTCCTGTGAGAGATTGTGCCAATACTTCGTTTGAATCACAGCCAACTGAAGAGAAAGTGACTGAGTGTCGCGAGTCAACGGAGTCCTGTGAAAAACCAGATCTTAATGAGATTCTAAGTAAATGGGTTGATGTGCCTCTGAGAAGTGACTCAAGCAGTTCCTTAAAAGTAATTGAAGAACAACAAGCTCATGGTCGTGAGACCAAAGAAATATGTGATCTTCCACTCTTTAGTGAAATTTCAAGGGAATGGGTCAGTAACCCTCTCAAAGACGATTCAAGTAGTCTCATGGAGCCAACTAAACGGCGCGTTGGTAAACATTCCGAGCTAAAATGGAATCAACGTCTCATTCGGAAAATTTCACGTAAGAAAGCTTCTCTTCCACGCAGAGATGATTCGAATGTTTTGTCGGAGACAACCGAACAGCGACATTATAAGTCGAAAAAGACTTGGAAACAACGCTTCTTTTGCTGCATTTCTCGGCAAACTGCTGATTAGTTTATTAATAATACACTGTCGTCGTCTTGTCGTGCTGTCGTCGTCTTGTCATGCTGTGATTGTCTCGTCATGCTGTTGTCATCTTGTCGTGCTGTGATTGTCTCATCATGCTGTCCTCGTCTTGTCGTGCTGTGATCGTCTTGGTCTGTTTTGCCTACCAAAAACCTCTTCATTTGCTGCATTCCTCCCTAAAAGCTATAATTATCAAGCTCATCTATTCTTCTTATCATCTGTCATATTCTTCTGACCCAATAAAATGCTTCCCAAAATTTCTATAACTTGTCTTTATTGCGTTGATTATTATCTTTAAATTTTATAGTAAAGTTTTATAAGGAGAGGGTCGAAATAGGGTATTGTGGTGAAAAATATCTAAATGTGAATAATGTTTAAGCCAAGTATCTGATATAAAAATATTTTTTCTTCTTCAAATAATAACTACACATTAAATTTCACAAAATCTTGAACTATTAATAAAATAGACTTTTTTAAAACTTTAAAGCATCTTCATTATTTTTGTTCTACATTAAGGCAACCCAATGCCGACAAAGATTTGTCGGTATCCAAAATAATGAAACCTGTTTAATGAGATGGCATTAAGAAGCATAATCTATGTTTAAATTAACAAATTAACAATTACTATTTATAGGAATAATAAAATCTGAATTTCATTAGTTAATAGCAGAGATACACGAACTGATTAAAACTATAAGCATACTTGTCTTTTTGGACATCTTGTACAATAAATACAGCTTTACTTGATGAATTGTGTTTGAAATGCTGGAATGAAACATTTTTTAATGTATTTATTTACAGGATTGAGCTTACGAGACAGCATTTAAATGTATATACAGACGCTATAAATAAAATTTCAAATATATTTTTGTAAATATGGGATCCATTAACAACGACGATAAAATGCATAGTATAGGTAAAATTATAAATTTCTTCGGACATATAAACGATACATTTCATCATTACAAAAGTTGTGAATCGGAAAATAAGTTGAAAAAGAAAAGATGTAAAGATTCAGAAAGTTCTTGGCGATAGATTGAACTGAAATTAATTTCCTTTTTATCTGCTGGATGGTGATGATTTTTTTTTATTAACTAATTGCTAACCAAGAAATGTGTAAATAACCTATGCTTACTCATAGCTTTTGAACGGATACTTTGATTTTGAAAAGTAATTTTTTGTTGTAATCTGCTCGTTCAGATGGTTTTTCCATGGAAAGCCGAAAATCGACAAAACATGATCATTATCCTATGATCAAATTATCATCATCGGTAAAACATGAGGATAAGAACAAAAAGGAAAAATGATTCATCTTTTATCATTCTAGCTATTTTTAAAATGCAACCGAAATTATTCAGCTCACTTTATCAACGATTGCTTTCTTAATTTTTACAATTAGCACAGTGGTAGGGGAGCAAAAAGGCCCAATTCGGAAAAAATTAGGGGCAAGCTGGAAATCGTTTTAACCCCTTCAGTTTAGGTCTAGAATGAATATGCTACGTTTTCCCCTCGTACTAGGTAAGCGTTAGGAATTATACATTGATTTATAGACAAAAAACACGTTTTTTTAAATACCCCAACACTATCTCGAAATCACTAACTTTTTCAAAAACATTGTCAATACAAATGTTGTAGAGCTTAAACTTCTGAATAAAATGAGTACCTACACTTAATACTTTTGTTGAATATTAAGGTCACAATTCTACTTTAAAGTTTTAGCACTGTGGTCAGAGGGTTGAACTCGGAATTAATTAGGGGAAAACTGGAAATCATTTTAATCTCTTCAGATTAGGTCTAAAAGGAATATTCTATGTCTTCTCCCTCGCACCAAGTGAGCGTTAAGAAATATGTACGTATTTGCATTCGAAAAACATGTTTTTCCTTAATATTTTTAACAATATCTCAAAATAGTTAATTCTATTAAAACATTGTCAATACAGATGTTGTAGAGCTTAAAATTTTCAATAAAATGAATACTCATATTAATATTTTTGTTCAAAATTAAGGTCGCAATTTGCGATATTGTTAAAAATATTAAAGAAAAACGTGTTTTTCGAATGTAAATGTGTACATGTTTCCTAATGCTCACTTAGTACGAAGGGCAAAACAGAATATTCATTTTAGACCTAATCTGAAAGGTTTAAAACGATTTCCAGTTTTCCCCTAATTAATTCTGAGTTCAACCCTCTGACCACGGGGCTAAAACTTTAAAGTAAGAATTGTGACCTTAATATTCAACAAAAGTATTATGTGTAGGTACTCATTGTATTCAGAATTTTAAGCTCTACAACATTTGTATTGACAATGTTTTTGAAAAAGTTAGTGATTTCGAGATAGTGTTATGGTATTTAAAAAAAAACGTGTTTTTTGACTATAAATCAATGTATAATTCCTAACGCTCACTTACTACGAGGGGGAAAACGTAGCATATTCATTCTAGACCTAAATTGAAGGGATTAAACCTATTTCCAGCTTTCCCCTAATTTTTTCCGAATTGGGCCTTTTTTGCTTCCCTACCACTGTGCTAACTGTAAAAATTAAGAAAGCAATCGTTGATAAAGTGAGTTGAATAATTTCGGTTGCATTTTAAAAATAGCTAGAATGATAAAAGATGAATCATTTTTCCTTTTTGTTCTTATCCTCATGTTTTACCGATGATGATAATTTGATCATAGGACAATGATCATGTTTTGTGGATTTACGGCTTTCCATGGAAAAACCATCTGAACGAGCAGATTACAACAAAAAATTACTTTTCAAAATCAAAGTATCCGTTCAAAAGCTATGAGTAAGCATAGGTTATTTACACATTTCTTGGTTAGAAATTAGTTAATAAAAAAAATCATCACCATACAGCAGATAAAAAGGAAATTAATTTCAGTTCAATCTATCGCCAAGAACTTTCTGAATCTTTACATCTTTTCTTTTTCAACTTATTTTCCGATTCACAACTTTTGTAATGATGAAATGTATCGTTTATATGTCCGAAGAAAATTATAATTTTACCTATAATATGCATTTTATCGCCGTTGTTAATGAATCCCATATTTACAAAAAGATATTTGAAATATTAATGATGTGAATTATCACACTGCTAACAAAGCGTAAACCAACTTAGTGAAAAATGTCCAAGCCGGGAATCGAACCCGGGTCCCTGGAATAGATCTCCAGTGCTCTACCACTAAACCACAAGGACGATGTCCAGCTTGGCATTTCTCACTTATATATAAGTCGGTAAGGCTGCTACCGCAGCACAAGATGGAGAAGTCTTCATGAGCACACATTCTTGCGGCGTAACATGAGACGCAAATAAACCCAGCATCGGTGAATATACAATTTTAATTAATTTTTCAACTATTAATTAATTTCAAGCGTAATTTCACTGCTGAAATGTAGTTGAAAAATTAATTAAAATCGATATTTGAAATTTTATTTATAGCGTCTGTACATACATTTAAATGCTGTCTCGTAAGCTCAATTCTGTAAATAAATACATTAAAAATGTTTCATTTCCCTAACTTATAAAAAGATGAGTATTTTATATCTTTAAATAATAATATTTTTTATCATTTAAAAAAATACACTATTTCAAAATAGTTAATATCTGCTTATTTTATTTTCATGATAAATATATTTTTGCAGGTTCTATTTTACACGGAAATGAGTGTAACGTTCCGATTTGATCAATAATTGAAGAGAATTCATAGTTTACACTATATTTTCGGTAACGTTTCCGCTATGGACTGTAACATTTCTAATTTTTTTTTTTTTTTTTTTTTTTACTGTGAATGGAATCATTATAAAAATAGGAAAGTAGAACTTAAGGAGCCTCAATGTGTAAGATAATAGCCATCTTTATATCCGGATTACAATACTTTCCTTTGTTACATATATCTTGAAAGTAAACTTGAAAGTTGAATGAAATTAATAAATTAATTCTTAATACGAAATATTCATTATTAAATTCTTATTACTAATTCTTATTACGAAATATTTCTAATAGACAGAAGAAGGAACTGAACTTTTGGATTTAATCATGCCCGATTTCAAGATACCAGATCCAAATAATGCTTTTTTTTTTTTTTTTCTTTTAACTATTTGGAAAAATGGTTATTGTCCTCGGTCAGGGTAGGAAATCAAAAACATATCTGAAGCACTTTATGGGTTGAAACCGCATTTTATTTGTTTTCTGATGGGTCTATACAGTAATCTGTATTTTCCCTTTACTATTAAGAGAGATGGATACTTCTGTTGCCACTATGACAAAAGAGTAATAAAAACTACAAAAAATAATAATAATAATAACTCAGAAACAAATTGAGATACAGCTTTCAAACAAATTGCATTTAAAGGTACATTTTTTTTCTCTATACGGCGGTGTAAAAAGTAATAGTGTGGGATGTTTAGAAGTTTAAGAATGAAATTTCATTTAAAATGGGTCCAGGAATACTAATGTTTAATCCATGGCGTACGTAATGTGTGACCAGCTCCGTAGAAGTTTAAAAATTGACAGTACCAAAAATTGTAAAACTGAAATTTCTTTTAAAATTTGATCATGATGGGTCCATGAATGGTGATGCTTAATTCATGGCGTACGTAATGTATGATCAACTTCGTGCGATTTTTTATGTTTTAAATTTTAGTGTTCGAAAAAATCATTTTCCAAAGGGTCGTTGTAATTTGTTAAATTGCTTTTATTTTTTGTGGAGTTTCTTGCATGGCGATATCACTTATTGCTGGGTTTGTGTATTATTCCGTGACCGTGACGTCCTGTGCATACTTTTGTATAGATGTTGTTGAAGACTGGATCGTACATGCGGAATGCTTCAGCGGATGCCAATGACGTCCATATATATAAAATAAAAGGGTATATTTTAAGTTTTGAAACTGAAATGAGTTCTGTAGAAGTGCACACTTTTCACTCCAGCGGATTTTAAATTCTTCACAGGTGGAAATGCTTCCTTGACTTTTGAAAATAACGCCATTGAAATCACACACTACACTGATGAACCGTAAAGTTTTACAAAAATTGAGAGTGTCCTCATGATATTTTTCTTTTCTCATCGGGAGCAACACAAAATTCTGAAAAAGGAAAATTCCTGCTTTCTTCTTTTTCTTTTCTTATTACACTATGTTAAAGTAATCTGTGTTGAACCAACAGGTCTAATCGTCCATCGTTGCTTTTGGGAGAGAAATGTCGGATGCTTTTAGAGTTGAAGAAAAAATAAAATAAATAATTCCATAATCGAATTCTCCTGACTAACATATAAATATTCCACATTTAAAAAACAGTACGTCAACATTTGAAAAAGAAAAGGAAAAAATAATTACTATTTTTTGAATAAAATTAGAAAATAATAATAAAAATCGACTTACCTTTATATGATACCTATATTGTCTTGAAATTGGAGCGCTGATTTTTTAGTAAATTTCGACTTTTGCTTAGATATATTCACACACATAAATGTATATCTTAAAAAAATACAATGTATGATTCGTAAAAGTAATTAAAACTTTCTCCTTAAAAGCATAAATTCAAATATTACCCATGTTTCACTATGTTAGAAAAATATGCAATATTAGATGAAATATTTTTTAAAATATCGTTAATTAAATAAAGAAAAGCATTTTTGGCAAACTACGGTTCTTTATTGGCAAATAAATACAATCCAGAACTTAAAATCCAAGAATAAAAAAGTATTTTTGAGTAAGGAAAATGTCATTAATGTAATAAAAAATATTAAAAGCTTCTTGATAAATTGCTTGATAAATTGAAACTTTTTTTCTATTTCAATAGTCGTAATGGATAAATGTAATAATATAAAATAAATTTGCATTCTTCATATCATTATATGCAAGTGTGGTTTTAATTTTTATCTTCTAATTTCAATTTAAGAAAAAAAACAGTTAATTGAAAAATCTAGACACATATTTAAGAATTAGAATTGACAGAAGAAATAGTTAACATAAAATACGATAAATATAGCAAGAATTGCATAATAAGTACTATTATATATTTATGTTTTAAAAAGTCCTCTAAAGTGGGAATTATATTTAAACTCATAGCACTTTTTAATAGTGAACAATTAAACATAAATATATAAATTGTAGCTTGTTTTAATTATATTACATTGATTTTATTTTGAAACTATGGCACATTGCAACATAAAGTTGAAAAAAATTGAGAATGTATTGAATATATGTATATATAGGTCATGATATTTGGTAACAGGTCATGGAATGATGTAAATGAAGCAGAGATCGCTTCGTAGCACTGTAAAGCACTTAGGCAGTCGTCATTACGATACTGATTAAGATCACCCTATTCAATACTGTGTGGCCGAGATAAGAAAAACCCTGAGTAGGTTTCCTACTTTCAAAGGTACCAAAACTTGTAGGGAGGGAACTTCATCCATAGGACAAAAAAAGACTCAGAATGATCGGTTGAATGGGAGAAAAGAAAATGCGGGACTTTCCTAAAACAAAGTCGACTGACCAGTTACCTTGGCAACAGGACCGAACCGAGACCGGTTCTAGAGTCTTTCTAATTCCAGCCAGGTTCGTTTGCAGTCGTCGATAGTTTACCTGTCTCCTGAGTCGAAAAACACCGGTAGTTTTCCCGCAAAAAGGAGAACAATTTGCCATTACAGAAGAATTTTTTTTAGTTTTCTCTATCATAATATAGTTAATAAGCATCCACCACAATTCTTTAAAAGATTAGACACTTATATCCGTCATCGCTTCACATACTGCACATCACTGTTATCACATCACTGTTATAATAAGATGTTGAAAAATCGTTCGATTATTCTGGTAACTCTCTTCTAGACAGCAACGTAGTTTTTTAAAAACAATAAATGCCACGAAAAATCTGAGCTCTGCGCTCATGTTTCAGGTTAAAGAGGAAGACAGGTTCAGGTTTTCAGAGGATTTCAGGTTAACAGGGAAGAACTATATCCTAGCCGTGTAAGAAATTAGGACATCTGCGGTTGTTTACGATTAGTGGCGCGAAATTGAATTTTGGAACGAAATAAGAAAAAAGAAATGTAGGTAACTTTAATAGAATAAATATCGGCAATTTAAGATTAAGAAATAAAAAGATCTTGAAATAAAATTATTAAAGAGAAATGTTACTTAGAAAATTTTGAAGAAAATTAAATACGTGTTTTAAATTAGAATGAATTTTAAATGAACGGAATATTATTTAAGATAACGAATAATTTACTAAATCTGCAGAGTAATTTAGAAATGAAATTTTTATGGAATAATTTTAATAAGGCGCGGAAATTTAATTTTCGTAATGTATATATATATATATATATATATTTGTTTTTAATTTTTCTCTTTTTCCATTCTTTTTAATTCTTTAATAGGCGACGCCCCATAAAAAACATAAATTTTTATTGATTCGCTGAATTTCTACTTATATTAAAGTACACTCATAAAAGAGAGTTTTTTGAAAAAACTATCTTTACTTTTATTTCAGTTATATAATGAGTAAACACTACTCATTAATAATAAAATCTACGTAATATTTTATTAATAAATAGGTGAATATTGATTCTCTGTTTAACGTACATAAACGATCCGTTTCTGGGCAGTAAAGCCCATAAGTGCATTTCAATATCGCTTTAGCACCGTGTTTTAGATTTTTAATGAAGGAGATTATTTATTATTAGAGGATTATTCGAAAGCCATTAAAGGAGAGACCTCCACCGATTATTAAGTCGAGGGATTACGTCAAAATTTAAGAGTCGCATTAAAATGGGGCTTAGTTAAAGAAGATCGAAAATAATTATCTCAAATGAAATGCTATAAAAAACCACTTTTTTTGGGAGGATTCGCAGCATACGATAACCCGAATTCTAATTTAAGAAAAGGGATATTATTTTCAGAATGGCTATAATATGGATAGCTTTGACATTTTAACAAGTTATAGTTATAGGATGTATTATAATTATTAAAAGTGGATGGAAAAGCTTTGGACAAAAGATATTCTTTCTATGGAAAATACAATATATAAGGAGCTATGCATATATAATGTTATCATTTTAGGGGAGAAGTGGGGGGTCTGGCACATGATATCGTAAGATTTCTCTAGGGGGAGGGGGGTTGTCTTTTGCTATCGTTATCATTTTTATCCATTTTTAGGTGCGTTTGTAATTATATAAATACGTAGCACCTATAGTCGTCGTTCAGTCCGTCTGTCTGTCCGCCTATAACAGAGCAAAAACTACCCAACCGAATGGTCTGAAATTTTAAATATAATATTGTTGCAAAATTGTGTCGAGTCACTTCATATTTTATGAAAATCGGATGCATAGTTTAATGACAGGGACAGTCAAAAGCTTCCCGTTACATTGGCAATGGGAAAAAATTATTTCAAGTGCATTTTAATGATGTTACAGCCTTTCGAACAGAATGAAATTGATATGCACTTATGAAGTGCATTGAGATATACATTCAGCGGTATACTATGTGGTGTAAAAAATTATTATAAAACTAGTTAATATAAGCTAATTAATATAAATTTTTATTAAATTCCGTGCATTCGTTCTTGAGAGAAAGCTACCACAAAATTTGTGTCACATACAGACAGACTCACAGACTCACAGACAGACAATTAGTAAAAACATGTTTTTCGGGATCTCTGACCCCTAAAATGTGCTAATTCGTCGAAAAACAAAAGCCAAAAATTCTCACGAATCCAATATTTTATGCTTGTAAAGATAAAAGAAAATAAAAATTACCAGAATTTTTCAAAATAGAGAATTGAAACTGTTTGTTCTCTTTTTTTGTGTGTGTGTGTGAGTCAGTAAGGGGGAGGGGGGGGGATTTTCCCTCCTGAACTCTGAGTTCAAGATAAATTTGAAACATATCAGTGTAAAATGAAAAGCAAAACGAAAAAGTGTCTTCACGAAAAACTCTTGGGTCTTCTATTTTATGATACTTTCTAAGAATAAATTTTATTTTTAAAAAAGTCAGAAATACAGAAAATTGAGTTAATTAAATTTGAAAGCTCAGAGTGAGGCAATGACAGCTTTTGCACTCCCCGGCGTCTATGCCCCCAGAGATGAAATTATTGATTTTGAAAAAAAAAATTGATATGATTCTGGATAATTGAAAACCATATTTCATTCTTAGATGCGCCTAAAATCTGCCAAAATCTGCATATGGAAATATACAAGAAAAACCTCCTCCAAGTAGACTCTTACGTTTCAAAATATAACTTTGGATTTAAAAAAAAATAATAATAACTCTAAATACATTTCTGTTTTCGTTAAATTTTATTGTATCGAAGCATAATTAATAATTAGTTCGCTATTTACTACTTCAAATCGAATTTAAGTATTGCGCGGTAGCGCAATACTTATTTATTTCAAGTGTCACTTCTCAACGTTAATTTAACATAGTTATGGAATGGAGCTCATAACTTTTTTTTATTCCTTCTTTACCTTTTTGTCCCTGATGCCACAAATTTTTGTGAAAGTGTTTGCCTGACATCAGGGTCAAAACGGATGATACAATGCCTTTACATATGGGTGGATTATGACGCAGAAAGTTACATAGGTTATCTTTTATTTACATTATTCACATATTTTTCTTAATAATTACAAATTTCGTTATTTTCATTGAGAATCAATGGACAATTTCTTTATTACTGCAAAAATTTAAAAGCCGTGATAAAGTTTTGTCTACAGCAATTGGTTTTCAGTTGAAAGATTTCCACGTGAAAAATGGAATAGAAATGATTTTTTTTTTAAGAATAGAAAAGACGATGGATAGGGAAATAAAAATGACATTTTCAAAAACTTGTTAGTAATACAAAAAACATTAATATAGTGTTTATAGTAATTTTATTAAAAGTCATAAGCACATGGCCACAAATTTATATCTCATTGCGCGCCCTTTTAATTGCAGTACATAACTACATAATTTTCCAACAGTTAGATTTTGTTCTTTGCGTCTAAAGCCATTCTAAAATGTAAAAAATAATCTTTCAATATCAACCGATAAAGACAGAGCAATATTTGTCATACTTTTGAGTAGTTCATTTCCCTCACAGTTGAGGAAGTTGTTTATTTTTGTCACCTCCTTAAAATCTGAATTTTTACGTAAAATAAACTGAAATTTCTGTCTGATTTTACCTTTTCTAGCAGATTCAAGAATGACAGACATACACTATTTAAATTTCTTTACGTACCGTCATGGAAAAAAGGGTAAACACTCCCTACTAACTCTGCAACAAATTTTAATAGAAGAAAGTTATTGGTACCAAACGATCGGAAATAAAGTCTACTTTTAAATGGCGTCTACAAATCAAAACCAGACATTTTTCTTTCAATAGCTATACCCAAGTTGGACACTTTAAATAAATTCCACACCCTTCACAGAGAGTCGAGCAATTGCAATTTGTAATTCCAATTATCTGCAATGTAATTACAATTTAATTGTATGTAATTAATTATAATTAAAATTACATGCCGTAAAAACTTCTTGCAGCACTGTAGCCGGAACCTACCCCATGCCATTATTTGACGAAATTTCTGAGTTTGAATGTGTGTCACTATAATCAATTACATGCAAATTAATTTGTGATTACATCGCGGTGATTACAAATTTTCCCAACTCTGCATTCAAATAAACCTATATACAAATTTTCATGAAGTTCGCACGATTCGTTTTCGAGAAATTCATTATTTTAAAGTGAGCCTATTTTAGGGGCTGCATCCAAATGGAAGTTCGGTATACTCGATGGTTGAGAGGCTACAGAATGACCGTGTCACTTCTATTCATGTATTATTTCTTGCCATTAGGACCCTTTCACTCGCTTAATAGGTTTCCGACTCTTGCCAACCCAAATGCTTCCAATAAAGTGAGTAATATATATGTATATTTTCAAATGATGCTTTTCTACACATCCTAATTAAACCATCATTTTGACCTTTTAAACACTTTCCAACAAAGTTGAGGAGTGTTTATGACTTCGGTTTGTCTGTCCGTCTGTCCGCGGTCTAACACTCGTAAATGGACTCGGATTGCCCTGAAATTTTTGAACGTGTTTAACGTTTACCATACCACGATCCCTATTTCAAATGAAGTTTGTAGCATGTTTAGTTCATTTACAGGGACAGTCAAAAGTATTCCGTTACAAGATGGCCAATGGGAAAAAAAATCATTTCAAATGATTTTTAATGATATTACACGCATCCAAACATAAAAAAATTCATATGCATTTATGAAGAGGACTAAAATATTCATTCTTTAGAATATGCAGGGCAAAGAATAGTTATTATTCATTTACAAGGCCACACAAAAGTATTCCGTTACATAACGATATGGGGAGTGGGATTGTTTGCGGCGTGTTTTAATTATGCTAAACTACTTCATATAGAATGAAATTGATATACGTCGTTGAGGTTAACTTATACTATATTGTATCAGAAGTACTGTACATTAGCGATGATTTCTGGAAATGTAGTTTAAATTATGATATGCGCTTTTATGTTTCACTCTATTTATGCATACTATAGGGTGTGTATAAATGCTATAATTCATAAACAGGGCTGCACAAAAGAATTCGTAAGAGTTACTGGGTATGAGCGCAAATCGCTTATAGGTGGTTTTTAAATAAGTTATGTATTTTTACGCTGAACTGCATTTAGTTTACTGAGAAATATTTGTAAAATATATATAAAATGATATACAGGGTCACGCAAAGAATTCGATAGATGCCATATATGGATGATAGTTTCTGGAAATGTGCTTTCAATAATTTTAAGAATGTTTTAGTTTGAATTAAATTTTAGCTAAATAGTGGCGTGTGATAAAGGTACTAGGAAAAGTACAGGGATTTGCTAAAGTATTCTAGTATGTTTCCATTTATTAGTATAAATTTCTGAAAGAGAAATTTCAACCTGTTATGCGTTTTCTGGCCAAATTAAATTTTCCTAATATATAGTATGTCAACCTACAGATCCAATACAGGGCTGTTAAAAAAATGGAATATATATTTTGCTACGGACTGTAACTGCTGAAATCAGTTTTTTAAGTGTTTACTTAGTTATCTTATTTACCTTATTTCCCTACATAACGAAGTTTTCTTTAAGCATTCAGGGAGTGTTGGAAAGGGTTTCATAATCTATGCTTAACGTATGATTTTTCTTTCTTGTTTAATCATAATTCGAAAAATTTTAAATTGAGAATTCGCATAAAGCAGGACATAATAAATAGAAATCTATCAAAAAAATTAATATTTTTTCGATTATTAATTTCATAATTCACATTATAATTTTTTTTTAATTACAAATTCAATGTATTTATGTTTTGGTTTTCTAGTATTATTACCGCACAAAAAATTATCACATTATAATTTCAGGCGATATTCCTAAAAATATGAAAATGTCATTTAACATGAGAAGCTTTCCATTTTGAATGTTTATCATCAAAACTTATCCTCCAAATGACTTGAAATTTTGTTTCTGGGCATAATTTAAAGCGAACATTTAAAATATATTTTCAAAATAGGGTGTTGCTACTGAACAAAATAAAGTTTGGTCTGGTTTTGGTTTGTAGAAGACCCCTAAGCAAATGTTACATACATCATTTGAAAGTAGACTTTATTTCCAATCGTTTGATACCAGTGACTTGCTTCTATGATAATTAAGTTGCAGAGCTAGAAGGGAGTGTTTGCTCTTTTTTTCCCCCACGACTTTACATCATCTATTCCAGTTTTGTGATGGCTTGAATGAGAAAAATATATATATCTATATAAAGAAATGTGTCTTCTATGCTACAGAGATTTTTTGAAAGAAAACTTTCCTTTCTTCTGTGAAGAAAACTGAAGACGAATCTGATCGATTAAAAGAAGTACATGGGTGATCGGTTAGCAAACTGTTCGGTTTACGAACACTTTCGCGAGAGATTTTGTGTTCGGCCTCACAAAACAAAGTTCAAATTTGCCGAGTTGTATTTAATTGCATCTGTTGTCGACTTCGAGAGCATTTTAACAGTTGTTTACATATGGCTTCAATTATTCATGTACTACTGGAGGTTCGGGCCCTACATTTTTGGTCTCCAAATTAAAATGAAGAGATTAGAAACATTATTTTTTATATTTTGTGTTCCTTCTTAAAGAAATATTTTTAATTGAAAATTAATTATTTTAATTGCAATTTAGTTCACACGCTATTAACAGGCTCTGCGAGCTTCACTTGAGCTTTATCGGGCCCTGCAGTAAACACGATCTTTCGCACATAGCATTTTTAGTTTGCAGAAAATTTGCAGACGTCTTGCTTTGAAAGCCTGAAAGTTGCAGCAAGCTCAGCATGACAAGACTGCAGCAAGATAACGCAAATGCCAAAGTCACCATACTTTGAACTTGCAGCTAACTTATCGTACAAGTTAAATTCATGCTGTATCAAGTTTATTGCAAATTAACAGCAAATAAGTAATCAAAAATACTTCAAACTTACTGCAAAGTAGCAATCTTTCCATGCCACATTAACTGTTTACAACTGTTACACTGTAAATTTAACCCCTTTGAAGGGGTCCATAGACCTGATCAGGTCTGTTGATGCATACGCACAATTAAGGTGCATGCATCGTTTTTACCACCATAAACAAGCTAGGGTAATATTCGCGCCTTTTTTGGTATTTGATAAGTATAGCGTTTTGAAAAAGCGGTGCCAATCGAATAAAATTTCTGCAATTTCTGCGTATCTGCTGATTGTCTATTCTCTCAACAGAGGGATTTTTTGCTTTCGTCACTTTCGTGAATTAAAGACAGTCTTGCCATCCGTTTCACAACAAACTACTCATGCAAGTGAGTGATGGTATGCCTTGCGGGAGATTTGCTGCGAATTTCTCAATTCAAATTTGTCACGGCAAGATAATATCAGAAAATATCAAACTTGCTGCTATTGTTCATGCTATCTGGGTTGAGAGAACTTATGAGTTTTTGAAAGGTCAAAGTGAAAAATTGATATGATTTAATGCCGTAGCCAATGAATGTAATCCTAAAAATTTTTACAAAGGGCATGGCATTTATATTTTTTTTAAATACTCCACGAAACGGACAAATCCATGAAAATACGATCTGTCCATAGTAAATAAGGACGTGTAATAACCCTATTATAAAAGGAAGATTTATATTATTTTTTATACATTATTTAGCTTTTTAGAACGAATTAATTGAATTTCCATACAAATCAATACAAAATCTTGGATCGGTTAAAGAACCATTCCGTTAACGAACACTGCTTTGGAACGGATTAAGTTCGTTAACCGACCACCCTCTGTGTTTCGATAGAGTGCTTTAAAGAATTACTAGGGATTTAAAGCAAACTGAACATGTTAGTGCAAAACAGTTGAAAATAGGCATTTAATTGCCATTCTATGACACTCAATGCATTTAATTGCCTTAACCCTTAAAAGTCTTAAAATGGGAAATGACGTTTTCAGATATGCAATGGCATACAATCCGCTGTCTACTCATTAAAGTGAAAACGTTTCGTATGAGTGTCAAAGTTTTGTTACAAATTTATTTTCATAAAATTGTCATTCCGTTTCTACCTCTTCGAATATCAGTCCCTATCCACTTGGCATAATTGTATATCAATTTTCATAAAATACAGGGTGATCCGAGAAGTCAGAAATGATATAAAATTCAATTATCGGGAATTAAACAGAAAAACATGGAATTTTCTGATTTGAAAAAAAAAGTGTTATCAGAATAGCTGCATTTGTTAACCTTTAACTAATGTCACAGAAATTGTCACATAACTAGTGTGAAGCGGTCTGTGAGACCGCTCCATCGAAAGATGAATAAAAGGCACGATTAACTCATCGGATGGTGTTTTTGTACTCAATTTTTTGTACAGGACTGTTACAATTAAAATTCACTTATTCAAAAGTATCTGGTGATAGTACTAAAGCTCCAAACGGAACAAAATATCAGTAGTGTTTTTAGTTAAACTGAAAATTGCAAGTTAAACTATAAAAGCCGCGGTCTGAGAGACCAGTAACATCAGTTAAAGGTTAATGAGCTTTGTTAATGACGACGATAATTGCGTAAAACAAGAAACAGCTTGTAATCTTGTAATCTTTGCTTCATTCATTTCAATTTAAGTGTTTTTTTTTTTTTGTTTTTTTTTTGCTGTCATAAGCAGGATTTCAGATGTAACGATTGCTTTTTCAAGGCACGTACAAAACGCACCACGATGAATGAGGTATCATGCTAAATGTTTTTGAACAGGCTTTTGGCATAGCACATTCACATTTCGTAAAGACACTTAATATTGTTTAATAAGGCTGTCAATAAAAATCAATTAAAAAACATATCAACAGTTAACCCCAATGGTTGCAGTACGAAACCCTTGCACAGTTTCGTCGGGTTTTCAGAAAAACATCAAAATTTGATTGGAAAATATCGATTTTAGTTCTAAAAATTAATGCAAGTCATCAAAATCCCTATCACTTTCTTTTCTCATTAAAATTAAAACGTTTCTTATCAGTCCCCAATTTTGTTAATTCATTCCGGTTCTACCTCATCGAATATCAGTCGTTATCAAGTCGACATTTCAACAGCCACCGACCTGAATGCACCAACAGGTGAATATAGGGAGGCAGGTCACCACACACCTTCAAATTGAAGTTCTTTGCGAGGGGAGAAAGCTTCCCTAGCCACCCCCTTCTCTCCCATGATTTATGGCCCTGTCCTTACCCGTTCGATGCAAGATTAATTCCGGGATTCACCCGTTCGCTTCAAGGAATGCCGGGAATGTTGGATCATATCGTTCGGGCCTCTATTCTAATGGTATTCCAGATCGAAGAATAATATTAATACCTTGCGCTCGTGTGGGGAGATGGGTGACGAAGGAGTGGGGGGGGGAGTTCTCATGTGCTCTGTTTTTGTACCTACCCACCCGTGCCTCCCAGATTTTATCAACCGGAAAAAGTGGACATCCGAATTAACTAACTATCTAGTTTTAGTCACTTTAATCAGGTATTAAATAATGTCCGTGCATCAGATAATATATCTGCCAGTGTAAAACGTATAGTGTAGTAAAAAAGAAATTGCTGATTTTAATAGATGTGAAAAAGATTGATAACAGTATCTGGAAAAGATAGTTTAAGTCTGCACTAATTTGAAATTTTAACTAACTATGAAACATTAGACAGACTTGAATACATTTAAAAAGCAATTAAATTTAAAATATATACGTAAAAACTTTGATTAAAATCAAAATCATACAAAGTATACGTTTCGCCTCATCAGTACTAACATCAACCACGACAACAAAACATCGAACAGACACTGGTCAAAGTTAAAGTTATTCTTTTAGATGCAAGAGATATTCATTAGGAATCGAACTTGATTCATTGAAGGTATCCCAGCAAAGAAAGAAACAGTGGGCCATCAGTTAGAAAAAAGATGGCAACCAGGACTGCCATCAGCGGTAAAGTGCAATGGTGCCATTACTAAAACCAGTGCAAAAGTGCCCGTGCGGAATGCAGCTGGCCCATCAGTGATGGCCAATAGCAGGACAGCATTAGTGTGCCATCACATTACTTCAATCCGGAACTCTTCCTGCAGTGCTAGCACCTATCCTACTGCTATTCCTTTTCTGGGCCAACACTTTTAATCCAGCACCTTCACTTATCCTGCAGTGTTTATAAAGTGGTAAACCATCAGACAGCTTTTTTTTTTTTTACTATGAGCAGACATCCACCCAGCATTGTTTATAAAGCGGTAGGCCATCATCCAGTGTATGTGCTGCTGGACCTTAGATGTGCCAGCAGTTTTTAATCAGTACTAGCCTCTATCCTACTGCTAGTTGCTAGTCTCTGGCAATAACAACGCAACATCGCATACATTTTTAGTACGCAATAGCAAACCACTGCTGGGGAACGTACCGTTTGTGTTCAAGGAACACAACAAAACCTGGCAAGTGTAAACCTAAACATGTAAGCTAAATTTATATTTCAACGTTGCTTTTAGTGGAAACTGGTGGCGATGAAGTTTTACATAAGCAGATTAAAAACATAACATCTAAGCATATTTGAAAGCAGATAAACATTGTAATCTTTAGACTCGAAAACAAATGATAAAGTTCTACGTATACGCCAAAGACGTTTGTTCTTTTGAAGCTTTTTTATATGAATTTCAGCACTTCTAAGATCTTTGGCTTCGGAAAAAACATTTTTAGTGAAAAGTACACTCTTTAACTTTTCTAGATGACCTCTTATAATATACAGTAAAAAGAAAATGTCATTGTGACCGATCTTAAAGACACTTAAAATTAAGATTTTAAAAGAGGTAAAATCTTTCATTTCTGACAAAAATCGTTACATTAATATGTATAGAAATTTTATAAAGAAAACTAAAATGAAATAAATATTGCCAAGATAACTACAAATTAATACAATATTTTTATAATAAGCAAAATAAAAATGATTGAAAAGCAAAATCAAATATTAATTTTACCATTAAGTTTATTCTTACGATAAATATTTGATAGTTTAATATTTGATTAAGCAACTATTAATATAGAAACTATTTTGTCGTGTTTCTTAGCAAAAGACGTCGTAATCTATCGGCGATATAATTAAGTAGTTGATGTTATAGTTAATATCAATCAGCTTTTCTTTGCTATAAAAATGCATAATAATTAAAATTAATCTGGAAAAATTGCTAATAACTGAAAGAAAAAATATTTTGGGTATCATGGTTTCCAAAATGTAAAAGTAATGTGAAATAAAATATTACAATAAAGAAATTAAAAAGTGTTCACGTTAAAATTCATGAAATTCTATATACTTACTTTGTTTTGCCTTTCATTGTTAATATTTGTTATCGTTCTTGATCACAATCACAACGTACGTAATGGTCGCTAATAACAGAATAAAAATTCCAGAATGAAATTTCAAATAACCATAATGTTGCTAAACGATGAATTCCGAAATACTCAATGTCTTCGATATTCACAACGCCACCTTCGTAAGGGTTCCCAGCAATAATACTGCAAAAGTTCGTGTACTTCCATCGTGTGGTGTGCCAGCGCATGAGATAAAACGGAGACCGATCAGAATTTTATCTGATGATTTCCAACAGCAAAGTTGACATTACCCATTCGCCAGCACTTCTCCATCATTGCCAGCACCTATCTTGCTGCCGGCCACCAATTTCCTCTTTGCTGGGATATGGGTATAGCTTAGTGAACCATCTCTCCGTGAAAAGGCAGTTCTTTGCAGCTATTTTTCAAAATTAACGAACCTGCGAATCATGGCCCGCGTCCAAATCATGTTGGACTAATCTGGAATTTAATTTGCCATTTTTAAATGCGCCGACAATATGCTCTTTAAGTCGAATCTCCATAGATCTTCCAGTCTCACCTATATATACATTCTTGCAATCTCCGTGTATTCACAGCACCGGTTAATTTAGTTTTGTCATATTTAAACTTGTGTCTATTTAACCTCTTCGGTCCCTGGGTCCTCAAACGGGGACCTCTGTTCTTTTCTTTATAAAATCTAAAATATCCGATTTTTTTACATTTTCACATCACTTCTTAATAGATTATTATTATTATTATTATTATTATTATTATTATTATTTTTGCGTTTAAATCAAACGAATCCATGACAGCCTCTCAGCTGATTCCCACATAAAATAAAAGTTATTTTCTTTTGAGTTTGCAAAAAGGCCTAAAAATGCCCAAAAGAGTATGACCCAGAAAGTGAGAAATTTCATATTTAACGATCCTCAAACTTAATATGATCAGATTTATATCAGATTTAATATGATCCTCAAAAAATTTTGAGGATTTGTAGATTATTTACTTGTGTAAAGCTCTCAAATGTGTGATTACGTTAATTTAGGCTAATGGTTATTAAATGGATGTTTTAAGGGGGTTTGTAGTTTTAGATCCCTATTTTTGAACCTAAAGGACTAAGCGCCTAAGCGATCCATTTCAGAAAAAATATTTTTTCTGTCATTTACGGTGTCATTTTGTTTGGAAAAAACCAATGAATAAGCATTTGTATTGTTATTTGAGCTTCGGAACTCAAGAGGTTAAAAAAGAACTCCCTTTATTTAACGGTTTAAAAGAAACTCCAATGTTAAATGATTTTGAAACTTTCTCTGAAACACTTTCAAAATATGGTAAACAAACAAAACTGTTTGGTTTAAACTGTTGAAAAGGGGTAGGGGTTGAATTAATCGATTCCAAAGTATTCTTGAAAATATTTCTAATCAGATTTTTGGGGTAACCGTTATTCTTTAAATCTTCATAAATTTTAATTATTTCAATTTCAAAAATTTCTGTTCTACTACACTACTTTCTAGCCCTATATGCTAAAGTTTTTACAATGGAGATTTTGTGACTAAGTGGACAAGTTGAATCAAAGTTCGTATACTGGCTTGATGAAGTTGGTTTCCTGTAGACCAGTGGTTCCCAAACTTTTTCTGGCCGCGCCCCAGCTAAGCGACTTTAAAACGATCATGCACCCCCTCCCCTCCTTAACATATAATTCTTATATGTTACTGAAAATGCATATGCCCAGATGTATGTGTATATATTGTGTATCTGGTCTGCACCAGAGTAATAAGTTTACTTTTTACCTAAATACGTCTGTGATGCTCATTTAGGGTTTTATATATTTTTTAAAGTAGTACCTCGTTTAGATACTTTAAAACATTTTTAGACTAAATATGTTCAACGTAGTCAATTTTAGATACAGTCTTAAGTATTTTATATTCATATTCAAGGCAGTTGGATTATATCAGTTGGAAAAATATTCGTTCCCTTCATTATGACTATTCTTAAGTAATTTCACATGTGAAGATTTCATCGTCAGATACATAGCACCGTGAATAGAAACGCAAGTTTCTTTCAATAAATAGTCAAAAGAAGAGGTGTGTAATACGAAAATAATTCTTTTAACTAAAAAAATTATAATATTTTTTTAATATATATAAATAAGGTATCTAAATATCGTATACATATTTATCATGAAATTACGTTGGTTATAGTTGTGTATTTTAAAAATTTCCATGTATTATTCCTATTTGTTGTCTAAAACGTTGCTTTTATTAAAAACAATAAAACTGAAAAAGAATGGTTTAATTTGAAATTGCCTGAAAATCTGTTTGAAAAATCTGAAATTGCCCCCCTCAAAAGTCAGACTGCCCGCCCCCCTAGTGGGTCGTACGCCCCACGTCGGGAACCACAGCTGTAGACTGAAGTTGAAATTAATTGAAAATTAATGTCATTTTTTCCTTTGAATAAGGATGTCCAAAAATGGTAACTTACCATTAATTTCACGCTCGAGAGTAAATTTTAAAGGTTCAGCAATCAAGTTGGCTGTTGAGAGAATGTCATTCAGGTCACTATCTCTAGCTACTTGTCATACAGGTATATTAAATATTATTAATGAACTCGGTCCCCGTCTAATATTTTGGAGAAGATACCTGGATTACATTTATGGAGTAGGCATCCAAATTAACTAACTTCCTAGTTTTAGTCCCTTTAATCAGGTATTAAATAATGCTCGTGCATCAGATAATATATTAGCCAGTGTAAAACGTATAGTGTGGGTAAAAACGAAATTGCTGATTTTAATAGAGGGCAATTTCATCGTAACTGACCATTTGAGCATCAAATTTTATTTTCAAAGCTATGTAGAAAATTTACTAATAAAGCTAGAACAATTTTTTACAATTTAAGATATTTCTTACTAAGGACTTAATACTCAAATACCTGCAGATTATTTCAATCTCTCTTTGAGTCCCCAAAATTGCAATTCAAAATTCTGTAACAGACGTAATATAAAATGGACAAACATTTTTTCTGACTTCATTGAAGTGTAAAAATGATCAAAACTATCCCGTTAAAAAAAGTGTTTTAATGTTCTCAACAACACTAAGAAATGCCAAATTATAACAGTAACTTGTTTAATTGATTTCTGAATAATAAAAAATAAAAAAACGGCATTTACACGTGTAACTGATGTAACTTTTATTGGTTAACATTAACTGGCGTAACATTATGACATTACAAAGACAATAATGGTACTTAACTTTGTAAACAGTAATTTACAATGCTTTTTTATTAGGATTTTATTATATAATATAAAATAATATAATTATTATAGAATAATAAATAATATAATTATTATAATTATTATAGAATAAATAATAATTATTATAGAATAAATAATATAATTATTATAGAATATAAAAATATGAAGTTTTCCGATCATACTCTTAAATTAAACGTATTATAAATTTTACTCCCCCCCCCCCCCCAAAAAAAATGATAATTTTCTGTGGAATTGCACTAAATGTAAAAAAAAAAAAAAAAAAAAAAAAAAAAAAAAAAAAAAAAAAACCTGATAACCGTATCTGGAAAAGATAGTTTAAATCTGCAGTAATTTGTAATTTGTAATTTCTTATTTGTTTTACCACTTAAAAACATGCGTCTGTCTGCTACAAAATCAAGTTTCACTCCTAAATGCATGTGCCTTTCAAATAGCCTTATTTTAATGCTAAAGAATCGATAGCTCTTTTTTGCGTAAAAGTAACGTATACTTTCATAATTGTAACATATCTCTAGTCGACTATTATATAATCACATTTACCTAATTGTCATGGCGTCAAAATCATCATAAAATGTATTTTTTAAAAGCTTTTTTAGCTGCTCTATTTTAACAGAAAAATAAAAGATTTTTTTTACGATTTTTTAAGATTCAATAAGACCATTTGAAATTTTTATGCATTTTTGGATAAAAATGACTTCTTGAATGCGTCAAAATGCAGTAGGTATGATTGGTGGAAAGAAATATGTTCTGATTTAACGTCACAAGGAGCCGGGTAAGGCATCATAAAACAATAATTTTTGTGTATATATTTTTTATTTTTACAAAGTGATGAAATTTTGTTCATTTTTAAAATATTTATATAAATAAAGTAATAACTGACATCAATAACAGACCTCTTCTTTGATATTATCAATTGCCGTCACCATACTTCTCCAAATCTACTACGTTGTTACCAGCGTCGAAGAATTGAACGCACCAAAAAATTCTGTCGACTTTACCTGTACGCAGTGTGCGGTAGTCGGCTAGGATATCAATAATAATTCAAATGAGAGCGATGTGTGAATTGAAACGGTAAGTAAATGGTTTTTAGCAGACAATTTTTGAAATTTACATATGTGGATTAAAAGTATACTCACAAGGATATACCATAAAGTGAGTATTGACGATGTCTTTATAAACATCCCAGCATAAGTTAAATCCTTTTACCAAACTACGAAAATACTGAACGGTAATAATATAAATTATATAACTGCATGCGTGAAATTACTTATTCTTTTAACCCTTTAAGACCTGACCCGTACAATTGTGTGGGTGATACTAAAGTAAAAGGGAATGACTTTTTCCTGTTTTTATGAGATTTAAAACGAAATCTGCACATTTATATGAGTTAATTGGCTTCAGATGTTTTGACAAGACACAACTAGGGGCACCAACTACAATACAGGGTTAGATTTTCTGCTTTTAAAAAGACTATATCATCTGACAGCAATAGACAAAAAGTATGTACTGTCGTAATTTCTTTTAAATATGATTTTTAGTGTTTGCTTAGATTTAATTTTTTTTTTCATATACTTTATTCATTATTTTATTTGATTTTGTCTTTGATAAGTTTAATCAGGCTTTACAAAAGTCGAAAAACAAATAACCCAATTTCCAAAATAGAGAGAATTCCTAATACATAGGATTTTTATTTTTAAGTGATTTTTTTTAAACTTATATTTTTAGCAATTTTTTTTATTAATTACATTTTAAAGCGGATTAATTTTAAACTAATAGGTTTGTACATTCATGATTTTTATTAAAATTGATTGTATTATATATATATATATATATATATATATATATATATATATATATAATATGCACATTTAACGAACTGTCTGTTTCTGCTCTGAGTTATAGATGTCATATATAATTTTATTTGAGTTATAAGTTTTATTTGAATAATTATATAATAAATTTTATTTGAGTTATATGCATACCACGAGATAGATTTTTAAGACTGATAAATTCATTCCATTTTGTCGACACAGCAAGCAAACCACCAGGAATAAACAACAAATAATGGAAAGTTCAGCAAATGCTCGATAGATTCCATAGTGTCTGCTTGAATTTACCAGGAAATCAGGGAAAATTTTCCTTAGATGAGCAGACGATTCCTTTTTTTAGGACGAGCCTCAGGAAAGCAGTATATAAAAAACAAACCAAACTCTGTTGTAAGAGCATCATCTGGGATAGTTTTTAAATTTTGTAGTATACCAGTGGGAAAGGACAAACCTGGTCTACAAGGATCTAGGATTAGGATATGCTATTAGGCTAGGATTAGGTCCTTACTCTTGTTCAGACCTAGTTTTATGTACTTCGATCGGTATTTCAATAAAATACCGCTGCTGGGAAAAAAAAAAAAAAAAAAAAAAAAAAAAGAGATTTGAAGGATCAGGCACAATTCAAACAGAGTGAAGGGCATACCATTTGCCAACGGCTCTTAAGAGGGGGGCGAGCATTGAGCACGTCTCACAGAAAATAAAATTGTAGAGGTCTGTCGAAAAGCAAAACTTGTTTCAAACGTTTTAAGTGTGGTTGATGAAAATTATCTCAATAAACAACAACTTTTTTTGCTTAAACTTTTAATTTTAGATATTTGCACATATCCCAAACTACACAATTGTGTAGATTTAGCCCAAAAACGGCTGCATTAAGGCCGAACCCACACAATATTGTGGGTACTTCCTTGGCATAACCTGACATCGGGTATTTTTTTAAATATTTTTTCGATCAAATACGATCCTATCGATAAGGGGAAGCCATCCAAACTTTCAATTTCTATCAAAAAAACTCCCGGTCGTAAAGGGATATAAATTTTAACTGCTGAATTCTAGTAGAAAAAAAAATAGAAAAACATAAGTTTGGATCAGGTTAGAACTACGCCGACTGTGAGCATTAATTTTTCGACTTTGTGAATGTGTTTTGCATCTTTCATTGCTTTCTCTAGACAAGTAATTCCATGGATGGAATTACATAATTTATAGGGGAGAGTAGCCATATTTGGACCGCCGCTTTAATTGGACCGTTGCCATTCTTCCGTTAATTACAGGAAGAGACGCCATCTACCGCTGAAATCCTACTCATCAGAATGACGTCACTTATGATTAGAAGAAGCAACCGCCTACCACGTGCTGTTTTCGGACAATTTTAAAAAATCTAAAGTTAACTGTTTTGATCTAATATTTTCCTACTAAACGTAAGTGAATACTTTCAAACTAAGGTAAGTTGTTATATTTTCATATACATACATAAATTCATCTGTTTATTGCGCATATTTTTCACACGGATTTGTTTGATTTCATTTTTGTTTTTAGTCTTAAAATTATCTATTTAAAAAATGGCGTAGTTGTCGTAATTGGGCCAATTTAAGTTGCTTAAGTTGCACCAGATATACGATCATAAATTTGAAAAGTAAGTAATAAATTTCAAGGACGGTACGCTTTGTATACTATTTTTTAATTTTTTTAAATATTTTCTAATGGATTTATCTCCATGCAAGTTTTTTTTCTTTTTTATATCTGGATTAATTTTTTATACAGTTTAGGCCTATATAAACATAAAAATATTTTTTCATGTTTATTCAATAA
This sequence comes from Maratus speciosus, assembly GCA_963932465.1. Lineage (NCBI taxonomy): Eukaryota > Metazoa > Arthropoda > Arachnida > Araneae > Salticidae > Maratus > Maratus speciosus. The sequence goes on from OZ010789.1 coordinate 7,103,208, forward strand.
ATTTCTTTTACCTTGTATGTATTTGTATTTGTTTTCTTTGAATTCTTTATTCGTACTGCGTATTTGGTTTACAGAATTGAATTCAAACATTTTCCTCCTGGAGGATATTTGCGATTCCATGAGGGGGACACATTTTTTACAGTTCTGGATGGTGGAATTACACTTTTTACCCTTAAAACGCATAAAATCTCAAATCTTCCGGAGTAGTGGTTATTTCAAGGCTCCGGTGTGTGTGTGGGGGGGGGGGGCTGAATTCAAGACTGTTTGAATATATAATGTTTGTGTCTGATTAATCGTAGCGTATTTTTCAATAGAGCATATTTTTTAAACACTTTTTAATATAATGTTCAAAATGTTGAAAAAGACACAAACTGTCTGGAAGAAAAACACCCGTGACAGCAAAAGCTGTTAAAGATATAGGAAACAAGAGCAGAGACTAAGTTGTGAAGAAATTGACCTGCAAGAAGGCTGCAGTTACAAATTCTCCCCAAAAATCAAAAAATCATTAGAAATTTTATTTTATTTTCTAAATTCAGTTAAATAAAAGTAAAGAGAGAGCCAAAAAAACAGTTGTGTTAACATCTTCGCCATAAAAAATAAATATTGAAAAAAAGCGACAAAAAGGTAGCTATCACAGCACAAAAGCAATTGGAACATCAAGTTTAAAAAAATAGGCGTAATACAATTACGCAATTCCTAATCAATTAGCAAGAAAATGATGGAAGGGAAGAACTACAGACATAATGAAAAGAAAACTTCTGTTTAAAATAAAAAGTCTAATAATTCAGAATCTAAAAAGAAAAATCTAGACAGCGATGATTGGTTTTGTCTAATTTGTAAGAAAAACAAATTAGCAGAAAAGATTCAGTGTTCAGATGGCCCAAGTACAGTTCCATGTTGTGGGCGCTGGAAAACAAAAACAATAAACGAAATTCATGTGTAAGCTTTGCATCACTCTTTACATGATATTCAAGTAACTGACAATTAGTTCCATAATTTCTATTGTTAATTACTGATAACTCTGATTTATATTTTGAATACATTTTGATTTAAAACAATTACTCCTATTTTCAGATATTTGATTTCATTATATTTCATTGCTGTTATTTTGATTGATTGTTTCATTTTCGCAAACTTTCCTTTTATAAAATTATTTATATTCCCTAGTCATTAAAACAACTTGATTTTATTTGGTCCAATTTAGGAGACTGGGGGTCCAAGTTAGGCGACCAGTTGCTGAATTTGGACCACTTTTGACAAATTTTTCAAATTAAAATAAAATTTAAGATTTTCAAAACGAAATTGATCTAAAGATTTATTTAGTTAGTAGATGAATAGATTGACCCCGTGTAATAATGTTTTGCAGATATACCAAAAATTAAGTGAGTTACACCTGAAAATAACTGAAGTGGTCCAAATTCGGCTACTCTCCCCTATTATTATCGTTTAGTTTTTTTCCGCAGTTAAGTGATTACATTAAAGCGATTAAAAAATGTATTTTAAGTTCAAACTGTTTATTAATTTTTCGATTAACGTTTTTTCATTTAGTTTATTTTAGGAAAAATACTTAGTTAACTTTCTAATATATTAATTCATGATGTAACGGAAAACAAAATATTCAGTATTCAGCTAACGTAGAGCAATATTAAGAGCAGAAATTACGTAAAAAAATATGTCGTGAAACATTGTGATGGAACGCAAATAATGGATCAGTATGACGTCACATCCAAACTGCTGTACTGTATATCACGTGAGAATGTATACATATTCTATGACTATTTAACATGTGGATAAGTTAGTTTAATTTTGTAATGAAGATTATAAGTTGACTACTATTTTGTTTTACTTTTCCAATTTGAAATAAAAAAGGATGACAATTTAGGATTTTCTATCTACGACACCTGCATAGATGCATTTGGAATATTCTCAAAATGGTGGGTTGCTGTCATTAACGAAGTTTGTATTCATGGACACGTTATGAAATTTTATCTAGAAACAATTAAAAAAAATAAATAAAGGAAAAAATTAAAACCATAGCAATGCGAATAACTATTTTAAGAAACAGGATTGAGGGCTTCCAAAATTATATTTGAGATTGCTATCATATTTACACCAAAAAGAAATAATTCAAAATGCTTTTGGGATGATTTTTTTAAAATGTATAATATTGAATAAATACACATATTTTTAGTTCAATTGTAATACAGAATGACAAAAAAAAACATAAATTTCTAACAATATCTTGATAACATTTTTAACAATTGGGTTTTTTGCCATTTTTTTAAATCAAAATTTCATGCTTTCCAGACAGCATACACACAATCCAACTAAATAAATTTCAATTGTTCTGTGCACTACATACTACTGTTACACTGACTTGTGCACCGAACGTAGTTTTACAATATTTTCAAATTGATTTTACAGAAATCGCATTTAAAGATTTTTTTATGTATATTATTAACGGAACTATTTCAAAAGAGGTAAAAAAAATTACCATTTTTTTTTATATTCGAACACCTATAAAAATAATGACTTTGTCACATACGGCATAGATTCTAATTTAGATGAATAAAAAATGTCATGTGATGGAGTTTATCGAACATTGAAATAACAGAAAAACTGATTTTCCAGAAATCGCATTTAAGGATTTCTTATCTATATTATTTCCTATCTATAAAATTAACCTAGAAGTGTCGATTAAGCCTTATGAAATTTTTTATTTTTAGGTAAAAAAAGTAATAAAATCATGCATAGAAACATTGTTTACATTTCTTCTGTCATTCCTACACCCACTTCCGGTAGTATTAAATTACCCATAATTCCTCTTCTAGTCATCGGAGGAATAAAATTAAAACCGATTTGGAATCGTAAACGATTACTCCTTCAAAAAAAGCAATAAAAATTTTTGAAACTTTTCATCAAAACAGCCATTTTAATGTAGGCAGACACCTCCGAAGAATTAGCGTAAATTAAATGCAGAAAAGAACAACTGGATTTGAGGATCTAGTTTTGACAAGGGATCTTTAATTGCTCTGTTACGCCATCGGAAATAATTTTCTTTTCTGGAACTCTGGTGATAAAGCCATCTTTATCCAAAAAGACACTTTTTTGTTTTTTGAAAATGCGCAACCATTAGCTCCAATATTAACTTCTACGAAGTGTTTTTAAATTCCGTTTGAAAGAATGTATGTACTTTTACGAAGAGGATAGGTAAGAAAAAAAATACAGTAGAACCTCTTTTATCCGAAACTCTTTCAACCGAAACTCTCGGCTAACTTAAATCTATTTTTAAAGCTTTTTTGTGTTGTTATCACATTCCTTGTTTGCAAAATCCATCTTGAATTTTAACTATCATATTCCTTGTGTGCAAGCGGTCCTTTCCGAACCCCGATAAATATTTTCGATCCTCTTTCTTAGAAGTCCTTTGAATTTAACCTGAGCTTAAGTAAGCTGCGGAATGGAGCGAAGAAAACGAACAAACTAGAAATTCTGAAGCTTTTGAATGTTTTCCAAAGGGTTTAGCTTGGCTGGAACAGCATGGACACTGTGATACTGGTGAACTAATAATATTTAAACTTTTAGCGATTGAGCTTTAAAGCAAATTCAATCGAAACGGCGACCAACAAAACATTGTTTCAAACTCTTGTGAAATATGTAAAAAGTACTAAATCTCAAAATTAAAATTCAGGTCATTTATTCTTGTTTCTATTTTTCTATTGCTTTATTTTTATTTAGCACTTGTTACCATAATAAGAAAAAGCTCCTATATTTCTCCTTAATCTTAGAATTGAAGCTTTCTCGATTATCCGAAAATTTCGATTTTCCGAAAGAGGGTTGGTCCCAATTACTCAGATAATCGAGGTTCTACCGTATTTAAAATTAGCTAAAACTCCGAAGATCTTTTTCCTCAAACAGCTGAAGATATCGAGCTGAAACTTAATGCCACTGATTCGTTTTCTCAAACAGGTATCTAAACAAAATACAGTCGAGTCTCCATTTAACGAAATCCATTGTTCCAGTAAAAAATTCGTTGTATACAGAAATTCTTTATAGAGAGACTCGACTGTAGTCATTCTCAAGTAAACATTTTAAACTGCGTTATAAGTGCAATAAAATATGTCCCAAAAATGACGGATGGATTTTAAAATTCCATAACTTGCAAACGGTGACAGATATTTAAAAAAATTCTTGCAGGAGGGTTATGTGAGACGGCAGTAGTTTTTATACTGCGATTCTCATTTTTAGTTACAAATAACAACGATAGAGGGCGCTGCAGGCAATAAACGCTCAATCCAGGCTCGAATTTCGGCCTACCTCTTCTTCCATGCGAAAAATGAGATTAAAAGGTATTGAATGGATCCCGAAACACCAAAAATCGGGTCTGGACTGAGCGCCTATTGCTCTCGGCGCCCTCTATTGCTTGAAATTCGAACTAAAATCAAGAATCACAGTACAAAAACTTCTGACATCCTACATAATCCTCCTGCAAGAATTTTTTTTATATCTGTGTCACCGTATGGAAGTTATTGAATTTTAAAATCCATCATTCATTTTTGGGACATTCGGTAAATAAGTCATCTAGATCCATCTTAAATCAGTCCGAGTATGATTTCAAACCAGCCACGTTTTTTAGCTGATTTCACGCAGTTTTAAAAGCTCATCGTTAAAATGTTTCATGCGGAACCGTTTTCTTCCTGTCGCTTTCCTATTACTCAAGCACGTGAAGGGTGTTATTTTTTAAGCAAATGCACATCTTGTTTGCAAAGAGAGGATTGAGCAACATCCAATGCGATATTAAAGGCAGAAAATGGCCACTCATTTAGTAATCAAGCAATGAATATATCGAAAATAGTAAATGACCTGTAGACATATAACAAAAATAATGCACAGATTTGTACATTTTTTGGAGTTCAATCGTTATTGAAATAATCATCGGTTTTGCATCCTTTAAAAAACGCATAGAGCATTTTGAAATATGAAATTCTTGTGCTTTAATTTCATTATTGAAAACTTTTTTGTGTGCAAAAAAGTTGTATATTTTATTTCGGAACACGCTCTGTGAATGTAGGTAATAATAATTTTAAAAAAACAAACATTTTGCTACCCCTGTGTGTGTGTGCCTGTCTGCAAGGGCTAGCGAAAGCGACCGCGCATACAAGGTCAAAAAGTTGGGTGTGTCAAAGGCGCAGCACAGACAATCACTTCATCGAGTTCAAGGATGAAATTCTAGGATGAGTTAAATCTTGATTCGCCTATTAAAGCGCAGTCGGTCTGCCAAGTCCTATCTGGGTGGAAAACGCCTGAAAACCCAATTGGAGCGGTTGACTCGTGGGTTTACCATTGTGTTTTTTTGCTCCCAGTCCTCCCTGTTTTCATACCTTTGGGTGCAGGAAAACACAATGGTAAATCTACACCTGCCTATTTCCTCAAAACCGAAAGCTGAATAAATTTGAACCTTGAGGCGAGACTCCAATCAAAAGGCTCTGTTATCAAAATCTCGAAGCGGGACTAGATCTTTGGAGAACGGCAATAAAAAAAATAACTATTTTCATTGATTGACTAAAATTAAGAAAACTAATCAAGATATCGATTTGAAAATTTCAGAGCAAATGTTGAAAATATTTTTACATCTGAATATCAATTTTTTTAAAAATCGGTGGGTAATTTTTCTCAATTTTTTTTTCAAAATACTCACGCGACAGTGCAACTATTCGAAGAAACAACCTAACAGGGACGAGCATTCACTAAAAAACTAAAAAAGGATCCATTCCAGCAGCTAAGCCGACCCCATATCTAAGGAAATTAATTAGTAAATATTTCAAATGCTAAAAACTTAATTTAGAAGGATTTTATGAACTTATTCAAAGATTATTAGTACGTTCTGTGGCAAGAGCCCTTGATATGAGTTAAGAGTTTGTGAACATTAACGGAGCATTCTTTTACCGGATTCTATGGGCCTGATTTCAACCGAAATTGATTCATTCAACTTTGATTACGATTCTCTAACAGTTTTTAGTTCAACCTTCCACCGCCAGGGGGCGAATTCTTTTTTTGGGTTTTATGGGCTCAATTTCAACGGGATTTGGCTCATTTAACTTGGTTTTCGATTGTCTTATAGTTTTTAGTTCCATTGCCCACAGCAGGAGAGGGGGGGGGGGGGAGGATTCTTATCTCGAGTTTTGTGGACCAGATTTCAACAGAATTTGTTTTTTCCAACTCGTTTTACAATCCTCTTCCGATCTTTTGGCGCGTGCGCAGCACGCCTGCTATACGCTGTCGTAGGCAGCGGGGACCCATATAAATGTTCGGTCGGAAAAAAGTTGTTATACACACTGCGTAGCAAGCCCAGTGTGTACGCTGTCGAAGGTTGCTAGACCCATCCTAGAGGTTCATTTTGAAAGAGCTACGTTCGAATCGAAGTTTTTAATAGTTAGATATGCGTGCGTAGCACTCTGCGTTTACGCTGCCGGAGCATCGGGGACCCTCCGCAAAGGCTCATTGTAAGAGATTCGTTTTTATTTTTTATTTTAATATGAATCGGATACAAGCAGTTGATCCCACAAGACCAAAAAATTCACAATCCTGAATATTGCAACTTGTAACGGAAACTTTTAGAAAAATAGCACGAATTCAGTTACGAAATGAAGCGTGATATTCAAATTAAAAATCGAATGTGTTTAAAACAATGTTCGTTTGTTTTTAAAAACTATTTTTATTTATCATTTTTTAAACGATTGCCTTGTTTTAGCAATCATACAATTTATATATATATATATATATATATATACAACCATTATCATCAACAAATGTGAATACACAAATTATTAATGAATTTTTATGCAAATTAAAATGATATATAAACCATTATAAAATTCTTCGAAATATATCCGTATAATAATGAGACAAGGGATTGAAAATACAGCAAGTATAGGAAAAATGGAAATATTTGTGGAGCAAAGGCAGAATCATCAGGCCAAGATTACTTTGAGTTCCACAATTAGCATATACGGTTTCATCCTTGCATTAGCGATAACAAATTAAAAAATGCAAAATTTGGACTATCGCACACAATAAATCCAGAAATAACATTAAATAAGAATATAATAGATTAAAGTAGATTAAAAAAGAAGCAAATTACCAATTGAATGTCTAACTATGGCATAATGACACAGCAATAAAGGTATATTAAATGTCGTGTTGCCAAAACTAGTTATGTGCAATACTATGAACCAAGGAGCAAAAATGGAGAGTGTAATCCGGTTGAAAACGTAAAAAGACAGTATTTTTACAAATAGATCAGAAATAGTGCCGCCATCAATCGTTAAATAATGCATTTAAAGATGACTTCCAAAGTTTTTATTTTTAGGAAAAAACAGGGGGGTGGGGAGAGATAAAAACTAAATAATAAATAAAATAAATAAATAAACAATAACTGATAGTGAATTAAGCTTTAAACCAGTAATTGTATTAAGTTAATATAATGGATGAATTAAAAATATGTTTATATATGCATTATATATAAAATTAAGTAAGTAAATAGGTAAAATTAGGATACGGACAATTCATTAAATAATAATTCATTATAATTAAATGTACAATATTATAATAGATTAACATATTTAAATCTCTATCACAACAGTGCATAATCATTTAAATAAATAAAATAAAATATTTTGCTGATTAAATCTAAATTAACAGTTTAAAATGCTGAAAATAATAAATAACAATATATATATGTCTAAATTCTACATTCAAAGTGAAAAAAAAGAAACTTCGAAATTCTCCTCCTTTCAAATTTTCGATTCGATCGCTTTTAAGGAATTTTCAATTCGATAATAAAGACGTTACGTAACTTATTTTCGAGGTATTCCTATTGAATGGGCTTCCTGTATCGTTTAAAGGTTCTTTTTTTGAAAATGGATTTCCTTTCATGTCTGATAATGACGTTTTAACCTATTTGAATATTTCTGCCAACATTTCTTTGAGATCTTTCCCTTCGACACAAATGAGATTACGGGAGTAATTATAAAACGGCGGGAAGAAAGACTGACTCATTTTTCTCTTCGACTTTAAAGAGCACCATTTTTGAAGTAAAGTGACACGTTTTGTAAGTAGTAAGAATGATGCATTATGCATTATGAAAATTTGCTATCGTAGTTTTGGGAATAGGAATAACGCATACGAAAAGGACATACTGTTATCTCTTTCGCTCCGTGATATATACAGGGTCTCCCTGAATTCACAGGCCAAACTGTGGGAAGGTACGAGGGTGTATCAATAAGTTTTTGCCCCCACATAAAAATAATTGAGTGAAATTTATGATATTGATACATTGTATGAGTCCTTTTCTATAGAGTCATCGTGCACAGTAACACATTTCTACAAGCGGTATTTCAAAGAGAAGGGGGGATGTATTCTAGGAGGCGCGATAGTAAACTCAAAGGGAAGCATTTTTTAAAAAATTTTATCTACCCCCACATGTGACATAGTGTTGGAAAGGCCTGTGACCCCTTATTCATGCTATGCACCTCCCAAGCACCCCCCCCCCAAATTTGCCCCCCGGGGTGCATGAATGATGGTCACAAAATTTAGAAAAGTGCCCCCTGGAGTGCAAATTTGGGAGGAGGAACCGGGAGGTGCTTTGGGTCTACTATGGCATCTTCTGGAATACATCCTCCTCCCTCTCTTTGAAATACCGTTTGCAGAAATGTGTTACTGCACTGTAAAAAAAAAAAAAAAAAAAAAAAAATCTGTCACACTGAAAGGAAAAAACTGTCAATTTTGGCGCTTGTGGGTAATCGTTTAATTTACAGAAAATATCTGTAATTTTTCATTAAAACAGTTTTTTTCTATAAAAATTACGGATTTTTTTACAGTGTGTGCACGGTGACTGTATAGAAAAGGACTCATGCAATGTAGCAATTTCATAAATTCCACTCTGTTATTTCTATGTGGGGGCAAAAACTTATTGAAACACCCTCGTAAAGTACACATGGAAAAGAAATTTTGGTATAACAATGGGGTGTCTGAAATGAAAAGTTTTGATGAGAAACAAGAAATGCGATCGACATAACAATGACAGTAAGGGCTCCAATGGGCCACATTGATACAGCGTCTAGCAAGTGATGGGCTAATAACTAATAATTAAACTAATATAAAGGGTACTCTTTCGAAGTTTCTCATGTGTCAAAAAATGTGGTTGGCACGGTGCGCAAGATTAAAAAAAAATACTCAATGGATCACCTTTATTTTTCTTTTAATTAAAGCTTATTTAATTGCCTTCAATATGAATTAAAGCTTTTACTAAAATTATTAAAAAAAGTTATTAACAAATAAAAACGATTTTTTTAACAAAAAAAAAACAACAAAAAAAAAAACAACAAAAAAGAAAGTTTTTTTTTTTTTTTTTTTTTTTTTTTTTTTAAATTAGCCATTACATAACTTTTTAAAATAAATGTATGGGTTCTTTTAATTTAACTAGAAGCTATAAGCACGAAGTTTACGTATAAAATTTATTTTTGTGTTTCATTCTACAAGGCGCTATCCTGTCCACCGTCCAGACGGAATTTTCCAAAGCACTTGAACCTATTTGCTTATAACTGAGAGTAGAAGCAACAAAATCTAATAAAAGAATTCTTGTGTATACCTTAAAATGTGTACAATAAACTGTTAAAATTTCAAAAAGATCCATCATGCAGTTTTCTTATAAAAAAATCATAAAAAAATGCTTTTTTTTATCTCCTAATGTAGAAGGTCCCCTTAAGAGAATTTATAATTTTTTATATTTTGTATTTTTTTCTGACAATGCTTTTTCGACGCACTCTGACATTAAAATTGAAAGTAATATATGTATATATATAATACATGTAGCTATTTTTTTACTTTCTTAAAAAAAACTTTTAAAAAGTAATTCAATTTCTAAAATGAAATAAAGTTTTTAGCGTTCATCTAGTCATCACCAAAAAAAATTTTCGAATATCTATCTCTCTTTCTCTTTCTATATATACATATAAATTAATTACAGAATCTCGTAAAAGCACTTCAGCAAGTTCTTACGTGATGAGATTTCAATTTTGGAAGTGGCTTTGATTTCCTCTGATGATTGGATGTTTGAAGCCGTTTTCGAAAACGAATGTCTCTTTAAAAACTTATTTTACATAAAATTTTCAGCCCTTCTTACAAGTAGTTTACTTAAAAAGACGTGGCGTGAAGTATACATTTTAATTTGTCGAGTTGGGAAATAAAATGTTTTATGGAGGCTACAACAGTTACGAAATCGCAAGTAATACGGTGGACATGGGGCTATTTCATAATTTTTTAATAGTTTGCTCATTACAAATCGATAAATAAATCGTTCGTCAATAAATAAAAATAGAAATAAAAGTAAAAAAAAAAGATTAAGAAAAACTTTTATAAGCATTCCTTGTTTATGTTTAAAATCACGCAATATATATGCATGTGTATGTATGTGTATAAATTTGTTTAAAAATTTTTATTTTATGGCCCGTGTTTCTTTTCTACTTTCTTCTCTCTTTACAAGAAGAAATTATTGGATTCGTGAAAATTTTCGACTTCCGGTTTTTTTTAGTGTTCCTGTCAATTAACCGTAGATGCTACACACTTCAATTTCAATCCTCAACATATGGCACAGTAAACACTAATAACCGATATCCATTTCATGGCAATCTTAATCTATTGACGCGAGCACAGACGGACAGACAGACAAACCGAATTCATAAACAATTGTTAACCCCTTCGGGACGAGCGTCTTTTACAGAAATTTTAATCTTTAGTCACCGGATTTTTAAAACGGAAATTTTTGTCTAATTGAATCGGGAAAATGCTCGTATTAAATAAGGCAAAATTTACAATACAATTTTACTGGTGAGAATAATTACCGATTCTGAGCAACTTACGCGGCACAAATACCGGTCGCTCGTCCCCAAGGGGTGTATTCCAATCCAAACTGCTTATTTTCTGATTCGTTTTTAAATTTATTTTTGCTCTCAAACGCATCAAACTGGGAAATTCTCTTATTTAGAAACTACATAATGTGCCGTGCTTCTCGATTTTTTGATAAATGCAGAAAATATCGTAAAAAATGCTGTCAAAGTGGGCGTTTAGAACCGAATTTCCCGAAGCGGGAGATCTGGGTATGAACAAAATTTTGATATTGGGAAAATAATTGTTTAAAAATCAAATTATAATTAACTGAGCGAAAAATGAAATCACGCGGCCTCTTATATATCTCTTCAAAAATCCTCTCAGTAAGTTTCATGTTTTTACTTTTAAAAATGAGCCTGAAAATGTCTCATAAAATTTTGAGCTGTTGAGGGTGGAAAAATATTTTTCCGAATACACCCTTAAAAGCTATTGTCGAGTTCAATGAAAGGGTGTAAAAAAACATTTTTTCATGTACATAATTTAAGGGGGCTCAGGGCTTGAAAACTTTTCAAAAAATCGATTTATTTTAATGATCTATTTTGATTATTCAATTACTTCTGAACACAGTGCAAAAAACCGCATAAAAATATTTGAATTTTTTACGGAGTTATAAACTTTTATGTAACAATCTCTTTCAAAGCCGCACCCATTTAACTGGACACCAGTGTTTGTTTAAAAAAAATTCAAATTGGATAAGAGTAGAATTCTAGAAAAACCAACACATGAAAATTTAAAAGGTAACAGAATTATAGATGTAAGCATCCTTTTAAAAAAAATTAGTGAATATGTCAGTTGTAAAACGTTCAATTGAATTACCGAATAATTCGTTTTATAATTTCAACGCGTTTTCCCAAAACTTGATTTTTGACAACTATCCGGAAGATTAAAAAAAAAAAAACTATTTGCTGGAATGGCTTAAATTGTTTTTTTTTTTCATGCATATAACATCATTATCTATAGAATGAATTAATATATTTTAGATAGTTTAATATTTTGAGTATTTTTAATGAAAAAAAAAGAATTGTATAAAAAAAATTGTATGTTTTAGGGTGTTTTAAATTTTAGAATTTTTTTAATAAGGTTTCCTTTAAGGGGACCGGGAAAGAATAATTCAACCAAACAATCGATTTTTACTTTTTTCTATCATTCAATAGCTTAAACTTTCATCTTTCCAACGATGTATCACACATGTTTATATATATAAAAAAATAAGTGTTGAAATTATTCATTCTTTCTAAGAGTACTTCTCAGCTTAATGGCCATTTAAATCTTTCATTGGCTTTTTCTCAAAACTTGGATTTTTCATGTTTATGTTCCTTTTTTCAATACCTATTAAACTTAAGAACTCAGATTTTTTTTAATACTTATATCATGTTATATTGTATACTTTAACACAGGGATTTAATGATTTGTTGAGAATTATTTATTTTAGGTAGTGAAATCTTACCAAAAAGGCTAATTTAAAAATGACTTTCAATAAATAATTAATAATTAATTTTGAGTTTCACTTAGAAAAAAATTGGTCTGTTAAAATACGTAAATCACGTTATTTTAACAACTCTAAAAAATCTAGACCTCTATCTTTCACCCGTTCTGAGAAAAAAGGTACATATAGTTGGTGAATCTTACATGGCGGAGATAGGACTTTCCCTGTCCCCTTAAGTGATAGTTATATCCTTCATTCATTCTATAAAGTTTCCTGATCCTTTTAAAGCAAAAATTAGGCTCTTATGTCCATTCAACGTTAAGCTATCTTACGGATGCCACGGATGCCACCTAAAGTTTTTTTCGAAAATTGTGTTCTATAAATTTTGCTCTATTTTTTATTTTATTACCTTGAAGTACTTCATTTTTTAATTTTATAAGTCTACAAACATACCTTAAAAATATCAGAAAGTTTAAATGAGTTACATTGAATACTTCTGTTCTTATAGACTCGAAGCGAAAGCTCTGTTTACACGTTTTTCGGTATCGATCAAGCCCTGAGCCTCTTAACAGTTAATTAAAAAAAAATCTCAAAAATGCCTTAGAAATCAAGCTGTATGAACAGAACTTTCCCTGCAAGCCATTAAACCAGTTCTAACATAATCCGTCTGCCGCGGATTTTAATTCTGATTCCTTGAAAAATGTTTCTCAATTTGAAAAAATGTTCTTAAATAATCTCTAGTGATGGAGTGTTTGAAATGATTTTCAGAAACGAACATTGCTTACTGAGATAAGTTTAAAAATTATTCTACCAGTACTTTCCGCCCCCATCACCACCCTTCTTGCAAGCAGCTTGATTAAAAAAGAAGTAGCATGAAGGAAATTTTAATTTGGCTAAATGAATCGAATATAAGAAGTTTAAAATGTTGATGAGGCCCTTTGTGGTTGCTGAGGGACGAAAACTTCCTTTGAACTTAAGTAATGAAGAGACCTCAAGAGAAAGTTGGGTATTCGCGTAGATTCGTTAAGCAAGCTCTAAGGATAAGAAACCAAAATACATGAGAATTAAATTTATATTGTTTTGTGAGGCGGTCATTAAAAGGTGTTTTTTTCAGAGAAGAAACGTTCTAAAATCTCAAGAAATGTTCCTCGAAATGAAAAAAAATATCTTAAATCCCAGGAAATGTTCTTTGGAACAGAAAAAAATTCTTTCAAATGTCCTTCGGAAAAAATGCTCTTAAAATCTAAAAAAATCTTTTTTCGGACGTCAATATATTTTTTCAAATGTTTTTCGGAAGAAATATTCTCAAATCTCAGGAAATCTTTTTTTCGGATGTGAATATATTTTTTGAATTGTCATTCGGAAGAAATATTCTTAAATCTGAGGAAATGTTTTTTTCCGGATGTGGATCTATATTTATTGAAATCTCTTTTGAAAGAAACATTCTTAAATCTGAGAAAATCTTTTTTGGATGTCAATATATTCTTTGAAATGTCTTTTGGAAGAAATAATCTTAAATCTGAGGAAATCTTTTTCCGAATATCAATATATTCCTGGAAATGTTTTTTTTTTTTTTTTTTTTTTTTTTTTTCGGATGTGGATATATTTATTGAAATCTCTTTTGGAAGAAATATTCTTAAATCTGAGAAAATCTTTTTCGGATGTCAATATATTCTTTTAAATGTCTTTCGGAAGAAATATTCTTTAAAACTGTGGAAATCTTTTTTTCGGATGTCAATGTATTCTTTGAAATGTCTTTCCGAAGAAGTATTCTTAAATCTGGGGAAATCTTTTTAGGATGTCAATATATTCTTTGTAATGTCATTCGGAAAAAATACTCTTAAATCTAAGGAAATCTTTTTTCGGATGTCAATATATATTTTTTAATGTCTTTCGGAAGAAATATTCCTAAATCTAAGGACATTTTTTTTTTCCGGATGTCAATATATTTTTTGAAATCTCTTTAAGAAATATTCTTAAATCCGAGGAAATCTTTTTTCGGGAGGTCAATATATTCCTTGAAATGTCTTTCGGAAGAAATATTCTTAAATCTATAGAATTTTTTCAGGATGTGAATATATTCTTTGAAATGTATTTCGGAAGAAACTTTCTTAAATTCGAGGAAATCTTTTTTACGGATGTCAATATATTTTTCGAAATGTCTTTAGGAAGAGATATTCTTAAATCCAAGAAAATCTTTTTAGGATGTCAATACAATATTCCTTGAAATGACTTTCGGAAAAAATACTCTTAAATCTGAGGAAATCTTTTTTCGGATGTCAATATATATTTTTTAATGCCCTTTCGGAAGAAATATTCTTAAATTTAACGAAATTTTATTTCCGGATGTCAATATATTTTTTGAAATCTCTTTAAGAAATATTCTTAAATACGAGGAAATCTTTTTTTCGGAGGTCAATATATTCCTTGAAATGGCTTTCGGAAGAAATATTCTTAAATTTGAGGAAATCTTTTTTGCGGATCTCAATATATTTTTCGAAATGTCTTTAGGAAAAAATATTCTTAAATCCGAGGAAATCTTTTTTCGGGTGTCAATATATTTTTTGAAATGCCTTTCGGAAGGAATATTCTTAAATCTGATTAAATCTTTTCCGGATGTGAATATATTTACTGAAATGTCTTTCGGGAGATTTATTCTTAATTCTGAGTAAATCTTTTTAGCGGATGTCAATATATTTTTTTTTTAAATGTCTTTCGGAAGAAACATTCTGAAATCTGAGGAATTTTTTTTTCGGATGTCATTATATTCTTTGAAATGTCTTTCCGAAGGAATATTTTTTAAAATGAGGAAATGTTTTTTGGATAGCTATTTATTTACTGAAATGTCTTTCGGAAGAGATATTCTTAAATCTCAGTAAACGTTCTTTCGGAAGGAATACGTATCTGTAAATCTGAGGAAATGTTTTTTGAAGCAGTCTTCTTATATCGGTAAAAGAATGTTCTTTTACTTCTTTGACATTAGAAGGAATATTCTTAAATCGGAAGAAATCTCGTTAGGTATTTAATGTTGAATTTGTTTGTAAATCTTGTTGGAAGAAATGTTCTTTTGTTTCTTTGATACTAGAAAATATATTCTTAAAAAATGTTCTTCGAAATATTCTCTAAAACAAATATTTTTAAATCGAAAGAAATATTTTTTACAAAGTATGCAAAAAATAATCTGCAGAAATGTTCATTTCTTTCTTTCACACTGGAACAGATGTTCTTTGAAATATTTATTGGAAGGACTGTTCGTACATCTGGAGAAATATTCATTTGAAAACAAAGGAAGAAATGTTCTTAAATCTGAATAAAATATTTCGAAAATGTTTAAAAACTGTTTCTAAATTTGAATAAATGTTCTTAAATAACCTCTAGTGATTGAGTGTTTGGAATGGTTTTCAGTCTTGTACATAAATTAGTTTAAAAATTATTCTACCAGCGCATTTCCTCTTTCTTACAAGTAGCTTGATTAAAAGCATGAAGGAAATTTTAATTTGACTAAATGAATCGAGAAATAAGAAGTTTTAAATGCTGATGAGGCTTTTTTGTGTTGGTTGAGAACGAAAACTTTTTTTTTCTTTTCTTTTTTTTTCAAGCCATTTGAATGTAAAAGTAATGAAGGAACTTCAAAAGGAAGTTGTGTATTCCGCAAGTTCGTTAAGAGACAAAAACATGGGAGTTTGTTAAATTGACATTCTTTTGGGAGGCCGTCATTAAAAGTGCAGTTTAGTTTCTTTGACACCGGAAAAAATGTTTTTTTTTTATATATATATATTAAGAAAATGATAAGTGTTTAAATGTAAAGAACATAAAACGTCGGGGTATGAACTATGAAATCAGTAGAGCAGTGAAAACAAATATTATTCTGAAGAGAAATCCATTTAAAGAGCGTAAATTGAAAAGCAACACTACTCGGAAAAATAAAATATTTTTACCTTCTTTTGAGAAATTGATAAACACGAATTTAATTTAATAAGAAGCCCTTCTATCACGCATGCAACCAACTATATGAAAATGGCACTGCGTATTTTAAATAGGTAAAATGATTTAAACATAATTTACCTAGATTTCAATTTTTTAAGATAAATGGGTGTTAGATTCATTTTGAACCTTTGATGTAGGCGTTTTATATGAGAAGGCTATTTCGTGAAAAGAACGTGAATTTCATTTATAAAAAATTAATTTTAAATGGAGCATATTTCTACATTTAAGTGCGGAATTCTTTGAAAACTGTTTTTAACACTTTCCAACAAAGTTGAAAAGTGTTCGATGCATTCGGTTTGTCTGTCCGTGTGTCCACGCTCTCACTCCCATAAATAGACTCGGATTTTCATGAAATGAATAAGGGTTATGGAGGGTCACCCAAGCATGTTGGGTAGTGTATAGGAAGTAGGTAGGATGAATAGTTCCATGACAGGGGCGCTCAAAAATATTCCATTCCATAATGGCATAGGGGAAAAATCGTTTGCAGAATATTTTAATGATATGACGCTATTTCAAATGTTTGGAAACTGATATTAGTCACTGCGATCCCGTTAGAACAGGACATTCATGGCATTTTTGATTCTTTGACAGTGACTCACAAAAGAAATCGGTTACAGTAGTGTCTTTGAGTCATCATGGCTGGAAAGTACGGTTTAAAATTCGGTTGACGCTTTTAAATTGAATTAATCTTTTGCATGTTACTCGTTCTATATATATATCCTATACGGGGTTGCACAAAAGTATTCTTCTTATTAGAGGAAATAGCGGAAAGGAAATTTTCGAAAGTTCCTTATTTTCAAAAACTATACAGACACTCACAAGTAAAGGTACAAGAGTACTTGGCGGCTCATTTAAAATTTTATAGCTATTTCGATTTGTCTCATTTTTTAGCAATTTGATGCCTCGCATTATCTGCTATGGACCCTATTCTCCCTTTCGGTTCGAGACTATAAAAACCGCCATTTTACTAATTGTGACGACATAGGAATAGTGTTCGTTGTACTTACCCATGCAGGCGATTACAGAAAATTTTCGCTTACAGTTAAAAGAATATAAATAGTTTAGCATTTGTTTCCAGCTAATAATCCAGAAAGAAATGGACCTCTCGTTTTCTTCCTTTAAATTTAAATTCTTTCTTTCGGTTCGAGATTATAAAATTCGCCATTTGACCCATTGTGACGTCACAGGAATACTGTCCATTGAGTTTTAATAATAACAGAGGGCCTGGTCAAAATTCAAAATTTCGTTCATTGAAAAGCAGGTGCCTTAAAAAGAAGTATGACTTAAGATTACGACGGGAACGGGCGACCCTTGACGGGTGAGGTGGGGTGTTGTTCACCCCAGAGAAATTGTATATGAGCTCTATATTTGCAAACAAAATTTTTGTGATATTTAAATACGTGAATTTATATGTGCAGTGAAACCTCCCTGTGTGACCACCTTCATTAAGCGACCACTTCCCTGAACGATCATTTTTTTCATGGAACGAAATTTATTCCTATAGCTTCAATACTCATTTTATCTCTATTCAGAGACCCTCCCAGTTCAACTCCCTCAAGAAAATGAAACAAATGCCGTTTTTTCCTGCTTGCTTGAAGAAGGTTTTATTAGAAAAATAATTCCGGAGGGAGCATTATTCATTCAACTTCTAAACTAAGTTTAGATTTTTTTTTATTCTGGTAACTTTTAAGTGTTTAAACCCTTTTGTAAGTTTTCAGGCAATGAATTTAACTCTGATGTCGAATTAAGAATAACGGTCCATAAACTCCCCTGCCCTATTCTGTTAGGAAACGCTCAAAGAAATAGATGAATGAAATCGTCATTTTTAGTTCCCGTCCAAAAAAATGCATTTATTGACTGAATTTCGAAAGGACTTGGAAATAAAAGTTATGAAAGATAGAACCGTAAATTCAAAGCAAACGTCAATATATAATCATTTTTTTAAACTCTGAAGTCATTAACTTATGTCATTAACTTCTGTTTTGATACTTAAATTTTTATATTTTCCTAATGTGAAAAATAAATTTTAGTAACATTTATTTTTCAACAATAAAAATCTATATTTATTCATGAGCTCCATCAAGAGACCCCCTCTCGAAGCGATCTATTTTTATTGGAATGAAACGGAGTCGCTTTAAGAAGGCTTTACTGTATATGTATGTGCACTTGCAGTACTTTTTCAGTTGTTTTTACACAAGTAAATAATACAAAATTCACAAGAAATTTTCTTATTTTAAATCGCTAAATTTTAAGGAGCGCACAAGAAATAAAATTTTGGGGTTACATACACCCCACCTCACCACTTACGTTATAAAAAAAATCACCTCACCACTTAAGGGTTAAGGTTCTTACATCACTGCCATACATTGGTTGTAACTACCATATCATTATATTATTATGGTTAAAATAAGATACTGTTAAAAATAATTTTATCGTCTGCGATGCTGTGGCCTGGTCTTCCGCCAAAGCTCGGTGTCAGGAACTTTTTCTGAAAAATTATTTTTCTGAATATGACAAAGTTTTGTTTGCTGACACGAGTTCATTATTTTATTCTAAAAAGAATTTTGAAAAAATGATGAGTGTTAATTAAAGTGCAATACTGTTCACTTTTTTCTTTAATATGCGTGAGTCCGTGTTTTAATACTTTATTCTATCTTTATAAGAAGAAAGTTTTGGATTCATGAAAATATTTGAATTCCGGTTTTCGACAGATTGACACGTTTTAGGGGTCAGAGAACCATAAAAACATGTTTTTACAAAATGTCTGTCTGTGAGTCTGTGTGTCTGTGTGTGACACACATTTTGGGTGCTCTCTATCTCAAGAACTAATGCATGGAATTTAATAAAAATCTATATTCAGTATGTCCCTGACATAAATTCATGCTGATTAGGTGTTGGTGCAAATCGCTCTACAGGTGGTGCTGCTAGGCTGCATTTTTTACGATTTACGCAACAATTCTATTTCCAAAATAAATGCACGGATTTCCATCAAAATTCAGATTTAGTTAATCCTTGATATGAATTGGTTCTGTTTACGTTTTAGTGTTAATCGCTCAACAGGTGGCGCTGCTATGCTGAATTTTCCCCCATTCCCGTAATAGCTCTATCTCAAGAACTAATGCACGAATTTTCATCAAGCTTCAGATTATGTTAGTACTTGACGAGAACTGACGATGTTAACATTTTGGTGTAATTCGTCCAACAGGTGGCTCTGTTATGTTGCATTTTCCCATAGATTAACATCCAAGATAGGACACTCCCATAGAGCTAGAGCGTAATGGTAATGCGATTGCGATCGTAGCGCCTTTAGTGACAATGGGGAAGAAACTCCCCATCCTTGTAAAATTTTTATCATTGAGCACCTACCTTATTTGGATCTTTCTTTTTTTAATGTTTCATGTTTACGTTTTCAATAGAATCTTACACCGATACATGAACATAGAATAGATATTCTATTTTATGTTCACGCACGGATATATGATTTTTTTTTTTTTTTTTTTTTTTTTTACATTGTTAGTGAACGATATAAGTGCAACGAAAAACATGGTAAAAATTTCGTCTTGAATGCTATATATGAAGTAAATAGGATATAATTGGATTTAAAGCTACATAAAGTAATGATATAATATAAAAATATACGAAGTATTGCACTCTACAAATCCCTGAAAATTTCATAAATATTCTCATTCGGTAGCAAAATTTTTATAGCCGATGTTTTATTAATTTATGAAGTTTAACGTATTAAACAATCGTTACAATAATCTTTTAAAATTTATGCATTTTCACTTTCTTACAGGTAAAATAAAAATGTTATTTTTATTCCAAATATTTTTAATCCAATTATTTTTAATCCAATAATATTTTTAATATTAACATATAAGAAATAATAATAAAATTACAGATGGGGAAAAATTCATTTGGGCAAATTTTTAGAGTTATATATATCTTACAGCTAAAACTAAATAGAGGTACTGACATGACACTCAATAAAGTTTTATTCGATATGAATAAACTAACACACTACCTGAATTTGATTTTTTACAATTTAATCTCAAACTTACATATTTACGTTATTAACAGAATTTTCTAGGGTTTTTCTTTTATATTATTACTCTAATTATCATTTTGTAAATTAAAGACGACCAATACAAGTACAGTAAAAAAAAAAAAAAAAAAAAAAGCAGCTAATTAAATAAAGCAAGCATGAATAGAATATCGTCTGACACCTGCTTCGTTTTAGGAAAGAATAGATATGCAAAGCATAGAGGGTAAACCTATTTCTTCAACATAGGTAAATTTCGGAGACTTGTTAAGTCTTCCCCCTTGTCGGTAGTGACACTAGTACTGTTGCCATTACAGATTTTGCCGTAAATGTCCCATCTTGGTCCTTAATCTATGCATTTTTCACGATTTCCGCGATAGTTCTATTTCAAGAATTAATGCATGGAATTTCACATCTTTAGAAACCTCACGACGGACCTAGATTGCCATTTAATTTTGGCACTGTGATGGTGAATTTTGAAGTATGAGACAGAAGAAAGTTTTGCGATTGCTACATCGGACTAGTTTAATATGCAACCAGCGCAATCCTATTTATGGTTACGTCAGACGAATTTTGATATTTTTCATGTAGAAGTAAGCGAGAGAACTTTAGAATGTGTTTGGTTCTCAGCCGTAATCATGTCAATGTTCCCGTACTTTGTGAAGTGATGTAGGAATAGAGATGTGGCATCATTTAAACATCTCTACTACTTGGCGAGTCTTCTTTGTTAATGATTTTGCTCATTGTGGCGGAATATAAAGAATATTTTTTAAAAATAAGGTTATTAAATCAAATGTTACAAATAGACCGGAAACCGGCAGCACAGACAATCACTTTATCGAGTTGGAAGCTGAAATTCCAGAATTAGCTAAAACGCGATTCCCATATTAAAACGCAATTGGTCTGCCAAGTCTATCTGTGTGGAAAACACCTAAAAACCCGATTTTACCGGTTGACTCGTAGGTTTACTATTGGGTTTTCCTGCACCCAAACAGGGAGGACTGGGAGCAGGAAAACACAATGATAAACCTACAAGTCAACCGCTAAAATCGGGTTTTCAGGTAGACCACCCAGATAGGACTTGGCAGAACGATCGCGTTTTAATATGGGAATCAAATTTTAGCTCATTCTGGAAATTCAGCCTCCAACTCGCTGAGGTGGTTGTCTCATGGTTCGTACGCCTCCTTGAATTTTGCAGACCAGAAACTTTTTCGGCACCAGTATTATCTTATAGGAAATCTCTTCTTAAAAGAAGGCGAAATTTTACGCGTTTAACCTAGATTTTTTTTTTCTATAAAAAGATACTGGTAGTTTCCTGGAGAAATAACGGTATCCGTACGAACCATGTGTCTGTGCTGCCGGCTCGCGGTCTATAAACTAGAAAACAAGATTGCTGATTCCAGTCAACTTACTCTTTTTGAAAATAAAATTGAACAAGAGGGTAAGTGTGATCACAGATCGCACGAGGGTTTCGTTTAATATCTCTTTCAAAACACTTTATCCTTTTGCAAAATCTGTTAGTTTCACATTTCGCAACCAAGGGGTGCACTCTATTCTACAAAAACCTCTATCTGAACGAAACTCCTTTTTACAATCTATCAGTAGATATATTAGTTGAGGGGATCGGGCCCATAGCACCCGAGATAGGTAGGCGCCACTGGCGGTAAAAAGTGGAACTGAAATATGCAAGGCTATGTGCATAATATGAAAGAGTGGTCAAAAGAGTGTCGGCAAAAGTTAGAAAAGTACCCATCTAGTGCAATGGGTGGAGGTTAGATAAATTGCTTAAACTACACAAGTTAGAGCCCGGAGGGGTAAATAATATAAGACTTTTTGAAAATTTTATGATTTTTCGTGTGTTTGCATGTGTTCTGCTATAAGTATGCAAAATTTCAAGTCTTCACCTTAAATAGGGGCTTAGGTCAGGTAGAAAAAAAAGCTTAAAATACTCAAGTTTGAGCCCAGACGGGTAAATATAAGACTTTTTCAAAATTTTATGATTTGTCGTTTGATGCGAAGTGTTCAGCTATAAGTATGCAAAATTTCAAGTCTGCAACTTAATTAGGGGCTCAGTTTTAAGACAAAAAGGCTTAAAATACACAAGTTAGAGCCCAGAAGGGTAAATATAAGACTTTTTCAAATTTTTATGATTTGTCGTTTGATGTGATGCGTTCAGCTATAAGTATGCAAAATTTGAAGTCTCCAATATATATAGTTTCTGAGAACGGGCTCTGTGACGGACAAACAGACAGACAGAGGAGCGAGACGAATAGGGTTTCGTCAGATGAACGAAACCCTAAAAATTAAATGAAGAATTGCATGAAGTATTTAATGCAATTGAACATTAATCTCAATATGAATATATCATTTAATCTCAATATGAACAACAAAATGTAGATAATTTTGCTTAGTCTTTGGTTAAGTGTCAACCAGAAAAATTCAAAATTTACTTTAAAAGAATCGAATCAAAATACTAGTCTTTTAAAATCCCAAATACCAGATGTAAAGTTCCCAAAACTGACACTTTCAACGGTTATTGTTAATCTTGAAGAATGACTATCATTGACTTGTTTAAAGCTAGTGTGGATACCAATGAGAGTTTATCAGACTGCCAGAAATTGCAGCATTCGAAATCGACATGTACTTGTAAAAACAACGCACTTAAAATTATTCAGTGTCTTCCAATATTTGTTTCAAACTATAAGACAGCATTAGACTTATTGAAGGAGCGATATTCAAATAAGCGTGAGTTAATTAATATATCGATTAAGAAATTAATTGGAATGTCTTGTGTTTCGGAAAATGCACAGTCTATTTTAGTGTGTGTAGATGTCATAAACGAATGTGTGCGCTCGTTATGTGTGCTTAAACATGATGTTAGTGGATTTTCTGAAGTACTGATTATTTAATTACAGATAAATTAGATAAGGATACGAGATGTTGGTGGGGTAAAACACTAAAAAAGGATGAGGTGGGAATTCTTGAGATTTTGTTATCTTTTTTGAAGGATCGCACTAGAACACTTCAAAATAATAAAGAAGCA
The DNA here is from genome assembly GCA_963932465.1 of Maratus speciosus. Classification (NCBI taxonomy): domain Eukaryota; kingdom Metazoa; phylum Arthropoda; class Arachnida; order Araneae; family Salticidae; genus Maratus; species Maratus speciosus. The sequence continues at coordinate 7,126,650 of OZ010789.1, forward strand.
ATATTTTTATTAGTATTATAGAAGTACTTATTTAGCAGTACTTTACTACAGTAAAGGAAATAAAGAAAGGTAAAGTAATGACATTGTTGTTTGCTAGTAATATTTGTTCTGTATGCAATGAATCACATCTACGGTATAAATGTCTTAAATCCGTGCAGTTTAGTGTACAGGAGAGAATACAGTTGATTAGAAGTCTTTTATATTAGATGACACCTGTAAGAATTTAAGTTTTATTTTATTAAACATTGGATTAGTGAAAGTAATAATTAAGTGTGAATTACTTTTATTTAAATTCTTTGCTAGTATTAACATTAAAAGCAATTAGCCTAAAATGGAGTAAATCAAAAAATGTACTACTAAAGTGGTGAATGTATTAGAGGTGAAAACCTTATGGTATTGACTTATGTTAAGTTTTAGAATTGCAAAGATGAATTTACGAAGAGATATTCAGTTAAAATTATTATAAAATCTGGATTATGTGTGATTATTATGTGGATATAAACTGTGGTTAACAGTTTTGATGATTTTTTAATTTTTGAGTATTAGCTAATTTAGAAGATGATTTTGTGGCTGTGGATGATTGTCCTATTTAAATACGTGTAGTTTGTTTATATAATTTATGATTAAGTGATGCACAGAGAAATTTATAGTTAATTGTATTTGATAACGTAGAATATACAATGCGAAGTATATTGTTCGATAATTGGTTAAGTTCGTATGGATAAAGTATATTATAGTGTTTAATACATGCAGATTATTAAAAAATGCGTTCATGGAATTTATTTTGCATGTTAAGGATAGTAAGAGTAATATTATTAAAACTATGGTGCTTGAAGTGTGTATACTCAATATTGCAGACAGGCCCCAATTACCGAATAGGCAGGAGAAGCACGCGTTTCCGTTAGAAAAATTTTGAAAGGCCCCAAAATTGAGAAAACAGGGGACCCCAAATTTTATATTCAATTAATTTCATTCCAAAATTCTATCTAATTGCTTTTCAAATTTGTAACTCATTTATATATGCTTTTTTAAAAGTTTTTCATAAAAATACCTTTCATAACAAATTAATGTTCCATGTAACAGATCAGTTTCAACCATATGATAACGAGTCTTCAGTTTGTCCATTATTTTAGACTGGTCATCACATGTACACTGGTCATCAAAATTAAAGGATAATGAGAAAAAATATGCTGACTAAGTTAATATTGCAACCAATGCCCAATGCTGCAATTATTTATGTTAATTAAATACTATTGAACTCAAAATTGCACTTCCGCGCATACGTTAGCGTCGGAAATATGCAAATTAGATGATTGACAATGTGGTGCGCAATGGACGAATGTTGGAAATCTGGTCTGTAGTTTTGTTTAAAGTGAATGTGGTATCTGAATGCGATCAGTATTCATTAGTTATGGATCAAAGGCATCATTTAAGTTAAGATCAAAAGTGGCGAATAATTGGTAGAATCGAGGAAGGTCAAAAACCAATAGAGGTCGCCCAAGATTGGAATATCCCTCAGAGTGTCATATGAAGAGCTTCGAGGCGCTTTTTAAGCATTGAATCTGTTGATAGACAGCCAGGTCAAAGAAACCATGAGCAACAACTGCATCCAAAGACCGTTTTTTGCCATTGTGGCTCGAAGAAACCACGAAGCGACTACAAGAGATTTGGTTTCAGACTTTCAGGCTGCCACAAGAACTCGAATTAGCCGTTCTATTTCTGCACGAAGGCTTAACGAGGATAGACTGTATGCGAGAAAAACAAAAGTTTGAGTCCCACTCATTCCAGCTTCCCAAGGGTCCCGTTTAAACTGTCGCCCTCGCCAACTTCAATGGAGGCAAGAAGACTGGGTTCAAGTATTGTTTACTGACGAGTCCAGATATAGTCTGAACACTGATTCTAGACGTGTTTTGATCTGAAGAGATGAAGGAAGGCGCAACTTGCCCTTCCCTTGTCCGTCAAATATCCCGTTCGAGCCCATTCTTCTTGGCTCCATTGAACATGACGACAGCAACAGTTTAAACGGGCCCTTTAGGAAGCTGGAGTGAATGGGACACAAATTTATGGTTTTCTCGCATACAGTCCATCCTCGTTAAGCCTTCGTGCAGCAGTAGAACGGATAATTCGAGTTCTTGAGGCAGCCTGAAAGTCTGAAACCAAATCTCTTGTAGTCGCTTCGCGGTTTCTTCGAGCCACAATGACAAAAAACGGTCTTCAGATGCAGTTGTTGCTTTTCGTCTCCCTTGACCAGGCTGTCTATCAACAGATCCAGTGCTTATAAAGTAGCTCAAAGCTCTTGATATGACACTTTGAGGGATATTCAAATGTTGGGCGACGTCCTTTTGTTTTTGACCTTCCTCGATTCTACCAATTATTCGCCACTTTTGACCTTATCTTAAATGATGTCTTTGAGCCATAACTAATGAATACTGATCACATTCAGACACCACATTCACTTTAAACAACACTACAGACCAGAATTCCAACATACGTCCATTGCGCACCACATTGTCAGTCATCTAATTTGCATATTTCCGACGCTAACGTATGCGCGGAAGTGCAATTTTCAGTTCAATAGTATTTAATTAACGTAAATAATTGCAGCATTGGGCATTGGTTGCAACATTAACTTAGTGAGCATATTTTTTCTCATTATCCTTTAATTTTGATGACCAGTGTATGTTTATTTTGCATATTGATTATTTTTTTCACAAAGTAAAATATTAATATTTTAAACTATTACAAAAATTGAAAGAAGTATTTCAGAATATTGATATTCTATGCTGTACATGTGTGTTGAATTCAACTTTTTTCCCAACTTATGCTAATAGAGCGGGAGGCGGCAGCGCAGACAATGGAGTTCACGACTGAAATTCTAGAATGAGTTAAAACTCCATTCGCATATTAAAACGCAATCGATGTGCCAAGTCCTATCTGGGTGGAAAACACCTGAAAACCCGATTTTATTAGTTGACACGTAGGTTTATCATTGTGTTTTCCTGCGCTCAAAGGTATAAAAACATAGAGGACTGGGACCAAATAACATGAACGATACCCGCGAACAAAATAATAAATATTATATATATGTATAATACATGTTCGATACAAATACAAAAGTTGAAAATTTCCCAAATTGCTGGTATTGTAGATTCAAACATCAAAAGTGAATGATTTCAATGTTTAAAAATAAAATCAATCGCATGTACATATTAGAATAGATGATATTTTCAGGTTATTATTAGTTTCCGCATTCGAAAACTCTAGCATTCTTCGTATCTGTTGCTCTCTTTTCATTAAAAAGGAAAGAATCTTTCCTTTTTTCGCCTCATTCATTCCGGGCACGACCGCGATCTCCAGAACATTCCTCTTCTGTAAAGAAGACTGAGATAAGAGGTGCCGAAACGTTTGCCGGAGGTGCGAGTAGCAGAAAAACCTTTTTTCTCGTTGCCTTCGTTGAACACATTTCTTGTAAGATGTGTTTGCTCTGATCCAAGCTCTGTGGAGTGGAGCGAAAAGAACCTGTAGGAATGTTCGCAAATGAGCATTCTTTCGTTTGCGGTCACATTTTTACTTTAAAAAGTACTTGATACTTTTGAAGTTTTTTTTTTTTTTTTAATGTGAGCAACTAGCTGATCCTCCATACGTTGTCCGGTCCGTGATAATAACCTTAAATATATCTAAAATCAGTGTTGAAAGATTTCATATTTTAAAGCGAAATCACTGCCTTGAGCAGCGTACGCCGAGCATACTATGCCGCTCCGGTTTATTTTAATTTTAAATTTTTAAACGAAAATCTTTCTAAACGAACCTAAGGCAGCGCCCTTCAGCCTTTCTTCTTTGACCCACTAATTTGTATGATTATATATTTTTAAAGGATAATCTATCGAAACGAACATAGATTTGGAGGTCCCACTGACTTCGGCAGCGTACACCGCTCATGCTACGCAACTCTCGGTCTATTTTGTTTCATATGAGTTTTATATTAACATATTGGCTCCTTCCCCATTTTATGACAGGAACCCGTATTTGGACCATAGCCAATTTTTTGGACTATTTTAAACAGTCTTGGAAGCACGTTTGCATTTTCCTCGAACTAAATTTGATGACAAAAAAATAAAAAATAAATAACTAAAATAAAAAAAAGACAGCCAAATTCTTTTTATACAGATACAGAGGTTACAGTCATGCGTAACATTGTTTTTCAATTCCTACTATTAGTTCACACTCTCCCTATATATATATATATATATATATATATATATATATATATATCTTGTTCAAATTTTCTATCGTTCATAAAATGCGTATTATTCATCCTATCAAGTTGAAATAATTTTTTTTAAAACTTGTACTGGATGACAATGGATGTTAATACAGTTTTTTCAAATATTAATTCATTCATTAAATTTTAATTAATTAATTTTAATTTTATAGGGGAGACAAAATGGCGGAAATTGGTTATTGAACAGCATTTAATGCATCTTCCTATCTATAAGGGGTTACCATAGGGAGGACACTGTTCTGTCGCCCAATACTGCCAAGTTTGTCGCCAACTTGGCGACCCAAATGAGTCACCAAAAGGGACGCCAACTTCGCGACATCTGTAATATTTCGCCAAATTCCCATAGACTTCTATTATAAACCTACTTGTTTATAGAAAATCAACAAATTGAGACATTTTAATGCAACAAAAACTAATATTAGCTTAAGGGATTCTATTAAATTTTTCTTTGATTTAAGTAATTTTGCACTTAGTGTAAGTTTAACTTTAATGGATAACGGGTACTTTCTACTTTCCACCTGTCGAGAGGGTTCATAAAAACAACCCCTAAACTTACATTTTTTTACAATTATTTTAAATCTAAGTTTTGGTACAGATTCAAATTAGAATAATAATCAATTTCATGGAATTAGTAAAAGGGTCCACGTTTAAGGAAAAGAGTGAATTGCATGAAGATAACAGAATACAGTGTATCGTATACAAACTTTTTTTGTATATTCAGTCAAACATAACAGGGTGAGCTTGTCATAACTTAAAAAATAAAGTTTTTTTTAGACAAATTTGCAGCAGGCGTAGGTTTTTTTTTGTGTGTGAAATTCAATAACGTCGTGAAAAGAGACGGAAGGTGTCCGGTCATTTCGGTAATGTGGAATTTAATTGGCTGTCAGTTTAATTCGGAAATAGGGTGTGTGTCTCTTTTAGCTCTATTTAGATTAGGAGAGTGGATTCTTTTACCACTTTTCTTGAAACTTAAATAAAAATATGTCTCTTTCAAGTTTCATTAAGGGGACAAGGGACCTTCAGACTTATTTTTTTATTTTTTTTTTTTAAATTACATTTTAAATGTTATTCAAGGGCACCCTCTATGAATTATGGCATATCCGGCAATATGGCATATCAGACAAGAAGTAATAAAAAAATATATTTTTTGGAGAAAAGTAACGAATTTTTCCGAATATTTGTAAGCGTTATGGAGAATTAAAACTCCCACTATTTTGTATGCCAGTTTGGTTTACATATATAAATATAAACTGTGCATACGTTTTTGCAGCTGGAGAAATAGGATACGCTGAAAATTTTCTAAAATATAGAACATAATTTTTTTCTTACATTTATATTAAAATATATAAAATTCAATGCACAGTTTTATGTAAAGAAATATTGAGGATTTTAATGGATATGGAATGAACATCGTGCATCGTTCTTCATAACACTTAAAATATGGAAAAAATCGTTATTTTTCTCGAAATTTTTTTATAGTATTTCTTGTGTGATAAATATATCCCACAATTCATATAGAGTGCTCTTAAGTAGTATTTAAAGTGCAATTAAAGAAAAAAAAAAGAGCTTGCAGCTCCTTTGTCCTTGTTGTGGTATATCGAAGCCTAATGTCTTGATGCCTATAGGCTCAATTTCAGAATCATAGCTGCTATATTCACATAGTTTTGGAGGAGGAGTGAAAGGGGGGGGGTGAAAAGCTGATTTTTAGCTTCTAGGGCTAGATTTGTGACAGTGGATGAGACGTAACGACTGTCGCTTGGACTCGGGATCATAGCGATGTAGCCACATCTCATCAACAGTCCAAATGTAGCCACATAAGCTCAGAACCAGCATTTCACACTCACCCCCCTTCTAAACCATTAACTGATGTCACGCGGTCTCCCAGACCCCGCGACTCCCTGCTGTAAACACTTCTACAGCTTTTTACTTTTCTGTACTGAAGTTAAATAATATGAATAAAATACTTTTTTCATGCAATTTAATTCACATGCTCCTAAGAGAAGGGCAACGATATTGTTAGGACAAAATTTAAATTAATTCAACCATTTGAGTTATTTTTTTTTATTCATTTTATTCGAGGGGTCTGAGAGACCGGATCACATCAGTTGCGTGACAAATTTTAGTCACATCAGTTAAAGGTTAAAAACTCCCCCCAAAATAGGTCTTTAAAACTTCACCCGTCCCTCCAAAACTACGTGAATATAGCAGCTACGGTTCTGAAATTGAGCCTATAGGCATTTAAGAGATTAGGCCTCGATATTCCACATCAACCATCACAGTACAAATATTTTATATACATTAGGGACAATAATTATTGAACCACCTACGTAGGACGAATCTATCATAAAAATATCAGTACGAAACAAATAAAAAATAAATAAATAAAAGTTATTGCAGCAGGGTTATGAAATATTCACTCACTCCAGCATTCTTCATATGCTTTCTTTAAAAGGACTCGTTCCTTTTTTCCGTACAATTCATTCCAGGCACAACCACGAATTCCAGAACATTCCTCTTCTAGTCTAAGAGATCCGCGCATACGAGGTGCCAAAATGTTCGCCTGAGGTGTGTATGTGTGTCTTTTTTTCGCCTCTCCTGGCACGGAAAACGCCTTCGGTCCGCCACACGTTCAGGATAATGGGAAGAGAGATCTCTTTAAAAATAGAGCGAAAGAAACCTGTTGGAATTTTCTTCATTCATAAACGAGCATTCTTTTAGTGCGATCCTATCATACCTGGTCAGGGTTTATTTTATTTTTACTTTTTAACGTAGAACGTGCCAATAAAAGACAATTTTTAAAAATAAATACGCGCAGCATACCGTCAACCAGCGCTACTTTGGTCCATCCCATAAAAAAGGTTTTATTCTTTGTATTGAACAAACAATACAAGATAATTCTGAGTTTTTGCCTTTGAAATATATTTTAGATCCTACTATAGGGTATTTGAATAGTTTGGGGGTAATTAAAATATTTTTAGTGGCAACACTGGATGTGTTTTTAAACAGCTGTTTTCATGAGTAGATTTTAACTCCCAAACTTTCTATACTGAGACAATCTGGATAAGAGATACAAATAAGGTAAGTGTCAAAATATTACCTTTAGTAACCTGTAACCCATGTGTAATCATAGTTTTTCCTTTAACATTTTATTTTGACAGGAAATGTTAACGTTTTCATAAAGCTAACATGAAAACTAGTATTTCGGGGATACTTTGTGCCATCCCTTTTTGGGTCCGGAAATAGCCCCAATTACTTAGAAATGCCTTTAAAACAACCAAATCTCTTAAAATATGTTTTAAGTAACATCTTTTTCAAATGTTACTGCGGCAAAATGTTACGTTAATTGTTTTTGTTCCAGTTGCTGAGGATAGCATGACGAAAACTGTTTCTCGTTTCATTAATATTAACAGTTGGTTTATTGTGTTTAAATGTTAAGAAGAAAACATTTGTTTATCAAATTTGCAGTGTTAATTTATTAGCAAATGCTATTACAAGGGGGTTTCAATAAAAATGTATTAATTTACACATGACATGTGTTCATTTTATATGAAACTAAGTGGATGGTCCAAAGAAGCCCCCGGCAGGGGCTACTTTGTTCTAAACTGTAAAAATAGTTAAAAAATAAAAAAATTAAAAAATTCCTCTTTAAAACCATACAGTTTGCTACTTTGTTTCATGTTAATTGTTTACAAATCCATTTCGACGTTGAAAAATCATATATGATATTTTTTAATAATGGAAATGTGAGTAAAACCGGGAAAAAGTGGCCCAAGTTCGCCCCGGTTGACGGTAATGATAACTTTTATAGTAAAAAATCATAAATTACATGAGCGAAATAAAATTACTCATAACAAATAAACCTTTTTTTTTATAGCTTTACGATTTTGATTTAACCAATAGAAAAAATAAATACTGGGCAATTCCATACAAGTGTCAACTTTGATCCAATTTTTTTTTTTTAATTTTCATAAATTAAGTTAAACTAGTCGGATGTACCAATCCCAAAACTTTCTTCTATCTCATACATGTTAATAGTACTTCAAAATTCGCTATCACACTGCCAAAATTAAATGGCAATCTATGCATCTCATGAGGATTCTAAAGATATGAAATTTCGTGCATTAGTTCTTGAGATTTGACTATCGCTGAAATCGTCTAAATCCAGCAAAATGCTGCCTAGCAGCGCCACCTATTGGGTTATTTATACCAAATCCTAATCAGCAACAATTTATGTCAACGTCTGACTGAATCTGAACTTCGGAGAAAATCCGTGCATTAGTTTTTGAGATACAGCTATAGCGAAAATCGTGAAAATTCCTGCATAGCAGCGCCACCTATTGGGTGATTAACACCAAAACCTAATTAACAACAACTTGTGTCAACATACAACTAAATCTGAAGTTAGATGAAAATTCGTCCATTAGTTCTATAGATAGAGATATTGAGGCAATCGTGAAAAAGGCAGCACAGAAGCGCCACCTGTTGGGCGATTTACACCAACACATAGTAGCAAGTCATATCAAGGGCTAACTGAATCTGAAGTTTGATGAAAATCCGTGCGTTAGTTCTTAAGATAGAGCTATTGGGGAAATCGTGTAAATCCTGCAAAATTCATCATAACAGCGCCACCTGTTGGATGATTCACACCAAAACGTAATCATCATCAATTCATATTAAGGAAGGACTAACTAAATCTGAAGTTTTATCAAAATCCGTGCATTAGTTCTTGAGATAGAGCTATTGTGAAAATCGTGAAAAATGCAGCATAGCAGCGCCACCTGTTGAGCGATTTACACCAAAAACTAATCAGCATCAACTTGTATTAGGGACTAACTGAATATCAATTTTTATTAAATTCCGTGCATTAATTCTTGAGATAGAGCGCCCACAAAATTTGTGTCACATACACACAGACAGACAGACTCACAGAGTCACAGACAGACATTTTGTAAAAACATGTTTTTTGGAATCTCTGACCCCGAAAACGTGTAAATTCGTCGAAAACCGGAATTCGAAAATTTTCACGAATCCAATACTTTCTTCTTGTAAAGATAGAAGAAAGTAAAAATATATTGAAATATATTCCAAGTTTTCAAATTTATGTTTTAGATTCAAAACTTTTAGTTTATTTGCAACTGGCAACAGTCCAAATAAACAACATGGCTGAAAGGTAAAATGCTTGTAGTGGTGTACAAATAGTATTCTTGAAGAACTCTTGGAAAAAAATATATAATTGTTGTTCATTTTGAATTTTTTAAATAAATGAATGCATCTCTCTATTAAAAAAAAAAAAAAATGTAACTAACACTGACATCGCCGTCGCCGGTTTTGAATTTTTTGTGACCGAAGGTCTTTCTTCGTTAATATTAAGAAAAATATTGCACACAAAAATATAAAAATCGGTGGTATTATAGAGAAATGTTTGATAAACACGCTGATGCAGACAGTTTTCAAATCGAAGAATTATTTTAAGAGATATTTAATGCTAAAGTTGGACAAAATCGTTCAATTAAAAAAGTTTTATTGGAGCAAAAACTATACTTGGGAATTGAATCATTTTTAGGCCATTTTATACGTTTGAAGTTCTCGGTGTGCAGACTGCAGGGTTGCATTAAATAATATTTTTTATATGTTTGTGTCACTTTTTAAGTAGTTATAAGTATGTTATAAAGTTTATTAATAACAAGGTGAAAATTTCCTTCACGACACTAGTGTTTAATACAGCGTTTTGACTCTATTAAAAAATTTGAAATTGAGAATTCGCATAAAGCAGCACCTGATAAATATAAACCTATCAAAAAACTGGTAGGTTGCCATTCATATTTTTTTTTCGAATATTAATTTCATTAATCACAATTTTTTCATAATTTCTTTTAAAATGAGAAATTCACTATAATATGTTTGGGTTTTTCAGTAGTATAACAACACAAGAAATGATCCCATGAGGATTATAATTTCAGGAGATATCATAAAAATTTGAAAAAGTAATTTAACGTTAGAATCTCTACATTTTGAATGTTTATGATTGAAAACCTATCGTCCAAATAACTTGAAATTCTTTTTAGGCATAGTTTGAGCTGAAGATTTAAAATACATTTTCAAAATTGGATACTGCCATTGAAAAAACAACATTCGGTGTGGTTTTGATTTGCAGATGCCCCTCCCCCCCTAATCCAGTTTTTTAGACACCATGTAAAAGTAGACTTTATTTCCAATCGTTTGGTACAAATAACCTTCTTCTACTATAATTTGTTGCAGAGTTAGTAGGGAGTGTTTATTTTTTTCCACGATTATACATCGTAGACCATCCATATGCGTGTTTGTCATTAATTCCTTATTATATTTTTTTGTTATATATTAATAAATATTGTTACTTTCTTCTATCTTCAATAGAAGAATGTATTGTAATCGAAATTTTTATCGACTTCCGATTTTCGACGGATTTAAAGGTTTGAGGTGTCAGAGATCCCAAAAATCATGTTTATACAAAATGTCTGTCTGTCCGTGTGTATGTGTGTCGCCATTGAACCATCGGAAAGTGCAGAAAGTTATGCATAGAATTGAACCAAACATATTTATGTATGTATTTGGCTGTAGCAAGCAGGTCCTCATTCAATTTAGAAATATTCTACCGGAAGGGGCCGCTGTAATAGCAATTTTTGTGCGATTTTCATTATTGTACCACCAAAAAGCAAAAAGTGTAAAAAGTTATGCATAGAATCGAAACAAATTTTATGTGTATGTTTTTGGCTATGGCCAGTAGGTTCTCCTTGAATTTGAAAAAATTAAGCTGGAAAGGGGGCTTGTAACAGCGATGTCTGTGCCATTTTCCTTATTGTGACATTGAAAAATGTATGAAGTTATGCATAGAATTGAAAGAAACTTTTTGTGTATGTTTTCGGCTATGGCCAGTAGGTTCTCCCTGAATTTGAAAAAATTCTGTCAGAAGGGGGCACTGTACTAGCGATGTTTGTGTCATTTTCATTATTGTCCCATCGAAAAGTGTATGAAGTTACGCATCCCTCATAGCATGCATGGTCACGGTGACGTCGTTGTGACGTCACTGTAAGTCACCGTGGTCACGTCACATCTGTGACCAAAATGCCACCACTCAGTGATGTCACATTGTGACTGAGATGTGAACTTCTTAGAAAACTTAAAAAAATTGAAAAAATTCTTCAAAACATGTAATTTACTGTAAAATTATATTTTTCTGGCAATTAAAAGAAAATTGTGACGACACTATTATGTCACTGCATGTAACGTATGTCACGTCACATATGTGATAAAAAACCCACCATATTGTAAGTCACAGTGTGACAAAAATATGAACTTCAAAAATCTTTGAAAATGAAGAGAAATATTTTAAACAGTCCCGAGTTACAGCGACATAAGGAATGAAAATATATTAGTGGATAGCAACTAGTAAATTCTGTCACGAAAGGGGGAAGGGGCATAATAAATAAAATGCACGATACAAGCATTAATAAACTAAATTTTCATGTTATATTTTATCAATTTGATGGATTAAGCGGTCTCACAGAGTGCTCACAATAGTTATGCGCAATTTTTGTCACATCAGTTAAGGGTTAAACGGTATTTTAAACAGTCCCGAGTTACAGCGGCATAAGGAATGAAAATATATTAGTGAATAGCAAATAGTAAATTTTGTCACGAAAAGTGGGGGGGGGGGAGGGGACATAATAAATAAAGTGCACGATGCAAGCATTAATAAACTAAATTTTCATGCTATATTTTATCCATCTGATAAATTAAGCGGTCTCACAGACCGCTCACAGTAGTTATGCGGCAATTTTTGTCACATCAGTTAAGAGTTAAACAATATTTTAAACAGACCTGAGTTACAGCGGCATAAGGAATGAAAATATATTAGTGGATAGCAAATAGTAAATTCTATCACGAAAGGCGGGGGGGGGGGGGGGACATAATAAATAAATTGCACGATACAAGCATTAATAAACTAAATTTTCATGCTATATTTTATCAATTTGATATCTAAGACAGTAAAAGTATTCTTTTTTCATGATTTTAATTTTATCTAGCATTGCAATTTAATATAATAATCCTCCACTGATTGTTACACTCTCATATAATTATTGCGCATTTCAGATTCAAATCAGTTGTTTACAAAAACAAATAAATAATAAAAACACACCTGCTCAAATCGTCTGCTTCGCGATATTACCATATAATAAACAAGAGAATACGCGGGAAGCCACTTCACTCCACTGTTTAGAACACCACCACGCCTACAGCACTTCTTTTAATATAAAAGAAAGACATCTGCCGTTTTAGGATATTACAAATATACGGATATCATTGATGAAGCATATATGTAAGTCTTATTTAATTTAAATATTTTGTTCCTGTTTTGTATATATTATAATGATGAGTTAAGTAGTTTTATGTTACACATATAGAAAGAGACTGGTCTGTATTGTTTTCAGAAGGATATTTTTATTCGATTCTGTTGTATCTTAATCTGCCATCGCTCGAAAAAAAAAAAAAAAAGCTGGCGCAGAGACTGATTCGTGCCTACATTCATAGTAGAATGAATGTAAATATTAATTTTTAGTCTCTTGAGATTGAAAATGTGTTGAAACAGTGGTGTGGAATTTTTTTCGGCTTTTTAATGTTTTCTAGTTACTAACACTTATAGCATCATTATTATTTTGGAGTTAAATATGAAATTAGAAATTGTTTCAGATTAGAAATTAACATTATGTAAGCATTTTTTTTTTTCTGTTTGTGATTTTAATCAAACATTTAATTGTAGACACTCAGAATCAGTTATTAAATTTTCTTCGATTGTAAATTCATTTTCTACGTTTTCGATATATGTAATCACTGGAATAAAAAAATTAAATATATTTAAGTATTGAAATAAAGTGTTTTTCATGCCTGTGATAACAAGTTTATAGCTTAAACTGCTTTAGTATATTTTTTAAAAAGTTGGTATGTACTTTCGTAATATAGGACTGAATATTTTTTTAAAGCGATTAATAACTACTTTCTACATTAAAATGTTTTTTAAACAATAAAAATAGTTAATATGCAATCATTTATTTTACGTTTATATGTTCTTTTTAATACTTTTCAACAAAGTTGAAAAGTGTTTATGACTTCGGTTTATCTGGCCGTCTGTCCGCGGTCTAACTATCGCAAATATACTCGGATTGCCTTGAAATTTTTGGATGTTATTGACGTTTACCATAGCACGGCCCCTATTTGTAATGAAGTTTGTAGCGTGTTTAATTCATCTACAGGAACAGTCAAGAGTATTTCGTTACACTACGGCCTACGGGAAAAAATCGTTTCAAATGATTTTTAACGATTTTACACGCTTTCAAACAGAATAAAATTGATATGAATTTATGAAACGCACTAAAATATGCATTCTGAAGAGTATGTGGTGCAACGAATAGTTATTGTTCATTTACAGGGCTAAAAAAGGGATTCCAATACATTATTATACAGGGATGGAGGGAATTATTTGCGGCGTACTTTAATTATGTTAATCTATTTCATATATAATGAAATTGATATAAGTCGCTGAGGTTTACACACTATACATTATTTCATGATAATACGAAATGTATATAGCATTTACAGGACACACAAAATATTTCCGATACTATATTGTATCCGAAGTTCATTAGGGATGATTGGTGGAAATGCATTTTTAATTATGATATGCGCTTTTATGATTCACTATATTTATGCATAGAGTATGGTATATATAAATGCTATAATTCATATACAGGACTACATAAAAGTATTCGTAAAGGTTACTGGGTATATGCGCAAATTGATAAAGATAGTTTTTAAATGAGTTATGGATTTTTACGTTGAACTGCATTTAATTTACTAAGAAATGTTTGTAGAATATAGATAAAATGATATACAGGGTCACGTAAAGAATTGAATACATGGCCATCTATAAATTATAATTTCTGGAAATGTGATTTCAGCAGTTTTAAGAGTGTTTGAATTAAATTTTAACTAAGCAGTAGCGCGTAATAAACGTTCTAGGTAAACTACAAGATTATACAAAAGTACTCAAGTATGTTTCCATATATTAGTATAAATTGCTGAAAGAGAATTTCAACCTGTTATGCGTTTTCTTACAAAAATAAATTTTCCCATTATATAATATGTATATCAACTTACAGATCAAAAGAATTACTGTTCAAAAGAATTAAAAAACATATTTGGCTATGGACGGTAAATGCTGAAATCAGTTTTTCAAATGTTTTATGTGTTTTCTAAAATATTTACTTAGTTATCTTATTTACGTTATTTCCCTAAATTACGATGTCTTGTTAAAGCATTCAGGAAGCGTTGAAAAGTGTTTAATAATCTATGCTTAACGCATGATTTTTCTTAATTGTTTTTTCTATTTCGCAGATCAGTCTTTTCCTATAAAACATACCAAATCTATTTAGCTCATATTCACAAAATACAATATACACGGGAATAAAAAATTTAAATAAATATGGCTTATCATGTCATGTTTAATAAAGCAATGACTAATCACAACACATTAAAATTTTACACATTCTTAATATCAAGCTTGAACTCAAGATAAAGCTTAAATCTTAATAAAAAAAGATGTCATTTGATAAACATTGTTTTTTAAGTGGAAAAATTTAAAATGTTTTAGAAGAATAGGACTCCAAAATAGCGATATTTTGCTAAAAAGTACGGTAAAAAGATAAGAATTTATATTTCAAACAAAACTTTATTTTAAAATTGTGCATTTTAAAATTCATCACAGTGTTTATGGCAAGAACCATCACAGTATTAATACTCCGAATTTTTTCCAGAGAGAAACATTCGGCTTGCATACAATATTTCAAATGAAAATCAAATTTTAAATTATTTGCTTAAAAGGCGCAAAGGCCAACTTAGTAAAAAAGATTCAATGCCGGGAATCGAACCCCTGTCATCAGTATAGCGCACGGACATTCTACCGACTAAACCACATGGAACGATACCCAGGCTGGAAAATTTCTTGCTATTACATGTTGGCAAGGCTACAAAAGCAGCACAAGATGGGATATTTATCGTGAGCCACCGACATGGGGCAAACACGAAACTTAATTAAATCCAGCATCGGTTGAATCTATATTAATACTTAGAAATTTTTCCAGAGAGAACCATTCGCCTTGCATACAATATTTCAAATAAAAATCAAATTTAAAATTAAAATTGCCTTTTAAGCATGTAATTTGAAATTTGATTTTCATTCGAAATATTGTATGCAAGGCGAATGGTTCTCTTTGGAAAAATTTCCAAGTATTAATATAGTTTCAATCGATGCTGGATTTAATTAAGTTTCGTATTTGCTCAATGTCGGTGGCTCACGATAAATATTCCATCTTGTGCTGCGTTTGTAGCCTTGCCAACATGTAATAGTGAGAAATTTTCCCGACTGGGTATCGTTCCATGTGGCTTAGTCGGTAGAATGTCAGTGTGCTATATTGATGGCCCGGGTTCGAGTCCCGGCACGGAATCTTTTTCACTATGTTGGCCTTAGCGCCTTTTAAGCAATTAATTTGAAATCTGTTTTTCATTTAAAATCATCACATTGTTTATGACAAGTTCGTAACAAATGACACATATTTCACAAATTGGTCACAATGTGACTTCAAACCATTGTCACTTTCGTCACAGGTTCGTCACAAAGCTAATGCCAAAATAGTCACAAATGACACACTTTTCACAAATTAGTCACACCGTGACTTCACAGAGTGGTCACAATGTGACGTCACAAACGGCCTCTAAAACGGCCATAACGACCTCGCATTGTAGTCACTGTGACGTCACATCGACGTTACGTGACGTCACATCGACGGTCACAAAATCACAGTGTGACTTCACAACGACGTCGCCGTGACGTCACCATGCCTTACGGGATAGAATTGAACCAATTTTTTTGTGCATGTTTTTGGTATGGCCAGCAGATAAACCTTTAATTTAGAAATATTCCGCAAGAAGGGGGCGCTGTAATAGCGATGTCTGTGCCATTTTCATTATTGTATCATCAATCAGTGCATGAAGTTATGCATAGAATTGAACCAAATTTTTTGCTTATGTATTTGGCTGTGGCCAGCAGTTTCTGCTTGAATTTGAAAATAGTTTGCCAAAAGGGGTTACTGTAATAGCGATTTTTGTGCCATTTTCTTTATTTTATCATCGGAAAGTGTAATGTAGTTAAGAATAGAATCTATATATATATTACGCTATCGTACGTGGCACAAAAATTGCGATTATTTGTTAATTGTTTAATGGCAACGCCCGAATGAAACGCATCTCATTGGGCAATCTCAATCATTCATCTCAACAGCATTTAATGCAACTCCATGCCTATAAGGGAGTGTTACCGTAGGGGGACCAATGTTCTGTCGCCCAATGCCACCAAGTTTGTCGCCAATTTGACGATAGATCGCCCAATTAGGCGACACAAATGAGTCGCCAAAAGGAACGCCAACTTGACGATATCTCTAACATTTCGCCCAATTCCCATAGACTTCCATTGTAAACCAATAGGGTTTACTGGCTTACAGAAAGTCAACAAATTGAGATATTGTAATGCAACAAAAACGAATATTAGCTTAAGGGAATCTATTAATTCTATTTAAGGGAATCCAAGTAAATTAAATTATGAATAAAAGTAACATGATACAATGCTTAACATGCTTTCCCAAACATAATTTTTAAGGGAGATCAAACGGGTCGCCAAGCGCGGCTATTTTATATAATTACGAAAGCACCCAAAAACACCTTAATATTTCTTCAGATGTTATTTTACATTATTGTAGGGAATATTTATTATTATATCACGTCGTAACAGATTGAGTCAAAAATCATGGCTGAAAAAAATTTAAACTGCTTAGTATTTCTAAATTGCTTACTGAGCAAGGCTTCGTGTCGAGAAAATTAAACTGGGTATTTTCAGTTTTGTAATTAAAATATAATTATCAAATGAACCTACTTTTTGATAATTAAATACAGATCCGGAACACACAGATGTAAATAACGTCAGAAATTAAAGAAGTGCGCTCGAAATCGATTACGAATTTCCATTTTTACTTACTCGAACCGAGTTAAATTAAACAGAATCGTGTAAAAAAAAGAACGTTAAAGCATTGATTTGTGTAGAACACAGCTGTTGTTTCAGTTAAAACGAACATAAAAGTAACATGCCCGCGGAGTATGAACATTTTACCCCATGTTAATTACATTTTGTAACTTTATTTTCGCAGAGAATCTATATTTTGTGGTATTTGTACAATATTGGATTTTTTCCCCTTATTTACGAAATACAGATTGAACATTGGATATCTATAGAGTCAGCCATTTTTCCGAGGCATCGTTAAGAGCCTGCAATATACAAAGGATGACACAGGCAAGCTAATGTTAAAGCATTGCACTCGATATTTCCAAGTTTCTAGTTTGCATTTCAATATTTTTAAATGATTCTTTTTATGTTTTTCCGATTTCGGTTGTAGTTTCAAAGAGGTCACTTTCAATTTCGGCACCAACAAAACCATTTTTTTAAGAAATTGAAAATCTCACCAGAATAAAACTCCAACTTTATGTTCAATAAACATACATGATAAATTACCAGTATTAGCATTAACATTAATATTTTTTTGTTATTCTTGCGTGCATCCATTTTGTGAGTGGAAATGGAAATGTTTCATTGAAAATCTATAGCATCTAGAAAACCGATATTCGAGTTTTGGAGAAAAAAAAATTCATACCCTGAGTAAAAATAAAATTTTAAATATTTTATTATAAACTCTATTCATGAGATATCGAAGTATTACTGGTGTTTTTTTTTAATATAAAACTATTTTAAAATGTCAGTTCGGGCGATATTATTATAGCGTTAAAAATTTATTTCATTTTAACCCTTTATTCCCCGACGGCACTTTAAAGTACCATTAAAATAATTCGTTATAAAATTTCTTTAATACATCGTTTAGTAGTAATGCAGTTCAGAGTGAGTTATAGATACTTCATTTTATCTTGTTCCAAAAGCATTATTGCTTGTATAAAACAAAAATATTTTTAAAAGAATGATTTCTTATGCCTTTGCATCTGTTCAGCTTTCTTGAAGTTGAGAGGTTGTTTCATTTCGGAAATATTTCTATATTTCGATTGTAAGAACATTACATTTGTACATTTCCTAATTCTAAAAACTATTTTAAATAAAATACTTGAGTGGCGTTATAAATAGTGCACAAAATCCCTATACGTTCAAATTTAATGAATCAATTTTAATTGGCAAAATCCTTCTAAAATTTATTAAATGACTGTGCAAATCTTCTAATGGAGTTTCAAAAATTCGCGGAAAATGGTTTTAGAAGATGAAATTTTTATGAATTCATAATTTGGGAATAAAGGTTTAATGATCAGAAAAAAGCTCGTAAGTGATATTAAATTATTTTTATTTATATTTATAAAATGGAGTAAATGTTTTCTTTCTAACTGTGTGTCGGCGATGGCCAGGTTAAAAAAAAAAAAATAAATCTTTGACAAAGTATTAAAGCCAATATTGACTCGCCAATTTGTTCTCACCCCGCTAGCCATTGCCTTACTATTTTTTATACGTTTTTTATTGTGTGATTTTGAATTTTTCTGATTCACGATTTGCGCTGTTTCTTGTACTTTGTGATGCCATATTCGTAATTTATGTGATATACAATTTGCAACTTGCGAGTTGAATCTTGCGATGTGATGATTTACGATTTATAACGTTTGTGATTTTTGAGATTTATGATTTTTCAATTTTTAAGTTTACGTTTGCTTGCGATGCGATTTGCGAGTTGCAATTTACGACTGCCATGTTAACTGCGTTTTGCGTTGTAATTCTCGTAACTTGCAATTATAATTGTGATTTTTGAGATTTATGATTTTGCGACTTTTACACTTACGTTTATATTTGCTGGCGATGTGATTTTCAACTTTCAAGTTTCGATTTGCGATTTGCATTTCACGAATGCCATGCATCGGCGTTTTGCAATGTAATTTTTGTAATTACAATTTGTATTCTTTTTGTATATACAATATGTTTGGTTGGTTGTGTTTTATGACGGCCAATTATCTACACGAGGGATATAGGCCCTAAGGGTGAGAGCCCTCCGTGGGTGTCTTTCTAAGGGAACCTAACCCGTATTTACGCATGGAAATCCACGGTTCGAAGAAAACCACGAAAACTCCGAACGATTAGGCCGACGGGCGCGATTGGGTTCGAACCCAGCACCTCCCGTCTACCAGCTTCGAAAGCAGAACCTCTCGGCCACCAGCTTCGAGAGCAGAACCTCACGGCCACTGGTGGGGCCTATATATAATATGAGACTTGCGATTTGTAATGGACGACTTGCAATTTACGATTTGTGAATTGAACTTTGCAGTTTTCGACTTGCAATTTACGATTTTTTAATTGTGATTTTCGGCTTCTAAATTATGATTTATGGGTGCGAATTGCAATATTGTGTTTGATTTACGATTTGTAACATTTATGATTTTGCGCTTTTTATGTTTACTTACGATGTGATTTGCAACTGGGGATTTTCGATTTGTTAATTGTAATTTACGACCGCAGTGTTTTTTGCGTTTTAGGGAATGATTTTTGTAATTTGCAATTTTCTCTATTTACAATTTGCGACTTGCGATATGCAATTGATGGCTTTCAATTTACGTCTATCGATTTACAATTTAGATTTAGATTTCGATGCGATATGCCAATATGTTGAATTTGATAAACCTTGTGAATACCTTAAAACATCAATTTAAGGTACATAATGCATTATGTACCTCAAATAGACATCCATATGATTAAAATATATGAGAACTATGATTAAAACACGATTATAATATGATTAAAAATGAAGATTTCTTTAAAATTACATTTTTTTGTTCTCATTTTAATTTTCCTTTAAAAAAAAAAAAAAATAAAAAAATGAGGTAATTACTCTCATAGAGATTGTAACGGGAAAATATACAGACTGTTTTTAGATATTTTTCTTTTGCTCTCATGATCTCAAATATAATGATAATATTAAACTTTCAGTAAGAATTGAAGGTAGGATAAGGATTCAGTTTATCTCTGACATAAGTTAGAGCTTATTATTTTTTGGTGAAAATAATCGCCCAACAGGTGGCTCTAATATACTGCCCTTTTTGTGATTTCTGCAATAGCTCTATCTCCAGAACTAATGCACGGATTTTCATCAAACTTGAGAATCTGTTAGTCCTTAATATGATGTGGTGCTGATTACTTTTTGGTGTAAATTGCCCCAAAAGTGGCTCTGCTATGCTGCATTATTGACATTTATCTCAATAGCTCTATCTCAAGAACTTGTTATGGCTTGCCTTGACACTGTTTCAAGCGCACCTCCTTGAACATTCTACCAGACTTTGTGTTTTGCCGTTTGGCAACAGCTAGTCTCTTTCGTTCTGTTGTTGTTCTCGCACGTCGAATTTGTTGTAGAATAAACCGCATATAGTGAGCTATTTCGTTAACAAAAATGCCCATGGGGTCATTACTGTTAGTAATTATGTTAATAACTATTTTACTGATGTAAAAGGATTATGTAGATTATGTCTTTAATTCGAGTGGTATTGTCCATAAACCAATACTGCAATGTATTTCGTAACTGACTATGGTGTCAATTCTGTACATATGTATATAAAGAACTGTTTAGTTATTACAGACTCCTTGAATAATTTTTCTCTTCTTATCGCATGATATATATTTGAAATCGTTACAATTGCAGTTCATTACCGCACTTTATTACATACACGCACAAACTAATGCACGAATTTTCATCAAACTTCAGATTCAATTAGTCACTGATATAAATGGGTACTGTTTAGTTTTTGGTGTAAATCGCCCAACCGGTGGCGCTGTTATGCAGTATTTTACGATTTCCGCAATAGCTCTATCTCAAGAACTAATGTACGGATTTTCATCCGACTTCAGATTCTGTTAGACGTCGACATAAGTTGTTGATTAGGGTTTGGTGTCAATTACCTAACAGGTAACGCTGCTATACTGCATTTTTCAGAATTGACACGATTTTATCGATAGTCCTATTTCAAAAACTAATGAACGGAATTTTATATCTTTAGAATCCATCTTGGCATCAGGGCATAGATTACATTTAATTTTGGCCCTGCGATAGCGAATTTTTCAGTATTAATATGCATGAGGTATAACAAAGTTTTGGGATTGCCACATTCGACTAGTTGTGTTTTACATTAATGATTCTTTTGGCATGTTACACATTTGGTAGATATTATTTGCGAATTTTTTGCGTTCGTACCTAAAAGAGTTCGCCCTCCCTGCTGTATTACTCTAGTACACCAGTACTACACTACATTGTAGTACTATATTATTGCACTAGACGCTTTACTTATACTCTCTTAGACACTTATACTCTTTTAAAAACAACACTTTCAAATAAATAGTCATTTTTACCTTTTTTTTTTTAAAATATGTCATGCATTTTATTATTATTATATATTTTGAAGTTAAATAAGTTTTTTGGCAGTCTGATCTTTCGACACTAACCGAAAACAGCATAAAAATACTACACTGTAAAAAAAAAAAAAAAAAACATTGTAGATTTGCCAGCACAAACTGCTGCCGTCCGAATTGCCAGCACATTGTGGTGTTAATTCTATCCAACTACTGTATTTTTCATGTTTATGTAGTCAAGAAACCAAAGAAAGATACAGCACATTCAACTGTGATCGAGTTTGAGCGCGAGATGAACTGTACTGTGAAAATGTTTTTTTTTTTTTTTTTTTTTTTTCCAGTGTACTGTAAAATGTTAATATCTCTACAAGTGAAAAAGGGTTTAAAATATTCTTTATTTTTATTTTTATTTTTTTAATGTAATTATTCAAATTCTACAATTTTTTTTATCGATAAAATCATTTAATAATGTGCCAAAATCCTTTTGTAAAATGCTTACATTCGAAGCCAGTGTTAAAAGAGTCCCTATAATTATGTCTATCGCGATTGAACTGCAAATAGAATGGGATATGTCTGTCATCAGCATCGCCTTTGTTTCGAGCCCCTCTTCTCCATCGCTGTTTCGTTGTGAAGGATCAGAAAATAGCTTGAATTCGGAGGTGAGTATTGACTTATCGAGGCGCTGCTTTCGGCATAAAAGCCTCATTGCTTTATTAGCGTCTAATATTATTCCAGCTATTATCTATAGTTATTATATTATTATCATTAGCTATTATCTATAGTTATTATTAGTCGCCGGTACGGTATGCTATTTCTTTCTCCCAGCTTATTTTGTGTCGAAAAAATAACGTTACCTTACTGAAGCCAGCAATAAACAAATCAGATGTATCATTGTACAATTAAATACTGCATAGTATTTTTTAAATTTTCTAAGCATCGCACATTTTCAATTTTTAGACCGTCGTATTGGGGAAAAAAGAGTACTTTTAAATGCAATTTGTTTGAAAACTGTATCTGCATTGATTTTTGAAATATTAATTATTTTGTAGTTTTCAGCACCATTTGTTTAATGTTGGCAACTCAAGAACTCCATTTATGAAGAAAGTAAAGGGAAAATAGTTGAAAAATAGCAATTATATCTTTTGTTGCCATTTTCTCATAACAACCGAAAGAAAATGTAATTAAAATACGTGCTATTTTGAAAAAAAATATAAACAAATACTTTCTTTTAAAACAGGGAGCTATTATAAACTATATTTAATTTTAAGTTATCTATATTAATGTTACAAACAAATGAAGGCCTATGAATCATTAGATAGCCTTTTATTTGTCGAGTTTCTTGAATGACGGCCTCTTTTTGCTGCATTTGTATATTATTTTGCGATAGTGACGTCCTATGCCTGCTTTACTGTAGATGTTTAAGAGTGGATCGTCCATGTAGAATTCTTAAGCGGATGTGAATGACGTCATTTTACATAAAATAAATGTGTGTGTTTTAAGTCTTAAAATTGAAATAGGTTTTCTACTATTTATATATACATATATTTTTATTTTTATCGAGGGCAACACTCAATTCTGAAAAAGCAGAATTCCTGTTTTCAATTTTATTATTATTATTATTATTAGTAGTAGTAGTATTACCTATTATTATATAGGTACTTTATATAAGTATAGGTATTTATAGCTATTACTAGGGGGTCAATCCCCCCCCCCCTTTATGCAAGCTACGCTCGCCAACTCCCGTTCAGACACCGCATAATCTAAAAACATGCTAATTTGATCTGCTTAAAAAAAAAATAAGAGAAGATTTAATTCTATACATTCAATACATTTTAATCTCCTTTTTTAGCATGAAACAAGAGAGAGGTCGGAAAATCGAGCCTGGATGGAGCGGTTATTGCTTGCAACGCCATCTATGGATTCTATTTGTAACTAAAACAGAGAATCGCATCCTAAAAACTCCTGACATCTCACATAACACGCCTGCAAGAATTTCTTTAATATGTGTCACCGTTTGCGAGTTATGGAATTTTAAAATCCATCAGTCATTTTTGGGACACCCGTATTTGAAATACTGAAACGTCATTAAAAAAACATTGCAAACGATTTTTCTTTTAGACCCTAATGTAACGGCTTTTTTTTGCTTGCCCTGTCAATGAACTATGAACGCACTGTGAAGCACTTCAAAATTAGTATCGAACATGCCATAGAAAACACCAATAACACATATCAATTGCAGAGATATCGACTCTATTTACGCAAATGACAACTCGGCAAGACAGACAGATCGACAAACCGAATTCCTAAAACACTTTTCAGCTAGGGTGAAACGTGTTAAGGCTGTTCTTAACTGCTCTGCTCAACAAGCGCAAAACGTTTTGACACATTTACAAATTCATTTTTTCACGGAAAGGTATAAAATTGGAAAGCCTTGCCACGGAAGCGATTTGGAATGGAACAGTTTTTTCCATTTTTGGATCAATCCATTACCTATTGAGTTATAAGGAATTTTGATCACGAGACAAACACGTTTTTCGCCCGCTCTTGAGTCTCTTTCTTCCTTCGCGCGGAAATTCGGTTCAAAACGCCCACTTTGACACGATTGTTTGAAAAATCTATTGCGTTTGCAAAAAAAATGGGAAAAAAAACAGCTCAATGACATAGTTTCTGCACAACAACACCAGCTAATTTCATGCATTTTCGAACAAAAATAAACTAAGTCAGAAAATCAAAAATCATCAAAAATAAATTATGTCAGAAAGTTGCCCTTTTGGATTTGAGAACATCCTCAAATCGCTGTGTTTGCGAAATTTTTCAATTTTTTTTTTTTTATTAATTTCAATTAAAGTTCAACCATTTAGGATTCCAAAAGTGCTTTACTTTTGGTTCAGCAATAATTAGAAGCAAAGTTATAGCCCAAACTATAAATCGGAATGAACTTTCTGAAACCGGAAGTGACCGTTTAAAGAGCCACAGAAAGGTAAACAATACATTTTAATACACAAATATATAATATATAATATAGACACAAGTATATAAACACCTACAAATAGGGTGGATTTAGAAATTGTAAACTTTGTACAAAATTTTGTGTGCCATATCAAAATCTTAATTTGAGTTTTCTGGAAAACCGCGTTTTTCATTGTGTACGTTTACGGGAAACATCATTTCTTACAAAGTTTTTAAGATATATTAATGATGTGAATTATCACATTGCTACAAAGCGTAAACCAACTTAGTGAAAAATGTCCAAGCCGGGAATCGAACCCGGGTCCCTGGAATAGATCTCCAGTGCTCTACCACTAAACCACAAGGACGATGTCCAGCTTGGCATTTCTCACTTATATAAGTCGGTAAGGCTGCTACTTAAGCACAAGATAGAGAAGTCTTCATGAGCACACATTCTAGTGGCGTAACATGAGACGCAAATAAACCCAGCATCGGTGAATATACAATTTTAATTAATTTTTCAACTACATTTCAGCAGTGAAATTACGCTTGAAATTATTGAATATTAATGATGTGAATTTTTCACTGAGTTTGAACATTTTTCACTAAGTTGGTTTACGCTTTGTAGCAATGTGATAATTCACATCATTAATATTCAATAATTTCAAGCGTAATTTCACTGCTGAAATGTAGTTGAAAAATTAATTAAAATTGTATATTCACCGATGCTGGGTTTATTTGCGTCTCATGTTACGCCACTAGAATGTGTGCTCATGAAGACTTCTCTATCTTGTGCTTAAGTAGCAGCCTTACCGACTTATATAAGTGAGAAATGCCAAGCTGGACATCGTCCTTGTGGTTTAGTGGTAGAGCACTGGAGATCTATTCCAGGGACCCGGGTTCGATTCCCGGCTTGGACATTTTTCACTAAGTTGGTTTACGCTTTGTAGCAATGTGATGATTCACTTCAATAATTTCAAGCGTAATTTCACTGCTGAAATGTAGTTGAAAAATTAATTAAAATTGTATATTCACCGATGCTGGGTTTATTTGCGTCTCATGTTACGCCACTAGAATGTGTGCTCATGAAGACTTCTCTATCTTGTGCTTAAGTAGCAGCCTTATCGACTTATATAAGTGAGAAATGCCAAGCTGGACATCGTCCTTGTGGTTTAGTGGTAGAGCACTGGAGATCTATTCCAGGGACCCGGGTTCGATTCCCGGCTTGGACATTTTTCACTAAGTTGGTTTACGCTTTGTAGCAATGTAATAATTCACATCATTAATATTCAATAATTTCAAGCGTAATTTCACTGCTGAAATGTAGTTGAAAAATTAATTAAAATTGTTTTTAAGATATTGAAATAAAAATTTTGTAACAAGGTTCTGCTCATCTATTGGTATGTTATGAAGCAAAATATAACTTGTCAGTTTGTAGATATTAATTTAAGAGCTATTTTTATTGAAAAATACAGTTTTTTTATTAAATCATATTTTGTATACAAAATTTGGTATATATTAGTCAATTTACGAGGTATTGCAAATCTTTTGCTTTATAACACAGGTAAGTGATTTGCTAATAGTGTTGAAAAAAAAAAGTGAAATATATTCAATAGATTTCGTTATAGAAGGTTTGGCATAAACGTAATTCCTTACTAAAATTTTGCTCAATCTTGCCTGAATTTTAAGTTAAATAAAATTCCTTAAAAAAAATTATGTGAATTCATACTTTTAATCCCTGTTTTAACTAAAAACACATGTATTCGATAAAAATTTCATATTTTTCGAAACAAAAGTGCCCTGAATGTAGGCATATACCTTAAGAAGACATCTAGAACGCATCTGAGGCTATGAAAATCGAAACTAGACAATTTTAAAGAAAATCCATAGTCTAATGTTTCAAAGTTTCACGCTATCTCTACAGATAAGGCAGTTAATACAAAGTTGAGGATTATCTGTAATCAGCATTGTTTCGAAATTTCAGCTAAGAGTGGTTTCCTTTTGTGTGGATCTTATGAAACAATCTTCTCCTTCGCTGCACCTTCGTGAAGGAGCAGAAACGCGCTTGAAATTGAGAGGGAATAGCTCTATCCACAACAGCTATTGACGGATCCCTATCCGCGTTGTTTGCAGTCGAATAGCCTCATTATTGCTCGTTAGTTTACAAACTCGGGCCGATTTCAGATACCAAAGTTAAATAGATTGGAATTTACATTTGAATGCTTACAGTTAGATGAATGTGTATGTTACAAGGGATGGTTTTAAATACATAAAAAAATAAAAGGCAAAGTATTGAATAAGATGAAACATTTTGAAATTTTTCTTAAATTAAAAAGATACATTTTTACCGATCAGAGACTGTTTTCTCTCTGATTCATTCAATCCATCTCAATAAATACAGAGTCATCTTTATAGAAATGAATTAAAAAATTTTGTCATGGAGTAAGACTAACTGTTATACCATCATTCAAAGTCATGAATATACTATCAGTTGTGTTTGCAAATTCAACCCTTCATATCAAAAACATACTTCCACTTCTAAGACTGAACACTATCTGTTCAGATAAGTCAGTCAGTAGCCATGTTTATAGCAGTAACTTTAATCGGCGGAGAATTTAACGGATCCCGAGACGAACAGAGAACTTCTATATATATATTACGCTATCGTATGTGGCTCAGAAATCGCGATTATTTGTTAATTGTTTAATGGCAACGTCCGAATGAAACGCATCTCATTGGTTAACGAACAGCATTTAATGCATCTCCATACCTATAAGTGTGTGTGTGTGGGGGGGGGGAATCCTGTTCTGTCGCGAAATGTCGCTAAGTTTGTCACCAACTTCGCGATATATCGCCAAATTTAGTGACCCAAATGAGTCGTCGAAAATGACGCCAACTTCGCGATATCTCTAATATTTCACCCAATTCCCATAGACTTCCATTGTAATCCAACAGGGTTTACTGGCTTATAGAAAATAAACATATTGAGATGTTTTAATACAACAAAAACTAATATTAGCTTAAGAGATTCTATTAATTATATTTAAGGAAGTCCAAGTAAATTAAATTATGAATAAAAATAACAAGATATAATGCTTAACTTGTTTCCCAAACATAAATTTTAAGAAAGACCAAACGGATCGCAAAGGGTGGCTAGTTTGTTTAAATTTTTATTTTGAAGTAACGTTTTCTCTTTTGCGTTGCCCTGTACCCCTACTAGTGAAGAGTGTAGGAAGGTAGCGGGACTACTTGAGATATCAGTGGAAAAATTTAAAAGCGAAAATTCAATAAGTAAAGAACATCAATAAGCGGAAGGGTAGACAACAGTCGACCCTATGTACAGTCGTGGAAAAAAAAGTAACCATCCCCTCTTAACTCCTCAACAAATTATCGTAGACGAAAGTGACTGGTACCGAACGATTGGAAATAAAGTCTACTTTTAAATGACGTATATAAAATTGGCTTAGGGGGCCATCTACCTATTAAAACGAACCCAAACTTCATTTTTTTCAATGGCAATACCCAATTTTAACGAGATATTACAAATCTTTGGTTCAAACTATGCCTAGACACCCAATTTCAAGTCATTTGAATGATAAGTTTTTGAATTATAAACGTTCAAAATTGAGTGCTTCTCATGTTAAATTACATTTTCATATTTTTATTTATAACTTCTGAAATTATGATCCTAAAGTTATAATTTTTTGTGTGGCAATAATACTGATATACCCAAACATAAATTCATTGAATTTGCAATTTTTATAATTTTATGATATGAATTATGAATTATGAAATTAATATAAAAAATATGAATTGCAACCTACAATTTTTTGGATGGATTCAGATTTATTAAGTCCTGTTTTATGGAAATCCAAAATTTCACATTTTTCTTCCAAGTAGTTTTCAAATGATGCTTAAAAAACGGCAAAATGATGGTTTAAAAAGCCGTCTAGGATAAAAGTGACTAAATATTTTCAAATTTCTTATGCTATTCTGTAATCTAACAGGCTTAATTGACTGCTTAAAATGCCTTGATCAAGAAGGGAGCTCTCGCGGTTAACAATTGAGTACCGAACTTCAATTTGGATACAGCCCTTAAAATACGCTCGTTTTAAAATAGTTAATTTCTCGGAAACTTATGCTACGAATTGCATAAAAATTTGTTTTTATGCTAATGGAAGGGTGTAGAGTTCATTTATGCTGTCAGAATTGTGTACTGCTGTACTGTATGTCTGTATTTTGCTATTGAAAAAAACAAAGTTATGGTTCGTTTTAATATGTAGATGGCCTCCTAAGCAAATTTTATAGACATCATTTAAAAGTAGACTTTATTTCCAATTGTCGGTACCAGTAACTTTCTTCTACGATAATTTGTTGAGGAGTTAGTAAGGAGTGTTTATTTTTTTTCCACGACTGTACAACGGAATACGAAAGATGTCAGGGACTGGGACATCCCGAGCCAAGATCCACAAATACAACTGAGTTTTATGGGGTAAACATTTTGGTGAGATGAAACGACCACTGAAAATCTCCGCTAATAGGCAGAGACTGGAGAAAACAATCTGCTATTTCGTCTGTATTATTTCGCATTGTTCTATTAAAAAAAAAAAAAAACTATAATTGTTACATCCCATGTTTTTAATGGCAAATATGCCACAGTAAACCTTAGTAACATGTACAAATTTTGTAGAGTTTCATATAACATAATGACACTAAAATGCATTATGCATTAAAATGACACTAAACTAATGACACTAAAATGCATTTGATTAATGACCGCCCACAGACAGTAGTGTAATCGAATTTTGTTGGAAGACCCTGTAAAATAACTACTACATATAAATGTTATATACAACCTTTAAAAAAAAACGTGCTATGGGTGACTGTAACAACATACTAAAGTTACAACATCGTCAGAGTTTTGCAAGTTCTGCATTTAGCATATTTTCATTTAATCAATTGTTTCATTAAATCGTCTCACAAATTCGTTTTATTAATATTTTATAGATGTGTGGTACATATTATCTTATCCCAGTTAAATTTTTTTAATTGATGAAAGTAATTTAGTATGTTTTTTCTTTTATTTCTGTCTTACATCGCACAGTGGGACGTTTTGATGATCTAGGTGGACAAAATTCATTTTTTCGATTATCTCAGAATTTGACAAAACCGCGTGTACTGGTTGCTGAATGTCTGTATTTTCCAGATCCGTACTAGTTTTGGTGTAAAAAATCACAGGTGTCGATTAATTGTGACCGTAAAGTAGCCATTTACGCAGTTGGTTTGAGGGAGTTTCAAAAGTTCAACTAGCTTCCTCTAAGTTTGAAAGCATGTCGTGACTATTCTTTTCTGTTTTATTTGAAAGCACGAGTTTGCTGATCTAATGTCTCAGCTTTGTCAAGGTCAGATTTAACCCATTTTTGTTTGAAAATAAGCTATATTAAACCCGCTTTACCGCTTTTTTCAAAGGCTGAAATTCTGGATGATCCTTGATGTTGTTTACAAATTTCATCTTGACTTTTAACAAATTAATTAGCATTATTCAACAATAAGCATTTTTTAAAATGAAAGTGCCCTTCCTAAAGTATTGAAAAATTAAACAAACTCCTGCAGATAGCTGCAGATCAGTAAGTTTTTATTAATAAAGAAGCATCCTATTAACTCCCAGTGCATGTATGTATGTTTAGTTCAAATCTTGCAAGTCAAATTTAAATCAGTTTTAATTATTCTATTAAGCCGAAACAATGAATACATGTGTAATTTGAATGACAATACAATATTATTATGATTTAAAGAACGTACAAGTTTGTTTAGAAAACTGTTTCTGAAAGGGCTTCACAAAAATTTAGATTAAAACTTGCAAGTTAATTTTAAACCAATTTCAATAATCTGATTGAGCTGAAACTTTGCTCAGGATATATAATTCTGATGGCAAAGCAATATTATTATAATTTATGGAACGTAGCAGTTACGCTTTTTTTTTACAGGGCAACATAAAAGATAAGTTCAAATCTTGCGAGACAATTTTAAACCACTTTCATTTACCACATTGAGCTGAAACTTTGCCTATATGTGTTTTTCATGACAATTCCATTAAATTATAATTTGACGAACGTAGAAAGCATGCATTTTTACAAGGTCACACAACAAATCGCGGAAAGATTGTTGCTAAAAAGCCGAAATTTTAATTAAACTTCTACAAAATTACTAGGTTATTGAGATACACAGTAGCATTTTTTAATTGAAAACTAACTGCGTAGCAGTTGTATTTCTTTTACGGGGATACATAAAAGATTCGAATACATTACCGTCTATATGCAGAAATTTTACTTCATATTGAATAAAATTTATATAGGTTATTTATTCACACAACAGCATTTTTTCAATCGAAAATAATTTTTGTAGCATTTATATGTTTTACAGGGTACCACAAAGCATTAAAGTTTTTTTAATATGATTTTATTTTTAAAAAATTATTTTTCAGGATGACTACACAAATTTCTCAAGAAATTCTGAGTAGACAACAATACAAAAAGAAATGAATGTTAGCATACATGTGTGCATTAAATTGTTTTTTACTTAATTGTAAAATAATTATGTTTAATGTATTATTTGTAATGTATTATACAGGGTGCCCACTAAAGTCCTTCCAACGCTCTTAATTGCCGAATGGCTGCAGCTACACTCATAAAAGTGGTGTCTAGGTATAGTAAAGTGGCTATGGCCTACCAGATGACACCGCTTCCAGCATCACCTGGTGCAAAACAGCTGAGTTAGTATTTCTATCTCGAAAGCGAGATTCAGGCTCAGAACGAGATTCATTTAGCATTCATATTCACAAGGTGTCCTTTCGAACTAAATCAATGATGCTCTACAAATTTGTCATTCACTTTTATCCCATATTTCGAACCGTTTTCTAGATAGGAACGCCAAGGCGCTGTAAGCGGTCTCATCTAGTTGCGCATAGCTCTTTACTATACCTAGACACCACGTTTATGAATATAGATGCAGTCGTTCGGCAGTTAAGAAGGTGGGTACGGACTTTAATGGGCACCCTGTATTTTTATTTTAAGACGTTGTTAAATAAACAAATATTTATCACTGTTTGAGTATTTTATTAGTGATGCATTTAAAAAAAAACAGCAAAAAATAATTAAACTTCAAAGAAATAATTTTGTCCATCTAGATCGTCAAAACGTCGGAACAGATGTTATAAATTCCCGGGGCCGCCATCTTGAAATTTTTTTGGCGTGAAAACCCCTTTTCCGCCAAGTAGTAAATGTCGCCAAACACCAATTTATACGCATAATACGCATGTTAGGCTTAACGAAAATAAAATGTAAATAATAAACAAAACTCTTTAAAGCGGCAATCACTAAACGTCGTATGAACGCTACGCGTTCATTAACCGAGAAAAAACATCACTGGATTCAGCAAACTCCTTCTGCAGCACTCTGAAAAATACACGAAACTTGTTAAAGCCGCAATCACTAAACGTCGAATGAAGCTACGCGTTCATTAACCGAAAAAAAATCACTGGATTCAGCAAACTCCTTCTGCAGCAATCGCAAAAAAGCATAAAACGCGTTAAAGCCGCAGTTAGTAAATGCACGTATGTTTGTGTGCACCAGTCTCCGAAATGCATGAGAAAATGTAGAATAAACGACTAATAGAAAACATTACTATAAAATAAAACAACAAAATTATCAACATACCTTAACAGACATCTCCTTTCTTGAAAATTCAAGCACGAAATACCTCCTAGCATCACCTTCATTTCCCAAAATAAGCTTATGACTACGCATTGTAAACAAACCTCCTTTATTATTCAAAATTTCCTCATATTTCTTAATTACATCAGCAAGAGCGTTTAAACGGACTACAGAACTCATAGTCAATCAAATACATCCAATAAATTTAACATAAAAATAAAAAGACACAAAGATACAACACGATATCAACGCACATGCGCAACATCGCAAGCGAAAACCGGTTTCTCAAACATAATCTCGCTGAAAAACGCGGTTGCCAGAACATATCACGCCAGAACACACACGTCACACAGATTCCATATCGATAAAGATGGCCAACATAAAATCGCCAAGAAATCTCAAAACATTCAAGATGGGCGTCAAGGGAATATACGTCATCTAACCCAAAACGTCCCACTGTGCGTTGGCGCGATTTGGTCTAAAATCGCGATCCTGTGGCAAAAAAAAAAAAAAAAAAAAAAAAAAACGAAGTTGAGAGTTTTAAACGATTCTTCTTCATGCGTGAATATCGGGCAAATTCGCTACCTTTACATGCTAATTAAGCCCTTTAAACATAGTTTGTTGCTTTTTTCTTTATTCGTCTCTGAAACAACATTAAATTAACATCTTTAATTTGATTTTTAGCTCTCTTTAATGGGGAGGTATGTTTCGGCTTCCGAGACCGCATCCACCCCTGTCTTGAAAGCAGATTGCTGTTATCTTGATTGATTAAGTTACATTACTTGCGCATCTTAAGATCCGGCTGAATAGAATGGTTACGTAAAGAATGTCGCTGCTTTCCGGGCGAAACTGATGTGTGATTAATTAATAATGAATGCAATGGACATGTTTGTCACCCTCTGCAATCCTTCAGCCATTGTTTTGAAGTTGCAGCAAAGACCAGAGTAAGTTTCCTTTTGTGTCGGGGCAACGTAGCCTGTCAAACATGTCGCCTGAAATTTGCGAGGGACAACAAGCTATTGACGGATCCTTATCGTGTTTTCAAGCGAATGCCCTTATTATCAGTAGGTAGTTTGCAGAAGTGGTACTCGCTCAAGTTTATGCAAATTTAGTAGAGAAATGAGGTCCAAAGCAGCTTTTACGTTTTTGAAGTCATAGTATAATAAACTGTTATTATAGACTAATCGTTATAAATACTAAATATTTTAACCTATGTTAACAAGTTTATACTAATTGCAGACGGATAAAGTCTAACAGGGGATTAAGGCTGCTGGTCACTCAGCTTCCGAATTCCCCTCGGCCATGTTAAAACACTTAAATGCCGGGTGTTGATTTTCGGCAACATACCTAATCTAGGCTTCTAAAATACTATTAAAATAATATTTAAGCTATAACGCCTAATGTTTGCCAATAAAATACATTCTGAAAATATTATTAAATAGATTTTCAACATGTAGATTTTAAGAATAAAGATAGATTTATTTTTTCAAATGTTGCTACATGTTCTTTTTGTTTTGTTTGGAAGCTTGCGAAAGACCCTATTTTGTTCTGCCGTGAGCAAGTAAAATGTATTTCTTATGATAGTTCTGAAAATTCTTGTGTGTTTAATATTATTGAATTTGGCTTAGATGTTATATATTCCCGCGCCTGCAATCTTGGATTTCTAGGCGATTTTTTGTTGGCGTTTATCGATAAGGCAACCCCGACGAGTGACGTGGTCTGGCAACCCCGTGAAGCCTAACATAGGTATAAATCGCTTCTTGGCAACATTTACTACTTGGCGCAAAAGGAATTTTTACGCCAAGAAAAAATCCAAGATGGCGGCCGCGGGAATATATAACATCTGTTCCTAGAATTTTATCAGAGAAAATTATTTTTTCAATTAAAAACCAGTATTGCCGATTAGTAACAAACTGTATTTTAGCCGTAAACTATACTTAAAACAAAATATGATTTTTTAAAGTATTTTTCCCATGATTTATTTATAAAAAGAAATCCGAAAAACGTTATTAAAATGATTTTTGGAAAATCAGGCATTTAAGGATTAAGTCTATTAGCGTTCGTATATTTAAAATAACTCCTCTGGAAATTAATACTTTTAACTTTTCTTTCTGTTTATTTTTCTTAAAATATGTCAATTTTTTTCTTAGTCAAAATATTCTTTTCAAGATATTTTTAAAATCTATGCTTCATTTGATAGGAAGTGTTAAAATTTTACTCCTAGTTCGT
This sequence comes from Maratus speciosus, assembly GCA_963932465.1. NCBI lineage: Eukaryota > Metazoa > Arthropoda > Arachnida > Araneae > Salticidae > Maratus > Maratus speciosus. The sequence continues at coordinate 7,161,337 of OZ010789.1, forward strand.
CCGTTTTTAAAACATAAAACATTCAATTAAGCATTCTTAGAAATTATTTTGACAACTAAGAAAAAAAAAGTGACATCCCTTTTAGAAAAGAACACTGAAAAAAGAAGTTAAAAATATTAATTCCTGGGGAGATATTTTAAATATAAGAATGCATCAAACCGCCCATAGACTTAACATTACCGAGGGGAAATCGGAAGCTGGGTGACTAGCAGCCTTAACTTTTAAATGCGCGATTTTTCATTTTGTTTCGAAAACATTATATAGGATTCTCTAAAAGGTTTATGACACAGGAAAAATAATGAAAAAAATCAGAGATACATTTTTCATAGAATACGTCAATCTTTTCTTCTGTTGCACCTCTGCAATACAAGTAAAAACGACTGTCGTGTGGCTGTTTCACGTTAAAATATTGCAAATTAGTGAATATTTTAATAAGTATGTCTCCAATTACCTTATTTTATATAATTATTTATTTTATAAAGCGTAACATTTAACCCTTTACTTCCCACGATAGAATACGTTCTAGAAATTAAATAGTCCAGAGAATCTGACTTTACACCAGAAAGTTTCAAGGGTTCATTTCGCTTTATTTAAATACGGAAAGTCTGTTATTATTTAAAGCAAATATTGCTATTTTAATTTTCTGGTGTCAGTTGGGTATATACGAATAAAAAAAATCTATTCAATTCAAAACACTGTTCTTTGCATATATGCAAAGCTGCGCACTAAAGGGTTAAGGTGAGTTGAAACGTTATCAACCAGGCTTGAAATTTTCTACGTCAGTATTGGGATTATTCATTGGATCATAATTTATAGAAAGATTATGTTTATTTTTATTCTATCAAAGCTTCAAAATAATTGATAGATCTCTAACGAAACACATTTTGCAAAATTTTTTGATTGTTACCAAAGTATAACAACATGTATAATAATCTCTTAGAAACAGATTAAGTTAAATAATGCTATAAATAGTGATAAAATATCTTTAATAAGATTGACGATCGTTTCATCGCACAAACGGCGACATTTTCAAAATCATTCACGATAAAAAATATTTTCACAAATATTGTAAAATTAAAAATTGTGAAAATATTTTCTATCGTGAATGATTTTGAAAATGTCGCCGTTTGTACGATGAAATGATCGTCAATCTTAATAAAGATATTTTATCACTTTTTATAGCATTATTTAACTTAATCTGCTAACAAATTGTTTGACCAATCTGATAAGTCGCATGGTAGATACTCGAGTGCCGCTTGCGGCCCAGGCCGTAATGAGTACCGCTAATTTACAGGCTCTTGTTGACCCTTTCACCGTCCGAGTGTTTTACTGAATTTTTATAAGAATCCTTGTAAATTCCAGGATAAATATATTTATTAATCGCAGTTTGATACTATAATATATTTGATATCATTCCTTTCCATATATTGTTGAAAATAAAATTCTGTTTAAAATATTTTTGTCTACGACCATTTCAACATGATTTCTAGAAACGGAAAAATCCGGGCCAGCCGGTTAAGTGTTGATTCCAAAGTAAAATGGAGTGGAGAATAACTGCAGTTAGATTAATATGCTATAAGATATAACTAATAATTTCTGAGGAATAAAATACATCATAAAATTACTGAACAAGGAACTCTTACCTTTGTGGCTAAATGGTATGGAGTAGTTTTGAATAGAAAATATAATTTTCTTACCTGAAAATAAATTAAATAAATAAAAGTCAATTTTTAAACTTCACAACATATATTATAAAGTTAGATAAAATAGCGCGAAAGCGCGGATTAACATGGAATTGCGAATTTAAAAGAAATAAAATAATTAAATAATTTCACAAAAAAGCCTATTATATATATCTATATTAACGTTGAGTTTAAGCTATTATTTTCAAGTATAGTATCAATTCGAACATTCGAATTTTTACTCGATCTAAAAGAAAAGAGTTTTATGTATTATTCCCATATTATTCCCAATTTTCAATTTCGAATATAATTTATAAACACATTTGTATATATGTGCAATTCAAATTAACCCTTAAATGCGCGATTTTTTATTTTGTTTCGAAAAAATTATATAGGATTCTCTGAAAGGTTTATGACACAGGAAAAATAATGAAAGAAATCAGAGATATATTTTTCATATAATACGTCCATCTTTTCTTCCGTTGAACATCTACAATACAAGTAAAAACTGTGGCTGTTTTACGCGAAAATAAGGCAAATTGGTCAATATTTTAATAAGTATGTCTCCAAATACATTATTTTATATAATTATTTATTTCATAATATTTAATCTTTAACCCTTTAATTCCTATGATAGAGTACGTTCTAGAAATTACGTAGTTCAGAGAATTTGACTTTACACCAGAAAGTTTCAAGGGTTCATTTCTCTTTAATTAAAAACGGAATGCCTGTTATTAATTAAAGCAAATATTGCTATTTTAATTTTCTGGTGTGCATTAGTTATATACAGATAAAATTCTATTAAATTCAAAACCCTGTTGTTTGCATATGTGCAAAGCTGCGCACTAAAGAGTTAACATTTATTATCTTTCTAATATTGCATTTTATATAATTATGTAGCACATTCAATTGTAAATTATATTTAAATATATATATATATTTAGGATTGCATTAAATTGCAGTAAAAGAGGATTGAAAAAGCAATATTAGAAAGATAATAGATCTTAATTTGCATGTAAATACGTTTTCGAATTATATTAGAGTTTGCATAGTGCGAAATAGCTTGGAAACGCAACACCTATGGCCAAAATAAGTACCAATGCTTCAAATGATCTGGTAATCAGCCTACCCTTTGTTGCGAAGTTCCGATGCAGAGAAAAGGAGATGTCCTTTCGTGTTGAGGCAATTTACCCTCTTTCGCAGCACCGCCGTAAAGGAGCCAGAACTGGAATCAACAATAGCTATTCACGAATTCCTATTAGCCCGAATAGTCTCATTACTGCTCGTTAGTTTAGAATCTTCTGTCGATTTCTAAAACCAGATAGAACGGACATTTGCATTTTAATGTTCACGCTTATGTGATACTAGCTGAAGTACCGGCGTTACTCGGAATTTTAAGAATGTTTGCTTTGAACAATCCATTTCAAAATTAAACATACAGCATAAAAGAAACAAAATAAAAATTTTATTTAAAAAATCAAAAAACCAGACTGCGTAAAAAGCGAACTAATTAATTATTTCTCATCAACGAGAAACTATTTTTTTTATATTAAAGACCTATTTTTTTATTTACTTGTATGGATGACTATTGAGTTGTGTTTAATGGTTAGTTCCTATCTATAAACACTGCTTTGATGATGCCTATAGATGTCTAGGAAGGTTAGAGTTGCAGTAAAGCTGGAGATCCTACCTACACAACTTCCAGGTTATGTAATATTTAAATGGAGCTTCTGACTGTAAATGAAACATAGTCTTCAGTTTGAAAGACCTATCCAATGATAGGCCACTCAATAGGGTGCATAAATGTTTTTTTCGTCTCTACGGTCATTTTGTACTTTACGGCCGCCATTTTGAATTTATAAAAACAAAATCTAGCCTATAACCATCGGAAGATTGAGACTAATCGATAGAGACCTCATTCATTCAAATCCATCCAGCAGTTGGGATGTTTCGAGGGTATAAAGAAATCCACATTCCCAGATACGCGTGAAACACATAACCCTTCTTTTCAGTCGGGTAAAAAAAAAGCAGCAAAGCCAGCTTTATTTCAGTTTTTCACTAAGAATGAGCTCTAGGGGCCACCTTTATGAAAATTCTGATATATACGTATACACACACGCATATTATATGGAATAGATTTAAAAATGGCGAAAACAAATTCAGAGAACTTCAAAGTGTTAAAATAGGCCAGTATTTCCATAATAGAGTTTTTATCATGTTTCAATAAGTTTTTTCAAACTCATAGGATGTTATATATATTCACCTGCTGACGTCCATTCTATTTCCAATTGGACATAATATTCACTTAAAAAAGAAAAAAAATCGTCAAACTTTTTATTTCATTTTTATTTTTCACGTTGAAATCTTGCAATATAAAAGTAATTGTTGTGGGAAGAATTTTATTGTGGATTTTTAATGGTTGGCATCTGCTATAACGAAAAATGTTTAAATTGGATAGGAAATTGCTGTTAAAGTAGCGGTTTTTTATTAATTAAAAATGAAGTATAATTTCGATTCCGGATTACTTGAGTTGCCTCGGCCGTGTTTGAATACACATACACATGTACGTAACTTTTCACAATTCCGGCTTCCAAACTGTGGATTTCTATAGAATTAAAGACAGACAAATTTTCATTTTTATATATTCATTTTTATATATTCATTTATATTATCATTTATAATTTCATTTTTATATTAGATGTTACAACGCGAGGTTTACAGAAAACAACCAGTTTTACACTAAACATTTTTATTTAGCATGAAATATATGCCTGGGTTCTCTTTGAATCTTATGACTGCACTAGGCTTCTCTTTTTTAAATTTTATAAGCGTAGATATAAATAGTAAAAAAAAATGCATACGAAAGAATTGTATCTTGAAAGTCGTATCAACTTCTATCTGTCCGATTCGAGAAATTTGGCAAAACATTAGAAGCTTTTCAAAATCCATGAAATAAACATGGCGTAAATTACAAAAGAATAAGGTAAGTGCTTTTTTTCGACCCCCCAGTCATTAGGCCCTAAATGCTATAATTTTCAGTGAAAAGCTACCAAATTTGGATTTTACATAGACTAACTACCCACGCACATAGAGACATAGGAAAATATCGTACAAAAAATAAATAAATAAATAAATAAATAACAATGCTAAAAATTGCTTTTTCAAAAGTATCTATATATGGCAAAAGAAATAAAATGGTCCCAATTCCGTCCCCCTCAAAAAATACAATACACCAAAGCTTAACTTATAACTAAATCAAAATTTATTTCTAAATGAGTAAGTAATTTAATTTACATTAAATTAAGCCACAGAGTCTTAAAACTGACTAATTATCAGTTGAAGAATAACCTAACGAAACATTAGGCACCCAAACATGAGGAAAAAATTAAAAAAATTGTCTTGAAAAAGCATTCCTAATTTCGCCCCCGGGATGGAAATTAGAACTGCAAGGGGTGCGAAATTGGGACCACGCTACTTCACAATAGGGCGGAGCTTCAATTCCCGTAAGATGAATTGAGCGCACTAAAATTCACTGTAGGTTACTGTCAGCATCTTACCTACGTAAGATACATGCAAATGAATAAGAAATAAATACTTACAGTACAGAAAATCACGTTCTACAGACGATGTAATAAGAACTCAGGTCTTCTAAAAATAGGAAATCCGGCGTCTTCAATATATGTATGCATCTTTGCGAATGAAACTTTCACTACTGACCCCTTTTACCTTCCGTCCCCTGCGCCTTGCGGGATAAGTGGCGCCACATTCGCAGAACCAGAGAAGTAAAGGGGGACGAAATTAGGGCACTTTACCCTAATGAACTGATCTATAAGTTACAATTTTGGACAAAATTTAATTATAAATTGTTTTAAGTGGTCACTGTACTCACTAAAATTTTCTTATTCGATTCACAGAGAAACACGAATTCCTATTCAGTACTTAAAAATTCGTTCATCAAAAGCACGTTGCCTGAAATTAATCTTATTGGATCTTTATACATTCATGAAACAAATTTGTGTGTTTACGGTACTATTGGGAGGAGTAAAAAGTTAACTCTTTGAAAGAGTGAAAGTCGTTGCCAACGCTTGAAAAAAATCGTGGTATCTGTTTCGTTTGAAAGGCTGATACAGAAGATATCTTGATTCATGGTTCAGTTCATAGCAGGTGTAAACATTAAATTGCAGTTATTTGAGATTTTGTTTTTTCATGTCGGATTTTTTCGGTTTTTACTGTTCTCTGATTATAAACACTTACAGAATTTATCATTATTACTATTTTGGAGTTAAATGTGATATTTTATTATTATGATATTACGAAAAGGTTTTAGATTGAAAAACAGCGTTACACTGGTAAAATGTCCTTTTACATATTACAGTTTTTAATTTAAAAAGTGTAACTTTTGAAAGATTTTTTTTTACTAATAATATTTTAAATTATTATTTAAAATCCTAAATCTGCAATTAATATTTTTGGCGCCACTGTTGGCGCAGTGAATATGACTTGGCCCGGGTGCCTTTTTTTTTTTTTTCAAATGTTTTATTTAGCTTTACGACTACGGCTTCTTTGACTGTCGTTTGATGAATTTTTCTATCGGATCTATTGTACGAGTTTCATAAATGTTCAAACATTAGTGTCATAATAATAATAAATACATTTTTTCGTCCTTTAAAACCTTTCTGGCCGTCTTAAAAATAATGAAAAAATAATCTAAAAAAAAAGTACATTACTTCCTTCGTTAGAAATCGGTTAAAAATGGATCGACCTTATTTTATTGTCGTTAGCTTGATAACCAGCCTATTGGAGCTATTTTAAACAGAAAGTTTTAAAGCTTTATTCAAATTTCTGATACTTAATCGAAAGTTAATTCTTTAATGAATCGATACGAAAATATTTATGCACTGAATATTTTAAAAACAAGTTTGCATTGCAGTGATTTTGGAAACTGATCATTTAAAACAAAAAAAGTCAGAAGTAAATAATCCATAAAACATCCGTTAACGCTTTATAACTTAATCCAGCCTCATTGTTTTCAGCGGTATAACATTATGTCATTATGTATCGAGATAAGACTATATTGAGGATTATCTATAATCAGCATTGCTTTGAATTTTCAGAGAAGAGTCCTTTTGTGTTAAAGCAACGTATACTGCAAAAGAATCTTCTTCGGCGCAACTTGGTGTAGAAGCAGAAATTCACCTGAACGAGGCGCGAAAACTCGCTAATTATTGGCGGATTTTTATCACTTCGGCAGAATAGCTTCTCATTATCAGTCGTTCATTTCCGATACCGCGCCGACTTCAGATTTTAAAACGAGATAATATGGAGTTGACTCTTCAATAGTTACATGCGCATAATGTGTAATGCGTTTTTTAAGCTCAAAAGGATAAATTTATACTTTTGAGCCTCATTTCTTATCTTTTTGTTTTTAAAAACTGCAAGCAGTTTCTTTTCTTTTCTTTAAGACACCGATCAAATCGTTGTTACTTAAAATTATAAATTAGTTATTGTTATTCAGTCGAAACAGCACCAAAAACTGGCGATAAATCACAATTAAAATAATAAAATTATATAAATCACCATATTTTAATATAGAAACCATATTAGTAATCACATTTTTTCCTATTTATATATTTATTTCTAAATCTCCTTCTTTATTTCATTTTCTTTTTGTTTATTTCTTTTATATAAGTATAGACTTATATACAGGGTGTCCACTCTCAACGGTGCCCAATGGCTAATTTCTAAGCCGTTAGTCATAGACACATAGTTCCAATTAAAAAAATGTTTTAAATCAGGTAAAGAAATATTTTAAAAGCGATTTGGGTCAATAAAAACATTTCTAAAAAAATTGCGAAATTTAAATTTTTATACGGTCCCCGGTCCTATAAGTTATATTTAAATTTTCCTGTTACACTGACAAGTAAGTCAAAAAAAGTCTCGTTATTCTACGATTAAAATTGACCGAGTAATAGCTGTTTAAAGTTGGCGCCTATTTTTTGCTGCAAATTAGGGGTCATTCACAAATTTAGCAGAAATATAATTTCGGCAGATATATTAAAAAATGGTTGAAAGTAAAATTAACATTGCAATATAAATTTGAAATCTTTAATCATTCTGACATATTAATGCAAAATATACATTTTGTAATAAGCATATAAGAAGAAAGAAAAAAAACAGAATTTTTGTTGAATAAAATGATGAAAATTAACAGCCTCGATTCTTTACAAATTGATACATATTTTAACCCCTTAACAGTCGCATTAAACTACGGTTTAAAAATTGAAATTGCTTATAGGCACTACTTTTTTGAAAAAGAAATGCTCACCTTGTTTAATGACAGGTAAAATTATACCATAATAAAGCCAATTGCACTATTTTATAAAACTGGTGAGAATCAAACAAATCTGAATAATCTGAAAAAAAGACACAGCCCGTGAATATGACGGGAGCGAGAATTAAGGGGTTAAAATGTTATTAGATTACGCTAGCCTGTAAAAGTTGGGTTAAGTCATATTTTCAGCTTCTGATAATTGATTCTTGTGTATTCTGACCGTTGAATCCGAAAGTGATCTTCATTTTTTACCATCACGTAAAGATTTCTTGTAAATCATAAATTTTAAAGTTAAAAAAAGAAAAAGATGTGATTGTTGTGTTTTGAACTTTTGATAATTGATTTTTATGTATTTTTTACCGCTGAATCCGAAAATGACCTTCATTTTTAACCATCACGTCAGGAGTTTACACAAATTGCAAATTTCAAAGTTAAAAAGTTCAAATTTAAGATTGAATCTTCTCCCCCACCCCATCGAACCTCTCAGCTGTTTAGCTGTAGGAATCAGAGTCTAAACTAAAAAAATGAATAAATTATTGAATAAAATAAAATGTAATAAAATAAAAAAAGTTTTACATCTGTTTTACAGTATCAGATTTTCGCTATATTTTAACTTTGACATTTACGATTTGCAAACAAATTCTAACGTGATGGTTAAAAATGAAGGTCATTTTCAGATTCAGTGCTAAAAAGTGCATAAAAATCAATTATCAAACGTTAAAAAACTCAGCGATCTCTTCTATTTCAAAGTATCAGATTTTTGTTATTTTTTAACTTTGATAATTTATGGCTTGCGAAAAATCATTTCATGATGGTTAAAAATTAAGGTAATTTTCAAATTCAGTTCTAAAAAATACATAAAAGTTAAAAAACACTACCATCTTGGCCTTGTGTTATCTAATCTAAAACTTTTTCTTAAACTTCTTGGCGGCAATCTATCCGGAATTTTTTGTGTTATCTTGTAAAATGAGCCGAACTGTTAACCACCGAAATTCGTAATAATATTAGATTGTCCGTCAGTATGTAAAATTTAATCTCGGTCGGATATTTGAAAGTGAGTTAAAGTTCGAGTACAAATTTTGAACTGGAAAAACATACATACTTATATTGAAGTTAAATAGACTTATAAAAAAAAACATAATTTTTGTTAAAAGAAACTGTCTCAAATCCTTAGAAAATAAAACATATGTTAAAATACAATTATTTTAGCCAATCTGAAATTTAATAAAGTTAATTCAATCGTAATACTTGTACAATTTATTTCAAAAGCGCAGATACACATGAAATAAGTTCTTCGAATTCTTTAAGCACTTCGTATATGATCCCTCAAACCACGGCCGAGCTGATGTATGTTCAGATGCGGAAAAGTGGTTTAAGTCATGCATTTTTGAAGTTCATAACTCGGTCAATTTTAGTGTTATATGAATGGGACTTTTTTTTGTCTTACTTGTCAGTGTAACAAGAAAATTTTACTAAATATAACTTATAGGACCGGGGGGCCGTATAAAAATTTAAATTTCGTTATTTTTTGAAAAATGTTTTTATTGACCCAAATCGTTTTTAAAATGTTACTTTACCTCATTTAAAACATTTTTACTTTCTTCTATCTTTACAAGAAGAAAATATTGGATTCATGAAAATTTTCGACTTCCGGCTTTCGACGAATTTACCCGTTTTAGGGGTCAGAGATTCCGAAAAACATGTTTTTACAAAATGTCTGACTGTGAGTCTGTGAGTCTGTGAGTCTGCCTGTCTGTCACAAATTTATATCTCAAGAACGAATGGACGGAATTTAATAAAAATTTATATTCCAGTAGTACCTAATATAAATGGGTGTTGATTAGTTTTTGGTGTCAATCGCCCAACAGGTGGCGCTGCTATGCTGCATTTTTCGCGATTTCTGCAAAAGCTCTATCTCAAGAGCTCATGCACGGATTTTCATCAAACTCCAGATTTCGTTATTCCTTGATATGAATTGGTGCTGGTAACGTTTTGGTACGAATCGCCTAACAGATGGCGGTGCTATGCTGCATTTTACAGGATTTACACGATTTTTGCAATAGCTCTTCTCAAGAAATAATGCACGGATTTTCATCCAACTTCAGATTCAGTTAGTCCTTGACATGAACTTTGCAACTAAATTTGTGTCTGGCAAATTAATTATAGGTTTTCTGCTAGCCAAAGAGTAATATCTTGTAATTTTTAAGCTTGATAAAATGATGTAAAGATGACTTATAATTTTTAAACTATAAAACAGTCTTGAAACAGGCACTTTTGTTGCCATATTTAAAGCCGTTTGGCATTAACTTTGCAAACGATTTTGTGTTTGTCAAATTAATTATAGGTTTTCTGCTAGACTAAGTTTAATATCTAGTTATTTTTAAACTTGATAAAATGACGTAAAGATGACTTATAATTTTTAAACTGTAAAACACTTCTGAAACAGGCAATTTCGTTGGCATATTTAAAGCCGTCCGGCATTAACTTTGCAACCAAATTTGTGTCTGGAAAATTAATTACAGGTTGTCTGTTAACCAAAGAGTAATATGTTACCTATAAATGTGGATCTGGCAGGGTCTTAGCGACATTGGTAACGTCTGGTAATAATGGATTAATATCACAAATAATTAGTAGAAACAGATGTTATGAGCAAAAATCATGCTAAAAGGACGTAATTTTGAAGTTTTATGACCTGCATAACCCCTCTTCTTGCTGGTAAACGCAACGTCTCCTGACTGCCAGACTGCCCGCAAACGTACTACACCATAAATCGAAGGAACATATAGAAAAATGAGCCTTGATAAAATCAGGTGACGCAAACGTTGACTCTTAGACTAATAGATCACATTGAAAAATGTTGAAAAATATTAAATAATTATTGTAGATTTTGGGGTTAAAGTATGTTTATTTTGTTTTCATTATTTTAGTGCGATAAATCAAGAAAAAAAACCCAGTTTTATTTGTACAATATTAAGCACGTCATCATTTATGAAATCTAGGTTGAATTTTGCTGCATGTTATTATTACTTTTTTTTTTCCAAAGATACAAAAGAATCTAAGATTTCTGTCACTTTTAACTTGAACATTTTATTTAATGTGCTGATGTTTATCAATCAAAAATTATGGATGAATATGAACATTGAATCACAGAAATTAAACTGAACTTCTATACAGAAAAATGGAGCACAATAGATTTTAATATATCAAGGGAGTCTCTAACGAATGTTATTATCTGAGTTGAATGAAATCTGGGATGAATTTTGTAGCATGTTATTATTATTATTATTATTATTTTAAAGATATGAAATAATCTAATTTTTCCTGAAATTTTTACATTTCGTTTTTTTCTCCAAAATGTATTTTTTAAATGGAATATTAAATATTAACAAGCAAAAATTAAATTTGAAAAATCAAAAAACCCGACTGCGTAAAAAGCAAACTAATTAATTATTTCTCATCAATGTGAAATTATTTTTTTATATTACTTACCTATTTTTTTATTTACTTGTATGAATGACTTTTAAGTTGTGTTTAATGGTTGGTTCCCATCTATAAACACTGTTTTGACGAGACCTATACATGTCTATGAAATTAGAGTTGCAGTCAAGCGAGAGATCCTACCTACACAACTTCCTGGTTGTGTAGTATTTAAACGGAGCTTCTGACTGTAAAATAGGCAATGAAACATCGTCTTCATTTTGAAAGACCTATCCAATGATAGACCACTCAATAAAGTGCGTAAATTTTTTTTTTCGTCTTTACCGCCTTTTTGTATTTTACGGGTTCCATTTTGAATTTATAAAAACAAAACCTAGCCTATAACATTCGGACGGCTAAGACGAATCGATAGAGACCTTATTCGTTAAAATTCACCAAGCCGTTGGGATGTTTCTAAGGTATAAAGAAATCCACATACCCAGATACGCGTGAAACACATAACCCTTCTTGGCAGTCCGTTAAAAACTGAGTTTAAATGATATATTTTGTAAAAAAATTTAAGAAAAGTTTACAAATCAATTTTACATGGATAATCTGTAGATATTTTTAGGTAGAAATTATTTACAAATATAAATATTGAATCACAGAAACAAAACTGAACTTTTATACAGAAAAATGAGCCAAAATGTTCCATAGGCAGAGTCTCCGTACTACACAATAATTTTGAATAAATCAAAAGCACCTCTGACGACTGTTTTTGTATTTTATTGGTACCACTCATTTCAAATAAAAATATTCGCAATCTATTTGTTCAACACGTGAGAAAGTCTAACTGTAGATTTGATCTTGTCTGCGTTAAGTGCGCAGGTAAGCAGGTAAGTTTAAAAAATGTTCTGTTACCGACCCTTCTCAATTGCAGTGCGCGATTTGCGACTGTTGCACACATCGCAAATTTCAGCACCTGTCCAAAAACTCCCAAAAATTATCATACTAGAAAGTTCTCTAAGAAAATTGATTCTAGTAAAGCTTTTGCCGATGTCGCTAATGGTTCCGGAGATGACTCGATCATTCAAAAAACTAGCTTTGATTTTCCGGAACTTCCCACTGTATCAAATTTAAGCGAAATTGCTAATTTTACTGCTGCCAGTGTAGTTGGCCACTCAAAAACTTACTTTGCTGATCTCCCTCAAAATCATGACCCTTTTATTAAAAAAACTTAAAATAATTATAACTATCCTTAAAAATATTTATTATCGTTCTTCAAAATTAGTCCTTCTCATCTCAAACTTTATTTAGACTAACGGTGCCACTAAATGCTAAGACTAACTGTGCCACTTGTTTCATTGGAATAACCCTTTTTTTCTGTCTTTTATTTCATTTTTCTATTCTCGGTCAATCGAAATGTGGTTGATCGGTGTGCTCGATTCCCAAGCAGTTTTAGGAGTCGAATCCTTTCAGTTTTTAATAATTTTATTCTCTCTCATTGGCTAATGAACTTGCCTGTCATATCATTACAGATTTCTTCTGCTAATTTTTCAGACACATTTTGATTGGTCGGGGTACTTCGCTGCCACAGTCTATTAAACATTACTCTTAAATCCTTTCAGTTTTATATATATATTTTTTTTCTGAATCTATGCAGTTTTTATAACTTTTTATTATTTTTATATTGTATGGTGCCTGAATTTGCCCTTTTTTATGGGAAGCAATGATCTGCTTACCTTTCTGAGCCTTGCCACTATTTCTGCTAGTCTCTGGATGTCAAGAGTTTATTAATTACGAGGGGGCTCGGCCCCCTACGAGCTACGCTCGCCAACCCCCGTTCAGACACCGCAGTCTCTAAAAACACGCTAATTTGATCGGCTTTAAAAAGATTGAAAGATTGAATTATAATTTAAAAAACAGTGGCGATCTCCCTATAAACGGGTTTCAATTCATTTCTCTTTGATTGGAGAATTTTAAGGAAAAATCAGCTGCTGTTAAAAGATACAATGACTGTTTTCGTTTTTGATTAAGTACAACCAGTTAAACATTTCAAAATAAGTTAATATAAAATGAATTAAGTAAACAAAGTCTTTGGCTCCTGGTATTTTTTAACAAAGCGAAAAGAAAGTTCTTTTAAATAAGACATTTTAAATGTATCGTTTTTAATCTGACGTCATTTTCATCAAACTTTTCTTTCTCTTTTTAATATTCACGTGAAAATACCTTTGTTAGAAATGAAATATTATTTGTGCTGTCCTAACAAAAATTGTTTAAAAGATCGTCATAAAATATCAAATACATGTCTCGCGCAATTTTTAAATTTAAACTGTTTTGCAATATTTTTTTTTGTTCATTTTAAGTAATAAGTGCAATGTGACGTAAATGTGACGTAATTTCTCTTATTTAAGACTTGTAACGCATGTTAATGAATTCATTATTTTACAATATCCTTTCTCTTTTAATTTCACGTGTAAATATAGTTTTTATGAAGTAATTTTTAATAAGTTTCTGATTTTTTACGTAATTATTTAATTCTAATTTGAAAGTTCTTTTTTTTTTGTTTATAATAGTCATGTGTAAATAATTTTTTAATTTGAAGCAAACATTATTGTTTGCGCTGTTTATACAGTTGGCAACAATTTAAATGAATACCATTTTCTAAAATAAGTAAAAAATATTTCTTGAAATGCTGGAAATTTGAATTTAAAATAGAAATAAAACCTCAAAAAATGAGACAAATTAAAAAAAAAATAAATGAAGTCTGCACACCGGGAAATTCTAATGTATAAAATGATCTAAAAATGAAATAATTCCCATGTATAGTTTTTGCTCCTATAAAACTTTTTTAATGGAACGATTTTGTTCAACTTTAGCATTAAATATCTCTTAAAATGATTCTTCGATTTGAAAACTGTCTGAATCAGTGTGTTTATCAAAGATTTCTCTATAATACCACCGATTTTCATATTTTTGTATGCAATAATTTTCGTAATAGTAACGGAGAAAGACCTCCGGTCACAAGAAATGCAAAACCGGCGGCGGCGGTGGTGACAGCGTAAGTTAACTTTTTTTAGAATAGAGATATAGAGCTATTGCAAAAATCGTGTAAATCCTGCAAAATGCAGCATAGCAGCGCCATCTGTTGGGCGGTTTACACTAAAACGTTACCAGTACCAATTCATATCAAGAAATAACTAAATTTGAAGTTTGATCAAATTCAAAATTAACTTGTTTTTAAATTTTAGTCTACTCAGGACAATATCATATTAATTAATAATAGTATACCATCTTTATAGTGATTAATATGCATATAAGTTTATTTGATATAACTAATGCTATACTATATGTATTAAAATTGGGTAATTAGTTTTTATTATTATTCCTCTATACTTTTTAATATTGTTTTATTTTCAACTTTGTATTCCATGATTAATTATATCGGTTTAATGTGTTTGAGTGTCACAATCATATTTTTTAGCTTTTTTATGGCTAATATGAAGATAATCCACACACTATATTTGTGATCTTTAGGAAATTAAGAATTTTAGAATCTGACAATCTTCTATAAACATTCATTTTTATTTTTTTATTTTCCTGTTCATTTTATTAATTTATTATTTTATATATTTAATAGTAATTATTAAAGTTTTTATATTTTTATTATATATAATTTATTTTATGTTATAGCATATAACTATATTCTATATATATTATCAATATTATAAAATTATTTAATTTCTCAGTGTAGATTAAATGGGTAAGGTAATAGAATATATTGAACGCATTTTATTAATATTTATTTTTTTTAATTTTTTTTAATAATGATACATAGTATGGTATTTATATATTAGGATTTGTGTGGTAATGCAGTTGATATATTTTAAATTCATTAGCTTTTATTAGTTTCATCTTGTGGACATTTGAATAATAATAATAGTATTAAAATAACATACTAGATGGCAGCACCAAAATTTTGTCTTTTAATGCTTCTATTAGAATAATAATTTTAATTTTTTACACCAGGTGGTATTGAACGCTGAATTTTGGCAATATTGTATAATAGAAATTAAACAATTTAAAAGTGTTTTTAGGTATTTTAAATGATGTTATTATTTTCTATTTATATTATATTAATTGAATTTATCACGGTATTTCAAAATGAATTAACTGAATCCATAGGTTTTAATTTCTGTGTTAACTTAACTGTTTAATTCGCCTTAATCTTATCGTGCTTTTGGATACCATGTGCAGGAGGATATTTTGAAAACAACTGGGATTTTATTCGGTATGTTGTGTAATATTTCTATTTTTTATGCTATAAATTAAATATTTTAAAAGTTTGTATTGTTTTTTCCATTTCATGCCATTTGATATTATTCTGTTTTCATCTTGAAACTATTCTCTTGGTCATATTGGTTGTTTGAGTATAGGAGAAAAAAAATTTCAGCTTTTAGCTTTTTTCTCACAGAAAACAACCAATTTGCTTATATCATTGAATTCTGTACTCTTGAAAACGTAATTCAATATATAAGTTTTTCAATTATTTTTTTCGGTATCCATATTCTTCTTTTTTTCTTCCATATTAATTCTTGTAATTAAGTATTAGGCACTGTATTTTATACATACAGTTGTTTATTATAGGTTTGTGGTATCCATTTTTATTGTCATTTCATTCACAATATTGCAGTTTTTGTTGATGGTCGGTAATGTTTAATTAATGGTTATATATATATATGGTACCTGATTTGGGCTTTTTTTATGGGTATCTGCTTAATTTTCTAAGACTTGAAACTATTTCTGGTAGTTTTTCTAGATTTTATGAACTCTAATGTTATACATCTCATATTTCATACTGTAGGTTAGAACCCTAGATACTGCGTTAATTTTTTCTTCAAAGTTCCAAGTGAGTAAGTCAAATACTCAGCCATCGACCACTGAATGGTTTATGGCTTAGAAGCCTGTGAAACCCATTTTTACTATTATCAGTATAAAAACACACACACACACACATATATGTATATATATATATATATATTATCACATCTTACTAATGTATACATTTCAGAGCTCGGCAGATAAATGGCATTTATAATTGTGAAAAACTAAGGTATTTTATACAGAAAGAGTATATTTTATGCAGAAAGGAAAACAGAAAATAATAATATTGTTGTGCATACAATAAGGAAAAAAAACTAAAAACAAATCAGAAAAAAATACAAAACACCAAATACAAAATAAAGATATTCATCTGTAAAGTTCTCATCAGTAAGACAGGCTATAAAAGAAGAAGAGTCGGAAGGTTTTCCGAACAACATGAACAAGAAAAAGAAATCTGCCAAGAAAATAATAGTTTGAAAATGTTGCTAATAGTAAAATGTATAGACAGCAGCCAGAACAAGCCTAATATATAAAAAGAATTTTTCACTAAAGAAAAAGCAACTATACTTATAAATATCAATTAACAATTAATTGACAAAATTTCAATACCATTTGTAAATTCCACTCTTTATACACTGCTTAAAACAATTAAAGGGTATTTTAAGTCATATAAAATAACGGTATACGCGAAACTTTTTTCCAGAACATGGGAGAAGGGAGTCACAAATGCATATTTTTCTCATTTTCAAACTTCGGAGTATGCGAATTTTGAATTTGACGTTAGAAAACGTCACTTTAGCGACAGCGAATGAAATTTGGCTTTCAACTTATTGAAAGACAAATCAGAAAACATGATCGATGCTCAGTGTGTGGCTTTGTTTCGATGTCTCCCCGAAGTCATTCAACCTAATCAGAAGCTTGGA
Organism: Maratus speciosus; assembly: GCA_963932465.1. Classification (NCBI taxonomy): domain Eukaryota; kingdom Metazoa; phylum Arthropoda; class Arachnida; order Araneae; family Salticidae; genus Maratus; species Maratus speciosus. The sequence continues at coordinate 7,178,574 of OZ010789.1, forward strand.
GAGTTATGGGTCGATTAGAGTGGGGCGAAACACGAGCAGAAGTAGCAAAAGCCACTGGAGTTTCACAAAGTGTGATTTCCGGGATCTGGAACCGTTTTTCGGAGGCTGGAAATACAGGCTGAAGACCAGGGCAAGGTCGTATCGTAGATGCACAACAGCGCCCAATGAAGATCGATATTTACCGCTCACGGCTCGGAAACGCCGAAATATGAATGCCTTTCTTCTTCAACAACACCTTCGCTCGGGTGCTGGCACCACAGTTTCGACTCAAACTGTCCGAAACTGACTCCACGCTGCAGGTCTGTATGCTCACAGATCAATGGTATGTGTTACGTTAAGTTCAAGGCACCGTGATGTCCGCAGAGAGTAGGCAACAGAGCATGTGAACTGCAGGAAAAATGAATGGAACGTTATTCTTTTTTCTGACGATTCCCGTTTTTGATTAATCCTGATAAGCGTATTTTGATCGGGAGGGAATGTGACATTACACTGTTAAAATCTGCAGCATTTGCTGCATAGTCACTCCACCGCTTGTATAGAAAACGGTTACTTGGCTATATTATGGAGCATTCTCGTTGGGCAGAGAAGAGATATTCTATAATAGTGGCGGAGTGACTATGCAGCAAATGCTGCAGATTTTTAACAGTGTAGAAACAATTCTGCGTCGTGCAAGGAAGTGTCAGATGTGGCGGTAGGGGAGTGAAGGTCCGTGCTGGCATCTCCATTGATGGACGCACCGACCTCCACATCATTCGAAAGGGAGCTCTGACCGGTTAGCGATATAGGCATGAGATCTTCAGACCTATTGTAGTCCCTTACGCTGCAGCAATTGGAGATGAATTCATGTCAATGGATGACAATTGCAGGCCACATCGTGCTCACTTGATAGATGATTTCCTTTTCGAGGAAGGAATCATACTAATGGAATGGCCAGCGTGTTCGTCGGACATGAACCCAATAGAGTATTTTGGGACATTCTAGGCTAGGGATGGCAAACCTATGGCACGCGTGCCATAGATGGCACGCGGGAGATTATTTTCGGCACGGCATAGACTCATGTTCTAAATTAAAATAAGGGATCGCTTGTAAAACAAGCTAATTAAAAAAAAGCAATTTTTGATTCATTCAATTTTCATAATTTGCAGAGAAAAATACGAACAAAACTATTATGATTGCTTCCTGCAAAACAGCTGATTTGTTAAGAGTGGAACTTCTGTTAACTTATGTGCAACATTTTTTGCCTGTTAGATTTTATTTTATTGGACTTGTGGGCAAATTGTTTTTATTTTGTAAATTCATATGCAAAATTATTGTGTAAATATAATTTATAATTGGGTAAAATCTCTGTAAATTTGCTACGATGCATTTAAACAATTTTACAAAAAAATCAATCAGAAAAAAATTAAAAATGTCAGTTGCCATACTTTACACCACCATCCTTTCATATAGTGAAAATGCAAAAAATTACACAATTTTGAATTTAGACTTGCTGAGTTTATCTAAATTAGATTGGTCGTCGCTGTCATACAGATTGAATAAGCTGAAATTCAACTTTATAAATCCCAATCTAGCTTAATACTGGCTAAAAAAAAATTTGAGATAGAGAGAATTAGGAGATTGTCGGGAAACAACGATTATAAGCAAAAAGGCCGATGATGAAATTATGATAACTTGGAATTTCGAATAATTCCATACAATAACTTTTCTTAAAGTAGCCATTTTGATATTTATTTCTGACAGTTATTTATTTATTTATTTGAAATGAAAAATATGAAAAGCTCATGTAGAAACCTGTTGTCAGGAGGCGTCCATTCTGCTCGCATTCTTTTAAAGAAAAATTGAAATGGGAAGCTGATCTGCATTATTTGGCATCTAAGACGCCTCAATAGGAATAGGACGTTTTTTTAATACTTAAGTGCATTACAAAATGTACCCATGTTTTTTAAATCTCGAAATCAGTATTTTAATTAATTTTGCTACTTTGATTTACTAAATTTGTTGGTACGCCATGACCCTGTAAAATAATTTTTTGAAAAAATTGGCACGTGGATGTGAAAAGGTTCGCCGACCCTGTTCTAGGCAGACGAGTTTCTGGCCACCTACCATCCCCACAAGCTTTTCAAGATCTGGAAAGAGCTCTTCTGGAGGAGTGGGAAGGAATATTCTAGCTCCTCATTAACAGCCTCGTTGACTCCATGCCTCAAAGGTGTTCAACATTGCTGGCCGTCTGGGGAAACCATATCCTTTACTAAAAACGATTTTATTTTATGGAAACACCCCCTTTTTTTTTGTTCTTTCTCATATACACAAATAATGTTTTTTTCTTCCTTTTGTACCCGAATGCTCAATACAATGAATTTTTTCTGTCCGTGTATTTTTTTTTCTTATATAGCCTACCGCGTCTTTTGATCATGCATCCATCATCTAAACCATTCCCCAGCAGCAAGATCCATCCATAGCCTCAATATCCTTTAATTGTTTTGAGCAGTATATATATAAATATACCTTATAGTTGCAATTACAGTTCCTCACTATCTGCCAAGATAAGGCAGTAAATAACAATGTGTCCTGTAATCACTCCCGTTTCTATTTCTATATTTGAACTTAGGGAGAGAGAAGTCCTTTTGCGTTGAGGTACTGCATCCTGTAAAACAATCTTCTCCTCCAGTGAACTAATGGGAAGAAGCAGAAACTCGTTTGAAATCTAGGGTGGGGTGAATTTTCTTTCAGTTGTTGGTGCTTCTTTATCCATGTTACATTAGAGGTTACATCGGTCGATCAGCTCGATTTTACTCAAACCCGACCCGACCCGCGGGTCGAATCGGTTTGACTCTAATTTTCTTTCGTTGCGGGTCGAGTTGGCTCCAATTTTTTCGGCTTTGTGTTAACGTTTGATTTTTGGGGGGGGGAGGGGTTCGTGTTAAAGTCCAGCATGGGAAATCGAAAATTCTGATTCAAGTCAACTTGAAACGGACAAAAAAATTTTGTGAACCCGATACCCGACACCCCGAACCGAAGTAATAAAACCAAAACCCGAACCCGAAATAAAAGAAATTAACCGATCATTGGATACAATTATGGAAAAGTATCAATTATATATTTTTTGTTTACAAATAAAAATGTATACACTCATCAATATCCAAATATATAGTTTTTTTTTTTTTTTTAATAGAAAAATGTTTAGGTCTTTCTTTAAAAATCGGGCTCAATCCGAAACCAACACAAAAGAATCAAAACTGATCTGAACTGAAAACATTTAAGGTCAATACAGTCCGAACCCGACCCAAAATAAAAAAATTTACCCTCAACCCGAACCATGGGTAGAGTCGAGTTATAGTAAAATCGGTTAAATGACCTGATGCTGGTTTGGTTAACACAAGTTTTCAAAAGAAAGTCCATAATGTGTTTTAGATGAAAAACTAGTATAAATTTCATCACTTTATTAGCAAATGGATATTGGCCCATTATAAAGCGATTTTTGCACACTATTGGAGTCTTTTTGTTTAAATAAGATATACAACAATCTTACCTATGATGAGTTAGGTAATGGAAAAATTTTGGCAAAACAGTAAATAAATTTCGAAGAAAACGCAAACTTTGGCAAACTATTGCATTACTAGTATACCCCCTCCCCCTCAACCGTCAAAAATGCACAATAAAGTAAACGCAATAATAATAGTAAATATATTTACTATTATTATTGCGTTTACTTTATTATTGCATTTACTTTAATATTGGTTAAAGTTTGAAAATTTTAAAGTCACGTACATTTTAAACAAACAATAACGTAACACGAAATGCAAAAAAAATTGAATGTTTTATTATTAATATTTATTTAATGTAATGAAATATTATAGCTGTACTCAGAAAATCCTATTTCTTGCATTAAAAATAATTGAACGCATGAATCTTTAAAATGGAATCCTAGTAGCACACATAACATAGTAAAATTCAGTTTAAATTTCGAAAAGCATCATGCCGTTCATATGTCATTCAACACATTCATCATTACTTTTTTATTTTTGTCATTTCATGCCAACAATTATTATGGTGACAGCCTTATTTTATGACTAACATTTATTTTTAAACGTCATTTAAATAGAAGAGTATTTCTATAATATGGATGAGTTGAAAAAATATCAATAAACATTTTAAAACAAATTTGTAAACATGTAGAAAGACTGAAATATTTTTTCAAATAATAAAAATTTTGGAGATATCGAGAAAAAAAATAAAAATATATATACCAAGGAAATAAATAAAAAGATAATCATGACTAACGCTTGTTTGTTACAAAACCCATTTTCCTGTTTTCAAGACAGAACAATAAGCATCGAGAAAGAACGGCAATACCCCAATGAGGAGTATCGATAAATATTTCTTTCGAAATTTCAACAAAATTCTTTTCTGTTGAGGAAACGTTTCCTGAGAAACAATGATTTCCATCGCAGCAAAACTTGCGAAGGAGCAGGGATTCGCCCCAATTTGGGGTTTGGGGAGCAGTGGGGTGTCTTCTATCGAGAAAAGTTATTGACGGATCTTTATCTTCACTGCCTTCGACAGAAAAATCACCCATTAGATTCTTCTAGATTCCATAAGATCCGAATTTAAAAGATGGATTCTTTTCTTTGCGTTCTGTGAAAATGCTGTTTTACCATCCACAATAGAATCGGGTCTGGTAAGACTGAACTCAAAAATTCTACTTGGAGTACACCCGACCTACTGACTATTTTAATATATTAATTCTTATTTTAATGAAAGTATGAAAAAATACTCTGTCATTATATTTCTAATACCTATTTAATCTATGATGCTAAAAAATAAACCTTTATAAATCAATTTGTACCCAAATAGCTAGTTTTTTTTTTTTTTTTTTTTTTTTTTTTTTTTTTTTCCAATTCTTACTATTAGTTTCCACTCTTCCTATATTTATTTATAGATATATTTATTTATATATTTATATATATTGTTCAAATTTTCAATCGTTAATAAAATACTCTTTATTCATCCTATCAAGTTGAAATAAATTTTTTTAAACTTGTACTGGATGACAATGGATCTTAATACAGTTTTTTCAAATATTAATTAATTCATTCAATTTTAATTAATTAATTTTAGATTTAAAGGGGAGACAAAATGGCGGCCATTGGTTATTGAAGCATTTAATGCATCTTCATATCTATAAGGGGGGTTACCATAGGGGGGACCCTGTTCTGTCGCCCAATACCGCCGAGCTTGTCGCCAACTTGGCGATCTATCGCGCAATTGTGCGGCCCAAATGAGTCTCCAAAAGCGACGCCAACTGGGCGATATCTCTAATATTTCACCCAATTCCCATAGACTTCCATTGTAAACCTACTTGCTTATAGAAAATCAACAAATTGAGATATTTTAATGCAACAAAAACTAATATTAGCTTAAGGGATTACATTAAATTTTTCTTTGATGACCTAAGTAGGAATTGACTTTTAAAACAAAATTTTTATATTACTTGTTTCATCTTAAAAGGTTGTTCTCAAATCCAAAGAGCCAACTTTATGACGCTCCTCCACACACACACGTGCACAAAAAAAAAAAAAAAAAAAAAAAACGATACAAGCTAAATTGTAACCTTCTTCGTTGAAAGTCAGTTAGAAAAACTATTTTGATTTAAAAATATTGACGCGTACAACCTTAATAATAATAAGAAGAAGATGATGAATTTTTCCTAGAGTGAAACGCTCTGCAGAAAAAAAAAAGTTGCAGTGCACTTCGGAAATTTCATTATGTTTGAAGTAGCATTAAAATGCACCGCAAACGTTTTTTCCCCCAATACGTCCCCCAATACCAATTCTTATACGTCTCAGTAAACGAACTAAAAATGCCACTTATTCTATCTAAAAAACATGCAATCTACCTCAGTGATGCCTATAGATCTCATTCATTTTGAAGTATCGCTACATCCATGAAATACACCGCAAACGATTTTCCCGCCATAGACTATAATGTAACGGAAATCTTTTATGTATTTATGGAAACGAACTATAGATGCTGCAGACTTTATTTTAAAAATGAAAACATAGACGTAAAGATACAGGCATTTCTTGTCACAAAGGATATATTATTATACTAGGAACTGTTAAAATGAGCTATAATTGAGCGTCCTAGTTTCACTTTCGTGAAGTTTTCATACTTTGTAATGGATAAAGCTGAAGAGTCGATATTCTTTCAGCGATTTTTACTTTCTTCTGTCTTTACAAGAAGAAAGTATTCGTGAAAATTTTCGAAATCCGATTTTCGACGAATGGACACGTTTGAGGGGTCAGAGAACCCGAAAAACATGTTTTTACAAAATGTCTGTCTGTGAGTCTGAGTCTGTCTGTCTGTGTGTGACACACATTTTGTGGGCGCTCTATCTCAAGAACTAATGAACGAAATGTAATAAAAATTTATATTCAGTTAATCCCTGATATAATTGGGTGCTGATTAGTTTTGGGTGTCAATCGCCCAGCACCGCCCTAGGCTGCATTATTCATGATTTCCACAATAGCTGTATCTCAACAACTAAAGTACGGATTTTCAGAAAACTTCAGATTCAGTGATTCCTTGATATAATTTGGAACTCATAACTTTTTTGTGTAAAGCGCCCTATAGGTGGCGCTACTAGGCTGCATTATTCATGATGATCGCAATAGCTCTATCTCAAGATCAAATGCACGAATTTACATCTAACTTCAGATTCAGTGAGTCTTTGACATAAATGAGTGTTGTTTAGTTTTTGGTGAAAATTGCCCAACAGGTGGCGCTACTGTGCTGCATTTTTTACGATTTCTGCAATAGCCGTATCTGAAATAATGCATGAATTTTCATCAAACTTCAGGTTCAGTGAGTCCCTGGTATAAATGGATCCTGTTAAGTTTTTGGTGTAAATTGCCCAGCAGGTGCCACTGCTATGCAGAACTTTTCACGATTTGCCCAATAGTTCTATCTCAAAAACTAATGGACGGATTTTCATTCAACTTCAGATTCCATTAGAAGTTGTTGCTGATTAGATTTTGGTGCCAGTCACCTAACTAGTGGCGCTACTGTTATAATGCATTTTTTAGGAAGTATTGTGATGTATGACATAGAAGAAAGTTTTGGGATTGCCACATTCGACTAGTTTCTATTGAAAACATCCATCGAAGGAAAGAAGTTTGTGTGCGAGTGTGTGAATGTATCGAAGGTGTTCTGAAGAGACCGCTGCACGCAGAGCTACAAACTTTGGGGGGAAGGTACCTCTATGTATGAAGTTTTGCACCTCGAAGCCCGATTTTCGATTTTTTGATTAGATTTTTTTAAATTAAATTTTTATGCGATTTTCAGCGTTTTTTTTTTTTTTTTTTTTTTTTTTTTTTTTTTTTTTTTTTTTAAGTTTCGAGGCCATTTTTCCACATTAGTTTAAGAAATACGGCTTCATTATTTTAACCCAATATAGTCAATTATGTTCTCTTTTCAATAATGTTTATTCGGAATTTGTGCAGCGATTTTTGAATTTTTTGTGAAATGTTTCATGCGATTTTTAGTGTTTTTTGCATTTTGCGGCTATTTTTTTGATATTGTTAAAAGGAATTTGGTTTCAAACTTTTAGCCTAACGTACTAAATTTTGTATGCTACGAATTTTGAATTTTAGCGATTTTTAATGCGATTTTTCGAGATTTTTTGCGTTGAACGTCGATTTTTTGTCATTTATGAATTATTTTCGTTTACAATATTTTACCCCATTAGAGTAAATTTGACCCCTGCGATTTTTTAATATTTAGTGATTTTTAATGCATTTTTCAATTGCAATTTTCGTCGTTTTTTCGAGTTCTACGGCAATTTTTTGGCACTCGGAAATAAAATTTGGTTTCAAACTTTTCGCCTAATATAGTAAATTTCGCCATTTACGATTTTGAATTTTAGCGATTTTAATGCGATTTTAACGTAATTTTAAACGCGATTATTAGCGATTTTTGAAGATTTTTACGTGCCGCGTCGACTTTTTATCATTCACGAAACATTTCCGATTGCAATGTTTTACCTATTAAAGTAAGTTTTGACTTCTGCAATTTTTTATACGACTTTTGAATTTCAGATATTTTCAATGAGAATTTTAGCGTACAATGTTTTACCCCCATAAAAGTAAATTTTGACCCTTGCGATTTTTTAATATTTAGAGATTTTTAATCCTTTTTTCAATGCGATTTTGAGCATTTTTTCGAGTTCTACGGCGATTTTTTGACATTCGAAAATAAAATTTGGTTTCACACTTTTAGCCTAATATAATAAATTTCGCTATTTACGATTTTGAATTTTATCGATTTTTAATGCGATTTTCAATTCGATTCTTAGCTATTTTTCAAGATTTTTTACGTGCCGCGTCGATTTTTTTTTTTTTTTTTTTTTTTTTTTTTTTTATCATTCATGAAATATTTCCAATCGCAATGTTTTACCCTTTACAGTAAATGTTGATTCTTGCAATTTTTTAATATGTAGCGATTTTTAATACATTTTTCAATGTTATTTTCAATGCGATTTTTAGCATTTATTTTATCTCTACAGTGATTTTTGACATTTAAAAAAGGAATTTGGTTTTAAACTTCTAGCCTAAAATAGAAAATTTCACCATCTGGGATTTTTTTAATTTAACCGATTTTTAACGATTTTTTATGTTTCGCGTCGATTTTTTGTCATTCAGGAAGAATTTACGATTGCAATGTTTTACCCGATTAGAGTACATTTTTACTCCAGGGATACTTTTATATTTAACGATTTTTAATGCATTCTTCAATGCGGTTTTTAGAGTCCCACGGCGGATTTTTGATATCCTTTTAGCCTAATATAGTAAATTTTGCCATCTACGAATTTTGAATCTTAGCAATTTTCAATGCAATTTTTAGCGACTTTTACACTTTTTGCGTTCAGTGTCGACTTTTTTGTCATTCATGAAATATTTCTGATTACAATATCCATTAGAGTAAATTTTGACACATGTTATTTTTTAATATTTAGCAATTTTTAGTGCATTTTTCAATGCGACTTTTAGCGGTTTTTCGAGCCTCACTGCGGTTTTTGGACATTCGCAAATAAAATTTGGTTTCAAACTTTTAGCCTAATATAGTAAATTTCGCCATTTACGGGTTTGAATTTTAGCGGATGTTCAATGAGACTTTTAAACGGTTTTAAGAGTCTCACGGCGGTTTTTCGACATTCGGAAATGGAATTTGGTATTAAACGTTTAGCCTAAGATAGTACATAGCTATTTTTAATGCAATTTTAATGCGATTTTTAGCGATCTTTCAAGAATTTTTACGTTTCGCGTTGATTTTTTATCCTTCATGAAATATTTCCAGTTACAGTTTTTTACCCTATTATAATAAATTTTGAACCCTACGATTTTTAAATACTTAGCTATTTATAATGCGATTTTTAGCGATTGTATGAACACCGCGGCGATTTTTTTGACATTGGTATAAGGAAATCAGTTTCATTATTTAACTTAAGTAGAACTTCATTATTTTAGCTTAATATAGACCTCTACGAATTTTTAATTTCAGGAATTTTTAATGTGATATTTAGGGATTTTTAGAGATTCTTTGCGCTTTGTGTCGATTTTGTTATTTATGAAGGAATTCATATTATACTATTTTACTCGATTAAAATGTAAATTTTGAACCCTGCTATTTTTAAAATTTAAGCGATTTTTACTGCATTTTTCAATGCAATTTTTAGAATGTTTTTTAGTCCCAGGGCGATTTTTCCACATTCGGAAAAGAAATTTTGTTTCAAACTTTTAGCCTATTATAGTAATATTTGCCATTATCGATTTTGGATTTTTAGCGTTTTTTCGACATTTTTTTACGTTCAACGTCAATTTTTTGCCATTCTTGACAGATATCCGACTACAGTGTTTTGAGGCGATTTTTTTTTATTAGTAAAAGAATTCAGATTACAATATTTTACCCCATTTTAGTAAATTTTGCTATTTTTGAATATTGAGCGATTTTTAATCCATTTTTTAATGCGATTTTTAGCATTTTTTTCGAGTCCCACGGCAATTTTTTGCCATTCGGAAAAGGAAATTGGTATCAAACTTTTATCCTACTATAGTAAATTTTGTCTTCCGTGATTTTTGAATTTTAGTGATTTTTAATGCGATTTTTAGCGATTTTTCGACTTCCGCGGCAATTTTTTAACATTGGTAAAAGGATTTCGATTTCTAACTTTTAGCCTAATGTAGTACATTTTTTCCTCTATTCTTTTTTAATTTTACCAATTTTCAATGCGATATTCAATGTGATTTTTAGCGATTTTTAGAGATTTTTGGCGTTCCGTGTCCATTTTTTATTATCCATGAAGGATTTTCGATTACAATGTTTTCCACCTTAATATTAAATTTTTACAGCAGTGACTTTTAAACGTTTAGCGATTTTTAATGCAATTTTCAATGTGAGTTTTAGGCATTCTTCGAGTTCCGTGTCTATTTTTGGATATTCGGAAACTGATTTCGATTTCAAACTTTTTGCTTCAATGCGATTTTTCGGCTTTCACAATGGCTTTTTGACATTTTTAAAAGGAATTCTGTTTCAAACGTTTGGTCTAATAGGAATTTGATTTCAAGCCATTAGCCTATTATGGGAAATGTTCTGCTCTGCTATTTTTGAAGTGTAGCGATTTTTAATGCGATTTTCAGGGCAATTTTTTAGCGTTTATTTTCTTTTTTTAGAGTTCGCGGTTATTTTTTGAAATACGGAAAAGGAACTCTGTTTCAATCTTTTAGCCTAATATAATAAATTTTCTTTTGTGCTATTTTTGACATTTAACCGCTTTTTATTGCGTTTTTTTTTTTTTTTTTTTTAGCATTTTTCTGCGTTTCACGACTTGACATTCATCAAAGGAATTAGGTTTGAAACTTTTAACCAAATATAGTGAATTTTGAGTGTCGTGATTTTTTAAATGTTTGCGATTTGCAATACAATTTTTACATTTCTTCGCGATCTGTTGCGAATCTTTGATATTATAGTAAATTGTACCTTCGTTTCAATAAAGTTTATTCGGATTTTGTACCGCAAATTTCGAATTTTTCGTGAATTTTTTATGTGATTTTTAGTGTGTTTTCGTGATTTGCTACAATTTTTACACATTAATAAGAGGAAACCAGTTTCAATCTTCTAACCCAATATATATATATATTTTCTTTCCGATTAAGCTTATTCGAAATTTGTGCACCGATTTTGCAATTTTTTTGCAGCGATTTTCAGAGCTTTTTCGCAATTCGCGCTGTTTTTTCACGGACCAGGGCAACGCCGGGTAGATTAGCTAGTTTATAAATAAATTGGATAAATAATGGATTATAAATAATTTTTTCCACTTTTTATATTTAATATTATAGAAATTGAGTGTAATAAAGAAAATAAGTATGTTTTAGAATGTTTTGAGATTAAAGTTTCTTTAAAACGATAATTTATTTTCTTTTGTATGTTTTTGGGTCTTTATAACTTTAGCTGTTTCATCAAAATAATATTGATTTAATATTAATCATTTAAATTACAATTTTCCAATATAATAAAAATATATCGAAAACTTTATAAAATATATGTTTTCCTGTAGTTTGTATATACAGAACATTTCCTTTTTTTTTTCGTTCAGAATTTAATAATACATTAGTAAAACTACTGTTCATGGGAATATGTTTTCTTTAATAATATTTTAATGAAAATTAAGAAAAATAAATATTATAAACTGGATAAAATAAAAGTTTAAAAAAAAAATCTCTCAAATGTTTTAAAACTGAAATTTAACATTTTTACGTATGATGTGCTTTTTTTTCGCGTTGAAATTATTTTATTTGTTATAAATATTCAACAATCTACTCAAAAACTAATTTGAACTTTTTATACAGAAAAATTTAGCCCAAGTGTTGCATTCTATCTTTAAGAAGCTTCCAAAAAATGTCTTTAATTAATTCATAACAAAACTATACCTCTACTTTTACAGTGTAAGAGTATCTGCCAAGATAAAGCAGTCCATAACAACGTTTCGAAGTCCAAACGAAGAGGAGGTCTTTTGTGCTAAGGTAATGTAGCCTGTGAATCAATCTTTTCCTTTGCTGCAAGCCCGTAAAGGAACAGAGTCGCTTGGAATCTGGGGAAACCTTATCAGCATCTTGAATAGCTTCGTTTTAGCTCATTAGTTTACAACTGTTTGGTCGATTCCAGATACGAAATTAAGATAATTGGAAAGTGAAATTTACATTTCAATGTTTACGATTAGGTTATTATGGGTTAGATTCGGGTGTTTCAGATGCCCATTGATAATAATTAACTAGAAATAATACCTTTAAAACATCGACTTTTAATTTTATATTGAATCCTGCGGGAAGAAACCATGATGAGCAAACATGTTCAAAATTCGAGGCTGACATTCAAGAAATACGAAAAATTTTGTTACATTTCAAGAGGGGGATAAAGAGGAAAAAATTCATAAGGCTTAAAAAATTATTGATTTCAAAGTAAGGAATGTTTAAGAAAGTTTCTTTATAAAAGGCATTATAATATTGATTCCTTCTACACCATGCGATAATATTGATTACGACTATAAACAGAAAGAGTGGTTTTAAAAAAAATTATTGACAAATATTTCCCTGTCTCTGAAAGGAATGCTATATAGTTATAGTTGCTGAATATAGACGAAAAATAATACTTTTTTGTCATTTTTTTTTTTTTTTTTTTTTTTTTATAAATCAGTAATAATTAAATAATTTTTTTAGAAAATTTCCCTGATCTACAAATAATCACAATTTTATTCATTTATCTATTTCTTTGAGGGGGGAACTAAAGCTAACAGAGTAGGGCAGGGGAGTTTATGGACCGTCATTCTTAATGTGTCATCTGAGTTAAATTCATTGCCTAAAAAAGGCACGAAGGGATTTAAACACTTAACAGTTACCGGAATAATAAAAAAAAAATCTAAACTTAGTTCAGAAGTTTGATGAATAATGCGTTCTCCGGCATTATTTTTCTAATAAAACCTTCTTCAAACGACCCGGAAAAACGGACTTTGTTTCATTTTCTTCCAAGAAATGGGTCGCTTACGGAGAGTTCAACTGAGGTGGTCTCTGAATGGAGGTAAAATGAGTATTGAGCACATGGGAATAAATTTCGTTCCATGAAAAAAGGGTCGTTCAGGGAGGTGGCTCTCACAGGGAGGTTTCACTGTAGTTCCTACATGATAGTTTACACATGAAGTGGAATTTTTTAATGTTGAACCAATACTAATTATGCCGGACACTATTAAGGGGACCTTTTACATTAGGAGACAAAAAACACTTTTTTATGACTTTTTTTTTTTTTTTTTGTAAGAAAACTGCATGATGGATCTTTTTGAAATTTTAACAGTTCATTGTACATATCTTAAGGTATACGCAAGAATTTTTTAATTAAATTTTGTTGCTTCTACTCTAAGTCATAAACAAATAGGTTCAACTGCTTTGGAAAATTTCGCCTGGACCGTGGGCATGATAGCACCTTATAGAATTAGCTGAAACACAAAAATAATTTTTTTTTCGTAAACGTCGTGAGTATAGCTTGTAGTTAAATTAAAGGAACCCATAAATTTATTTAAAAAAAGTTATGTAATGGCTGATTAACACACACACACAAAAAAAAATTGGTTAAAAAAATTCGTTTTTATTTGTTTATAACTTTTTTTAAAATAATTTTAGTAAAAGCTTTAATTCATATCAAAGGCAATTAAATAAGCTTTAATTTTAAAAAAAATCAAGATGATCCATTGAGTAGTTTTTTTTTTTTTTTGTTTTGTTTTTTTTTTATCTTGGCCACCGTGTCAAAAAATGTGGTTGAACCTATTTGTTTATAACTTAGAATAGAAGCAACAAAATCTAATAGAAAAATTCTTGTGTATACCTTAAGATATGTACAACAAACTGTTAAAATTTCAGAAAGATCTGTCGTGCAGTTTTCTTACCAAAAAAAAATCATAAAAAAGTGCTTTTTTTGGTCTCCTAATGTAGAAGGTCCCCTTAACTTAAAAAAGTCATTGAAAGATTAACTGCCTCATTCATTGGCTTCATTTAACTTAACTAGTTATCGACAGCATTAGAAAAGAATCTTTTCTGATTTTGCTTTAACTCATTAACGCCAGTTGGCAAAAAAACTTTCCAAGTAAGGCGAACAAAACTTTTAAATTTAAATACCAGTATTTTAATAACATATACTGGACAAGTGCACCATAAAATATAATAAATAAAGACACAGAAGCTTGCTTAATGGTACCCAAAACACGCACTTTAATAAGTTAAAAGATAAATTCTACGTTTCGAGCTGTTTCTACTGCAGTCTTCAGGAAATAGGATGGTTAAATAGCTAAAAGCTCAGAGATATGTGTGATATAATCTATATGATAAATCTGGTATATATAAAACCCTATCACTTTATCTAATAATGTTAAAAAAGTCTACATCGGCATGACAAAACGTATGTTTTCTGTAAGGATTGTGGAGCATCGCAGGGACATTAAACAACGTAAGCAAAATACAGCTCTTTCTAGGTTCTACTTGATTAACAAAGTCTGCTACGTTAACTTTGACGAGGCAAAAATTATAGTTCCGTGCAATAACTCTTTTGAGAGTAAAATTAGAGAATCAGTTGAAATCATTGCACGTGAGAATAAACCTTGTAACGATAATTTATCCTATAATATTCCAAAAATCTGGCATATCATAAAGTCATAATTCTGTATTTAATTGCAATATTTCAATTTAAACTTGAATCATGTTGCCAAAAACTTGAATGAAAACTTAGTTGAATGAGGTTCTGGCCCTCATGCGTAGATGGCGACACTCATGGTTTCTTCAATCGAACTTTTGATTTATTTGGACTCATTTCATTAATAAGTATTTATTTTCACTGGATGGAACCACTACATTTTTGTTTTCATATCTTTTCCAATGTTCGACAAAGTGTCTCTCGCACAGGAAGCCTTCATCTCTGAGCTTTTAGCTATTTAACCATCCTATTTCCTGAAGACGGCTATAGAAACAGCTCGAAACGTAGAATTTATCTTTTAATTTATTAAAGTTCGTGTTTTGTGTACCATTAAGCAAGCTTGTGTGTCCTTATGTACCAATATTTTAGTTTGGAAATTTTCACATTATCTAGTCTCAAATTTTGAGCAATTCAATAACTCAAACTTACAATGCGGAAAAAACTGGTTCACTGCAAATAGGCTCGTCTTAAATTCAGACACTTATGTGTCTGAAAAAGTAATTCAGACACTTAAGTATCTGAATGTGAAATTTCAGACTTCATAGATGTCTAAATTTAAGACACATGAGTGTCTTACTAGGATCATGGTACAAATGAGCTGAAAAAACTGTCTGAATACTGGTGATATGTCTGAAATTAAGAAACTTAAAAATTCAGACACTTAAGGGTCTGACTCGTTAAGGGTTCACAGCAACTGATTCTTTGGCGTAAAATACTGCGACCATCTTATGTTTTTTTGAGTTTACAAGACTACAGATAGAATATTTTTACTATAGAATTACATTACTATAGATTACTATTTAGAGATTGAATATTTTTACTATAATTCGGAAAAACAATTATTTGGTTTTACAAGCTTGGAACGTGCTTATAGTATAAAAAAAAATTGTGAACTGTATTTTTCAATATATAAAATTATATTCATTATAAATCGGAATATTTAAGGGGATGTTTTAAAAAATATAGGGTCATGAAAATTGTGCATATTTAAATCAAATTGGATTTGACATACAAATTTTTGGATAACCCCCCTAGATGGTAAGCTTTTGTAGAACTTTACAATATTGCTCAATTTCGAACGCAACGTCGAAAGTTCTTACATAAGTAATATTATTTATTATTTATATTATTTTACTATAATAATTTGCATTTTCACACTTCTTTCTTGTATTCAATAAATATTTTTTTGTGTTAAAAGATTTGTGTGTTCATTTTTTATGATTTTCGATGAAGTGTATATAATTTTCAATGTTAATGAATTTGATTAATATTTCTTTAGATCTTCATTGTATAAATTAAATTTTTATATAGTACTAAATAGATTGCTTGAATCATTTGCATTTTTTTTTTATTATGTAGGGTAGATGTGCCAGTAATGGACACACTATTTTTTTAGTTTATAAAAAAATAACCAATAAAACTTTAGCTTTTATAACTTTTTTCATAACTACCCCTTGCATATTTTATAATCTGGCATTATTGCTGTCACTTTTAATCAAACCAATCACGAAGCAGAAAATAATGTTTCGAAGTTCCACCGTTTTTCAATGAAAATCATAATGAACATCCTAAGAGCTGTCTTCATTTGATAAATTTATATATTCTTTATTTTAGTGCAAAATTTTGAGCTTTTCGTTTTGCTAGTATAATAGAAAACTTTGAATTTTATATACTAATAGCCATTTATAAAATGTCATTTATTTTTAAGGTTTTAAGAGGGGTGTCCATTACGGGAAGGCTTAATTAGTCATTTTCCAATAATGAACACCCCATGTACACATTGCTAAAAATTCAACTTCAGTAATGTTTATAGTGCATAAAATATTTTGACTTAACTGAAAACCTAAATAATCAAATTTAATTTTTTAATTATATTTACCAAAATGTAATAACACCAAAACTTTTATAAATAGCTGCTTTCAAGTTATTTTATGTGGTTAATAAAATTTCAATATTTTATTCTTTTTTTATGTATATAATTGTGCCTTGCATATTTTATAATCTGTCAATAAAACCAGTCAAGAAGCAGGAAATATTGTTTAAGGGCACAATCAAAGAGGGGCTCATAGGGCTTATCCCTCCCCATTTAAATAAAAACAATTAAGTTACAAAAGTTATTAAAAATCTATTTTATGTCTTAAATATTTACTTATTCATCTATGACAATATATATGTATATATATATATATATATATATATATATAAACAGCAGTTCTTCAAACATCAGTTCTACAGTTTTATTTTAAAATTATTTTATTTAGTAATTAAAATATCCAACTCACAGTATCATTTCTTTCATATTTCTAATATTAATTATTAGAAGTAATTTATCAAGTAGTCTCTGGAAGTAACAATTAATGATAAAAATAGTGAAACGAAACTATATATAGACTAATACTCCAAAACTTTTTTACTTTTATTTTTTAATTATTACGTTTTAAATACCCCACTGTCTCAATAATTTGATATATGTAATTGATTGCCTGATATTTAGTATTTTAAACTATACATCTGAAATAATTAAAATATCGATCTTCTGATACAATAATTGATGCAAATACTAAATGATTATCCCAAATATTTTATTAATTACTGGTATTCTAATATTCCTAATTGTTAAATTTATTTGAAAATATCTATTTTGTTTCATTAGTATGCTTTCATTAAATTCTGGTTCTAAGTACAGTCATAAAAATAATTATATTTATTACTTTTTATGGAGTGTGTATTACTGGAATAGAGGATGTCCATTGCTGGAAAAAAGGGTGTCCTATCCATTACTGTCATTTTAGGTATTTTGATATATTTATATTATTTACAATTAAATTTTGATTCATATTGGAAAATTAGACTATGAGAATGGTTAAATATTGTCAGTAGATTAATATACTATTGAAAAAACTGGAATATAATAATTATAACTATTAATTAAAAAACAATTTTTAAAGAAATTCCTTAAGAATGTCCATTACTGGCATATCTACCCTATAACTCCAAATTAATTGACATTTCATATTATATTTTTGCGGATAAAAAACACTAATTACAAAATTTAAAATAATCATGCAATTAAAATAATCATTTTAATTTCTGCAATTTTTATTTAAATTACTATTAAAAGTAATTCTGAAAAATTTATCAAATCAAATTAAGTTCCACTTAATACAATCATGGTTCGAAAACAAATTTCAGTTGTGTTGTATATCCTATGTACTATGTCCCATAAACAATATCAATAATAATTAAAACAACTCTTTCTGACTTAGTGATTATTATCAGGCATGAAAGAGTTCCTCCTAAAGGAGGAATTCCACCCTTTTTAACCAATATTGGCATTCTCTGGATTGATGGAAAAATGCAAAGAAAATATTGGAAAGAAAATATTGTGTGTGTGTGTGGGGGGGGGGGGGGGTGTTCTGGAAAGTTTAATAATAATTTTGTATACTCAAATCCTTGAAGTTTGTTTATGAATTGTAGAAACGAAGTTCTTTGAAGTGTTTTAAAAATTGAAAGGAAGTTTCCACTTTCCATAAGGTTCTTTTTTGGAATAGAATATTTTGTCCATATACAAATTTTGGGGTAATTTCAGTGATACATTTTTAAAGATGTATTTCTGGAGCAAAGATCAATTTGACGTGCATATATTTAGCATGGAGATTTTTTTTTCCTTAATATGATCTTGAAAAATTAATCATCATCCTTCATAAAAGTTCATCAGATATATTTGGATTTATACCTTTAGCAAACTATCTTTGATTTTCTGTTTTGACTCAATGAAGGTAAGCTATACATTTATTGTTTAAATTTGTATTTTTATACTTTCTAAGTTGCAAAAAGATAATAACAATCATATGTAGAGTTATATTTCATTTAATTGTATCAATAACTGTTAAAATGTGTCTAAATTATACAAATTTGACGCCATTGTATAGATACAAAAAATTTCCACCTTTTTTCCTATTTCCCACTTTCTTGCCCGTATTATTAACATAACCATTATTCAAATCTTTCATTTTTTTAATAGTTAACTTTATTAGCATGTGCTTTTTCAGCTATAATTTCATTTCGTGTAGAATAAATGAATACATAACTCATTATTTACTTTTTCCTTTATGTTATTAAACAAAATAACATTTATTTTTTAATAGTAGGTAAATAGTTTTTGTGATTATCATCTGATCTACCTTTTAATAACGTTCTTCCAATTCAAGTTACTTTGTATTATTGATAAAACTTTATAGGTGAATTTTCATTTTTATTGACAACAGTACGTTTAATCATTTTATAGAGTCTATATTATCGAAGTAAATGTTTTGACATTTACAATTTAAAATTTATGTATGGGAATTGTTATGAACCTTTTTTTTTTTTTTTTTGCTTCAGATGGTGGAAATAGAGCATAAAAAGAAATCATGAAAGTATCCGATTGAGTTATCATTAATTTCTGAATATTTTATAAATAAAGTTTCAGTTTTTCCAGTGGGAAAGAAATCCCTCCTACACGACGATGCAATTTAAAAAAATAATAAACCTCGTGAAAACTTATTGAAAAAAAACCCTACTTTGATATTATATTTTCTGCGCTCCATCTCAATAACATATTTAAATTTCAAGACAGAGGGGCACTTTGAAAATAAACTACTAGAGAACAGGAATTCTGCTTTATCAGAATTTAGTGTCGCCTCCGGCATTTCCATTACTTCGTTTTCTTCTGATGGACTGATGGCTTCTATTATTATGAAACAGCCATTATAAATGAAATGTTAGGTGAAGATGAAAGAGCAGCCTTAAAAAGTTAGAACTCTGATTTTCTGGTCAGAATGGGGGGAAGAAATGGCCATAATTGTTTTTTACGGCTGCTCTTTCATCTTCACCTAACACTTCATTTATAATGGCTGTTTCATAATAATAGAAGCCACCAGTCCATCAGAAGAAAATAACTCGGTAAAGCGGGACTCTACTGCATTACAAAACATATTTAAATTTTAAGACTTAAAGCACACGTTTTATTTTATGTAAAATGACGTCATTCGCATCCGCTTAAGAATTTCACAGACCGACAGTAAAGCATGCATAGTACATCACTATCGCGAAATAATGCACAAATGCAGCAAAAAGATATCGTCATTCAAGAAAATCGAAAAAAAAACCCGGCTATCTAATGATTCATAGATACTTACAATTAAATATAGTATATAATAGCTCCATTGTTTTAACAGAAATCATTCGTTTATATTTTTTTTCAAAATAGCACGTATTTTAATTACATTTTCTTTCGGTTGTTATGAGAAAATGGCAACAAAAATATATAATTACTATTTTAAAACTATTTTTCCTTTGCTTTTTACAGAAATGGATAAAATGCCGTTGCCAATATTAAGCAAATGGCTCCAAAAACTACAAAAAAATTAATATTTCAAAAACAAATGGAGATACAGTTTCCAAAAAAGTGCATTTAAAAGAACTTTTTTTTTCCAATACGACGGTATAAGAACTGAAAGTGTGCGATGCTTAGAAGTTTAAAAAATTGCTAAAGAGTATTTAATCGTAATGATTTGTTTTACAGCTAGCCTTGGTAAGCTAACGTTATTTTTTGGACACAGAATAAGCTGGGAGAAAGAAATAGCATACCGGACCGGAGGCTAATAAACACAGTATAAAAAGCGGCGTAATTAATCCAATTTTTTTTGTTTTTAATCTTATTCTACTCTAGAAATTCAAACTATTTATTATAATCAGTACAATGTCGAAAAAGATTTCAATTATCAGCTTTACTAAAAGTGCAAATTTTGGATCTCCTATAATCAGGGCCATCAGGCTGTGTGGGGGTGGAGGGGGCAGGACCATGGCCATATTTTTTTCCAGGATTCAACGTGGTCAAACATGGCTACGTATGAAGCTTACAAAAAAAAAAAGGTCTGCGATATTTAGTCGTTTGAAGTGTTTGAAATTCAGACGCAAAAAATGTCTGAAAAAATTCAGACATTTGTTTCAGACACTTCAATTTAGAGTGTGTCGAAGAGTTAAAATAAGTGTAAAAGAGGCTCGTCGTTCATGGGTTAATTCATTTTAAATTGTACAACAGATCAGAAAATAAAGAAGTAGACAAGTTTACATTTATGTTCAAATTTTTTATTTAAAAATTTGACTATTTACTATTTTGATTTCAAATTTTATTCCAAAAAACAAAATTTTTTTAAAACTTAAAACTGAATCCGAATAGTTTGTGTTTTGCTGAGTGTATAAAGCAAATCGTTTACGTTTTTACTGAGTTGATCTCTAATAGTGTTGTAAGTGAGAATAAATAATAATAATAAAATGAAAAATAAAAGACATGCAGACTACTCCTTTATTACCGACTGCCAAGAAGAGTTATGTCTTTCACGCGTATCTGGGTATGTGGATATCTTTATACCCTCGAAACATCCCAACGCCTGGATGTATTTGAATGAATGAGGTCTCTATCGATTCGTCTTAACCGTCCGATGGTTATAGGCTCAGTTTGGTTTTTATAAATTCAAAAGGGTGGCCGTAAAATACAAAATGGCGGTAGAGACGAAAAAATTTTTGTACACACCCTATTGAGTGGCCTATCATTGGATAGGTCTTTCAAAATGAAGACGATGTTTCACTGATTATTTTACAGTCAGAAGCTCCGTTTCAATAGGACACAACCTGGAAGTTGTGTAGATAGGATCTCAAGCTTTACTGTAACTCTAACCTTCATAATAGACATCTATAGGCCTCATCAAAACAGCGTTTATAGATAGGAACTAATCATTAAACACAACTTAAATGTCATCAATGCAAGTCAATAAAAAAATAGGTAAGTAATATAAAAAATAGTTTCACATGGATGAGAATTAATTAGTTCGCTTTTTATGCAGTCGGGTTATTTGATTTTTTAAATCTAATTAATTTTAATTTTACACGCAGTATGTTTTAGCTTCTAATGTATATCATGTTTGAAAATATTTATTATCAGCCGTCATTTGATTCGTTTGAAAATATCGAATCTATATCAAAATATCAGATATACCTGATATTCAAAAAAAAATATCATGATATTTATAAACCCAGCCAACTTTAGAAATAGCACAAATAAACAAATAAACAAGTAATATATATATATATATTTTAAAGTCAATTCCTACTTAGGTCATCCAAGAAAAATTTAATAGAATCCCTTAAGCTAATATTAGTTTTTGTTGCATTAAAGTATCTCAATGGATTGATTTTCTATAAGCAAGTAGGTTTACAATGGAAGTCTATGGGAATTTCACGAAATATTAGAGATATCGCCAAGTTGGCAATAAATTTGGCGATATTGGGCGACAGAACCGGGTCCTCCGTATGGTAACCCCCGTTATAGGTATGAAGATGCATCAAATGCTGTTCAATAACCAATGGCCGCCATTTTTTCTCGCCTGTAAAACTAAAATTAATTAATTAAATTTAATTAATTTTAGTTTTATATGGTATTACTGTATTAACATTAAGTGTCATCCAGTACAAGTTAAAAAAATTTATTTCAACTAGATAGGATGAATAATAAGTATTTATTAACGATTGAAAATTTGAATAAGATGTATAAATATAGGAAGAGTGTGAACTAATAGTAGGAATTGAATAAAACTAAAAAGTAATGAGCAATACTCGTGCCTTGACTACGAAAAACTCTCGTCGATTTTAAGGTAACCCAGTCGGACATGGTACGTCCAACGTGGCCAATGGGGTGCCTTCGTACTCTAACTCGTTTTATAAAGAGTCAGAGCTTTGTGCAATAGCGGTTGCACTCTGATGCAAAAGGCATGAATACAAAATGGATGATGATTCTACAGATTAAATTCAGTCATGTGGAAGAAATAGGGCTCTCTATTAAATTAGTACGTCATCCCCCTAGCAACCTAGAATCATGACCTATCATGGGATAGCATTGAAATAATTATGTAGGAAGAAAACATTTGTTAATATCTTTTGAACCCTCAAATGCCGAGTGTTGCCTTTCGGCAACATACCCAATTTAGGCTTCTAAAATACTATTAGAATAATATTGATGCTATGATGCCTCATGGTGCCGATGAAATACATTCTGAAAATATTATTAAATCGATTTTTAACATGTAGATGACGACACTTGTGCTGTTTATGAATAAAGATAGATTTATTTTTTCAATGGTTGCTACGTATTCTTTTTGTTTTCTTTGGAAGCTTGCGAAATACCCTATTTTGTTCTGCCGTGAGCAAGTAAAATGTATTTCTTATGATAGTTCTGAAAATTCTTGTGTGTTTAATATAATTGAATTTTATCAAGGAAAATTGTTTTTCCAATTAAAGACCAGTATTGCCGATGAGTAACAAAAAGTGTTTTAGCCGTAAACCACACTTAAAATAAAATATTACTTTTTAAAGTATTTTTCCCATGATTTATTTAAAAAATGGAAGCCGAAAAACATTTTAAAAATGATTTTTGGAAAATCAGGCACTTAAGGGTTAAATTTGGATTCGATTTTCCCAAAATTGGAAAGGACTCGACACCGGGTCGCTTTTGCGCTGATTTTATGCGGACAGAGAAACGGGCGGCTGTATGTTAGTGTGGAACTTAAGTATAGGGTAAAAAAAAATATTTTTTGTTTTAATATGTAATAGTGAAAACTTTTTTCCTTTTTAGATGTCTAAACTTTTGGCTGAAAAGATTTTTTAAAATTAATTTGTTTTCGGGTTCCTCAAGGACGTCAAAGTTTTAAAATTTCAGTATAACGTAACTTAAAGTAAACAACGTATCTGTTAGCTCATATCTGCTTATATTAAGCAAATCCTACCCAGAAGTCACCACAAGGAGGTGGTTAAATATCGACTTCGACCATCCTTACCTTCCTTGTTATGGATTAATTCAATTGGATATTCAACCTATCGGCTTCTTAGGCAAACTTTGTCATTACATTGCGGGAATTCAACTTTTCCAAGATAAAGCCATCTCTTACTTAATATCTAAAGACGGTTGACGCAGCTCGCGGGACAAAGTTTCCACTCTGTTTAATCTTACAAGGAAAATCTAAAATTCAGATGTACCCCCTGTTTGTGCTTTTTTTAAAGTTCTTCATCCGACCAGTCCGTCAAGACAGGGTCCATGTTTTTATAGTCTATAATTTCAATATGATCGCATTTTTTCAAGCTTTCCTATTCATCCAGAAAATCCTTTAGTACCCGCAGTTTTTCCAGCAAGAAATAAGTAGTATCTAAAAAAAGTTCATTTGCAATATTATAAGCAAATTATCCATTGTTAAGTTTTTAGAGACTTGCCTCCGATGTTTTGACAACTCCAGATTTGCGTCCTGCATTGGCGGCGTTTCTGTTTCACCCAATAAATTTCAAACTTGAAATGTCTGTATTATTATTTTGAAAACACACCAAAATTTCAATAGCTATATTAATATAAGAAGATGTCAATGAAATATGACCAATATATTTTGATTCTGGTTTTTGAAGTAAGATCATGAGTTCTTCTTTAATGATTCTTCGTTATACTTTTTCTTTTTGCTTCAGTTATCATAGTGTTATCCTTTCTGCCATCAAAATATTAGCATTCTATAATTAACTCATTTCGTCTTTCTTGTTCTTTCAAATCCTTCCTTTTCTTTTCTCTTTGTCTTCTTCAAGTCCTATTGTCAGTTACCTTTTCTTTATTGTCATCAGAAATACCCATATCTTCTAGGGTACCATTTGCAGTTATGTCTAATACTCCGATTCTTTCACCTTGTTGATTCAAGTTTAGAAGAACTACCGACTGAACTTTTTACTTCCGAACTATTTTCTACATTTGGTGAGTCTTTCAATCAAAACATCACTTTTTTGTTTTAAAATAACTTTTTCTTTCCTTTATATTTCGTTTTTCAGTCTTGCTACACCTTTTTTGTAGTTTTTATATCTATTGATCCTATTGCCATCACCCCATCTCTCTTTGGTCTTTGAGAAAGTGACGTTCTTGTTCTGATGCACGATCATATTTAGTGCATTTAGACAAAGAATAGTTTTTTGCACGATTACCTAAAATTTTGCAATTTTATATTAAATGTGAGATTATTCTTTCTAATCTTGATATTTTTCTTCAAATTTTGACATTTCTCACGATAGGCTTTAATCCTTTTTTATGATTTGTATATCAGAAACCGTTGAAATTGAAGGTCCGAGCAATACACTTTTAATTGTATCAGAAACAGCTTTAGATATGTGAGAAACAGTGTGTTCCAGATTCCAGCTGTCAGATTTTAAGTTAAATTGAACCCATAATTAAAGTTTCATAACATCTTCATATGTTCGCCAAAGATGACAGTCTAATGTTAATTGTTTTGTTTCACGAAATACAAGACACTTCGACAAATTTCTAGATTTAGGCACGTTAGTAGACATTGTCACATTTGACGCCGACTGTTTATTGAAAAATAATCAAAGAAACTGTAAACACGCGCTAAATCGGACTAACATTTTATGAGTCTCAGCCAAATAAATCAGAGACAATGAAAGGCGAGGCCCACTACGCTAGCTTCTACAAAAGTCAAATAAAGTGGGGCCATCTTTTCCGTGGCACTAAAACTAAATTATACTCTTTACTACAGTGCATTAACACTTCATTATTTTAATTTTGCAAAATATAAATTTAACAATAAGTTTAAAACACTTTTCATGCAATTATTGGCTTTTATTCGTTTTTTAGGGAAAATCAGGCCCTTTGAGGAACTGGAAAATATCATTTTAAAATTAAAAGAAAATTATTTTCTTTTTATGAAGTTAAAAAGGAAAAAAAATAATCACTATTAGAATATAAAATTCGAAAGTTCGTTTTTTAGTTCCACCCTACTGTAGGTACTGCGTATTTATTATATAATTACGAACTCACCTACAAAATGTTCGTTTTATACACGCTATAAATAGGTTTTCTTTTTTATAAGCGTTGCATAAAAGTAAAGATGCTGAAAAACAGCAGTAGAGGATATCAATAATCGAATTCCTGCAGACGGAAATAGAAATTTATTTAACATTCCTTTAGTCGCGCGTTATCTGACAGATACACGACAGAATCTGGCAGAACTCTCTTATGTACTTTAATTCATTAATTTTTTGAAAACCGTAAAATATATCTTTATAATATTAAAATTTTGATTTAATGTTATTTGCTTCTGCTTTAAATTGTGTTTTTATCTGTTATATTTATCAATTAGGAGGAGCGAAGCGAGGGATCCCCTACTAGGCTACACAAATTACATTTTGTCGTATACTTTACAAAAGAAACTATTCAGTATTTTGACTTGAAATTAAACATAAAAATAAATTATGATTTGCAGATTTGCACACTATTATTTTTTTCAAAAGAATAACCTTAAAAAATTACTATTTTAATTCATTTATTTTACATGTTTTTTTTTTTTTTTTTTTTTTTTTTTTTATTATTATGGACGCACTTTTGCAAATAAAAAAGGAAACACGTCTATTTTCAGAAGAAAAATAAATCATGGAGTGAGTCATTATAGATAGAATCATGATTAATTCACTAATATCACGAGTTCTTTTATGAATTTTTTAAAATACCCTTTTTTATGAAAACTATAGGATAATTTTAATGAATTAAAATTCAATTCAGTAAAAATTCAATTATTTACATCCAAATATAAAAGTATTTTCCAATTCAAATACACAATTTATTCTTATTATGGGAGATCATTTACGCAGACGATACGTACGCATTTTAAAAGAATTATATTATGGGATTCTTTTGTAAAGTGGCAACAAAAGAATTGTAAACAAATAAAATTAATTGTTACATGTCTAAAATTAAAATGCACCAAAACATAAAATAAAGTTTTTGCTAAATAAAGATGCAAAAATTATATAAAAAAATATTGTTACTTTCAAATATTTATCTTATTAAATAATGCTTCACGAATCCAAACAAAGCATGGCTTTTGCTAGTGTTAACAATACAACTGGTGTATTTGACGGATACAGCGCGACCACTCTTGTTTGAATAAAGCACGCGACTAACGGACTGTTAAACGGCCCTTTTACGACTCGACACTGTTCGAATGTGTAGGCACTTGGATCTAAAGTTTTGCATCTCTCTCCTAAAAGCGGTCGCCTCCTAAAAGGGGTCCTAAAAGCCTCGACGGTCATTTCGTAGTGATACCCCTTATCTCCTCGTTCGATAGTCTCCAATGACGAGAATTATGCTTCCGTTATGAGATGTTCCGAGAGGGAATTTCTCCTGAATTGTTTCGAAACCAAACGTCTCATTCTTTTACAGCAACTTCGAAAATCTATCTCGCAAGGACGACATTTTAAAAAGCATCAACTGAAAAATCGATACAGAAATTTAAAAATTGAAGCATAGAGAAAAGTTCCATATCCTGTTCTGGTTGGCGAAGGAATCCAAAATGGCGCCAAACGACAGTTTTAACTTCATACCAAATTTTTCAATATTGCGACGAAACATTTATGAACGTATATTTTTTTAATAACCATTATATATGTGATATGCTACAAAAAAAATAGTACGATGTTTATATAAATATACACACACAAAAAAAACACATAAATAAAGTCCATTCCAGTAGTAAGAAAAAACAATCCCAAAGGCAATCAACCAATGACAGTAACCACGTCGAAACTTTATTGCCAAAAAAAAAGGTCCCCCAAAAAACGAGAACAGGATATGGAACCGCTTCCCGAAGAATATTAAATAATATTCGAAAATAAGCTTCTACAGTGAAGTCCGGTTGTAACGAACTTGGTATATAGCGAACCCTCGGTTATACCGAAAGTGACAGAAAGTTCCATTTTGTTTAATCTTTGTTCCATTTTGTGTCAAACTTTGTATACTTTTTTCAAAAATAACGATTTTTTTTCTTTTTTTCAAATTGCTGGTAACAATGGCCATTTTTTAAATTTTCGCATTGGCTGACGATGAAGAAGAAGGTGATTGTGTAGAAAGCGATCCGATGCCAACAACAAGTTATATGCAATGGCAAGAGCAACAACCGTCACTCGTTTTCTTGAACGCAATGACGTTAATTCAAGTTATAAACTAAGATTTGACAATAAAAAGTTAAATTGAGAGACTGATTCCTATACACTCTGTAAATGGATTTTCTTTTTTATAAATCTTGCGTAAAAGTAAAGATCCTGAAAACCAGCAATAGAGGATGTCAATAATCGAATTCCTGCAGAACGAAATAGAAATGTATTTAAACAGCCATTTTACGACTCGACACTGTTCGAATGTGTAGGCACTTGGATGTAATGTTTTGCACCTAACGACGAGTGCTCTCCTAAAAGCCGCTCAATAGCTCGACGGTCATTTCGTAGTGTTACCCCTTATCTCGTCGTTCGATAGTCTCCACTGACGAGAGTTATGCTTCCGTTATGAGATGTTCCGGGAGGGAATTTCTCCTGGATTGTGCAGCAACTTTGAAAATCTATCTCGTAAGGACGACATTTTAAAGAAATTTAAAAGTCGATCAACTGAAAAATGGATACAGAAATAACGATTGAAGAATATTAAATATTCGAAAATAAGCTTCTACTTAGTATTTTTCGAGAAAGAGACTTGAAACATTCATTTCTTTCTTTCGTCCAGTGGGGCTCTACCCGTTTAATTTCTATACGTTTAAGTATTATATACATGATCTAAAACAAAACTAATTGACTTTCAAGGAGGTAAAAGTATGTATGAAAATCACGTATAATCATCTAAACTCAGCTAAAAATTGCTAAGTGATAAAAACACACTTAAAAGGCATATTAATACCTTTATGTTTCATAGCTCAAACGGTGACATTTTCAAGATATTTGTTGATACAAATATTTTCGCAAATTTTTTTAACTAAGAAAGGATTAAACAAGACCTCATGCATAATTAAAAACAAGTGCAAACATAAAATAAAATAAAATAAAAATGGATATTTGGGAGCGTGAATTAATATAGGAAATTTTATATTTTAGTGCAATTTTATTGACAAGCAGATGAATGTATGACAAGCAGAAAACTTAAAACTAGAATCAAAGAACCTATAGCAGACATCCCATACAACAAGAGAAGTAAAGCTTTGGACAGATTATGCAGCGAAGAACCTTTACAGATTGATTTTACAAATAGTAGAATAATTTATCCATCAAGATTGTATAGGCCCTCCATTATCCGGGAATCCATAGAGATCCTTTTACGCAGCGAGAATATTTGCAATGATTCAGCCTCCCTTGAGTTATTTAAAATTTGGAAAGAGATGCTCTGCAGGATTAGAAACAATAGTAGTTTACGCTCACAAATATCCCTTTATATTTTATTTTACGTTTGCACTTGTTTTTCATTATATATGAGCTCTCGGGATTTTATTGACCCATTTCTTAGTTAGAGTTCTGCGAAAATATTTGTATCAACAAACATCTTGAAAATATCGCCGTTTGAGCGATGAAACATGTGTCGATCTAAATAAAGGTATGGCTTTTAAGTGTGTTTTTCTCACTTTTTAGCTTAGTTTCAAGGAGGTTTTAGGGGGTTCCACCTCCCCGTCATCATCTTAACGGAAAAATCTTTCGACGATCTCTTCGAAAAAATCTCCCTGATGAAAAGAAAATCATTAATTTTCTTTATTATTATTTCAATTCATTTGTGCAGAATAAATTTTTAAGTTTTTTTTTTGTTTTGTTTTCAAAATCTTCAGAGGGAAAAAAAAAATTAGTAAAGTCAATTTCAAAATCGAAGGGAGCAAGTTTGGCCCCTGTCCTCTTTTGTCGGAACCTATAAGTAAAATATGTCGATGATCTTATATAGTTCCCTATTGATGGCGTTCCGAGAGAAAGGAGATGTATGTGTGTGGAAAGGGGAGGGGGGGGGGGTTTGAACACACCTATGTCTTTAAAGGAACTTTCACTTTTAATTTAATCGCAGAATAGTACTATTAAAAATGGTGGGGGATTTCTATAAGTAAATAGTAGTGTCTATAACCTCCGCTCTTGCTACGGCCATATTTTCCCTTCATTTCGCCGTTCGATATTCTCCACGTATGAGAGAAAAATGTTGCCGGGGAGAGATGGAGTCTCTCATGGATTGTTTCTAACCGGAAGTGACCAACATCTCCTTCTTGGGCAAAAATCTTACAGGAGGATTTTGGGCAAAACTCGCATTATATCTTGAAACGATTACACCTGAGACCCATTTGGATCTTTGATCATTCACTTCGTTTGATGTTCGCGTTTCCACAAAACATTAAATGAACGGAGTCACAAAGTTTAAAAAGAAATAAGAAAAAGAAATGCACACCAGAAAACGCAGACTAATTGAAATATTTCATCGACATCCCAGAGTCGCTGTTCGAACCCCGTCGGCCTAATCGTTCGGAGTTTTCGTGGTTTTCTTCGAGCCGTGGATTTTCCATGCGTAAATACGGATTAGGTTCCCTTAGAAAGACACCCACGGAGGGCACTTCCCCCCCTGGGCCTATATCCCTCGTGTAGATAATTGGCCGTCACAAATCAACCCAACCCAGAGTCGCTAGAATTAATAAATGTTATTATTATTTTTTTTTTTTTTTTTTTTTTTTTTTTTTTTTTTTAAGGATCCATTCAGCTATTGGGGACTGAGGACAGAATCTGAAGATGAGATTTTGAAATGCATTATTTTAGCATTATTTTTCATTTATTGGTTATCGTATTGTAAATAAGATTTTATAGTTAAGAGCACCTCAAAAATGTGATATACGTGTACAATACGTTAAGGGAAAAAAAAAACCTGTTAGGATAATTTTATTCCAATTCAACAAGATCCACCGATAGGGATTTAGGGAAGACTGTGTGTACACATTTGGTATTAACTGATGGAATTCTTCTGAAATGTGCATGTTTTGCGCCTATCCCCTCTCACGTGTGAAATATCCATTTTCTTGTGAAGTGTGTTCCCTACATAATTATTTGTTTGTGAAATACGTTTTAATCAGTGCTTCAATTAAAACGTGTTAACATTCAAGTAAAGGACTCATTCAGTGCCTACCAGATGTTATCCGAAACAGTCACAAGATGGCAGCACCACGGATACTTGCCGCTCCATTCTATTTAATTAGACAAGCTCAAGTACGCCAGAAAAAAGAAAGAAATATGCAAACTCTGCTGTTTTTGCTTTGTTTTAGACTTTATCTGAACTTTAGTGAGCACCAATAAGTTCAGTGAGTGTGCTGGTTTCGACCCAGCAGGACTGCACAAATTCGTTGTGCGGTGCCTTTTGTTTAAAGGAATACTCCTTCTCCTGTGTGAATTTGACATTTAATATCATGTTAACTAATTCATTTTATTCTTATATATTTTTTTTTAATCTCACAAAAAGGGGAAAACATTTTTCCTTTTTCTTTAGGATCGCCTATACACAATTGTGTAGGTCAGGTCTTGAAGGGATAAAAAATCGTAATAAATGTTGTATTCATGTAGTTTTGCATAAGAGTGCAACAGCTATTGCACCAAGATCTGAATATATATAAAACTAGTTCAGTACGAACGCATTAGCCACATTTGACGTACAATTTGCGACTTGTTTTCTTTTGTAGACCGCATCATTTTTGAGAAAAGGGAGGGAGGGAGGGTCAAAATATTAGATTTTTCAACCCTTCACACCTTTCTGAGTTTATGTTATTAGACTACAGTTCCATCTTCAAAAAATTGTTTTTCTATATCTAAAGTCTGTAGGAATTCGGAACTGTCACTGTTGGTCAATAAAAATATTAAAAATAATAATTTCTAACTTTTAAAGGCAGCCAATTTAAACTTAAAGTTATGATTATTTTTCTTGATTTTTGTCATGTTACTAAAAGCGCTTTACACAAAATGTAAAATGGGAATTCTAATTTCGTTTTACCTTAAATAACAGGATGCATTTTAAGATTTCTAGTTAGGAAATAAATAAGAAAGGAAAATCATGCCTGAAGCATAGATTATGAAACACTTTCCAACACTTGCTGAATTCTTTACCAAACTTTGCTATTTAATAAGATAAAAAATAATCTAAGTAAACATTTTAGAAAGCTCATAACATAGTTGAAAACCAGATTTCAACAATGATCGCCAATAGCAGATAGGTAGTCTAATTATTTTGTACAGTCCTGTATTTAAGTATTGCGCGGCAGCGCAATACTTATTTATTTCCAGTGTCACGTCCCAATGTTAATTTAACATGGAAAAGCCTATGGAGATCATGACTTTTTCATTTTTTCTTCCCACCTTTTTGTCCCTGATGCCACTCATTTTTTTATTCTTTACCAATTCTAATGATATTATAAATTTAAAGTGTAAAAACGTTTGCCTGATGTCAGGGTCAAGACAAATGGTAAAATGCATTTGCATATGGGTATAACCCAGAGAGTAACATGGCCCAATTTGTTTTTACATTATTCA
Organism: Maratus speciosus; assembly: GCA_963932465.1. Lineage (NCBI taxonomy): Eukaryota > Metazoa > Arthropoda > Arachnida > Araneae > Salticidae > Maratus > Maratus speciosus. The sequence continues at coordinate 7,210,791 of OZ010789.1, forward strand.
AATATTTTTCTTAATAATTCCAAATTTCGCTTTTTAGGTGCGTTCTTAATTATATAAATACGTAGCACCTATAGTCGTCGTTCAGTCCGTCCGTCCGTCCGTCCGTCCGTCTGTCTGTCTGTCTGTCCGCATGTAACAGAGCAGAAACTATCCAACCGAATCGTCTGAAATTTTAAGTATATGATTGTTGCAACATTTTGTCGAGCCATTTCAAATTTTATGAAAATCGGATGTATAGTTTAATTACAGGGACAGTCAAAAGTTTTTCTTTACATTACGGTCAATGGGAAAAATTATTGCAAGTGTATTTTAATGATGTTACAGCATTCCGAATGGTCTGAAATTTTAAATATATAACTGTTGCAAAATTTTGTCGAGCCATTTCAAATTTTATGAAAATCGAATGTATAGTTTAATTACAGGGACAGTCAAAAGTGTTCCGTTACATTACGGGGAATGGGAAAAAAAATTATTGGAAGTGCATTTTAATGATGTTACAGACTAGGCACCTTATGAAGTTCAAAAAATTATACATTTAGTACAATATGGGGTGCAAAAAATAATTATAAAACTAGTTATATTGCGAACGCACCTCATTTGCCACGTTTGACGAGCAATTTCCAACTTGTTTCATTAAGAATCAACGGACATTTTTCATAGAAAATGTACCATTTTTTCTTCATTGATGCAAATAATTCAAAAGCCCGTAATAATAATATATTTTTAGGTAAAAAATTTCCACGTGGAAAATAGTTTTTTTTTTTTTTTTTTTTTTAATTAAGAATTAAACAGATGAATATGGCGTCATAGTGGAAATAAAAAGGACGTTTTCAACTATTTGTAAATAATACAAAGAGTGTTAATATTAGTAAATACAGAAAGCAGGTAAAAATGACGTCAGATTTTAAACAAAAAATTGTAATGTATTTTACCAATACTGCTTTAAAACACGAATATCATTTACATACAGATAAGCGTATAGTTCGATTAAATAGCTGTTGACTTTGTGATTTATTTATGTTTTTTTTATGTGGCGAAGTTTATGTTTTAGTAAAAAGTTTCAAAATGATAGTTTTTTTTACGCGGGTTGCGAACTTAGTGAGGAATTACATAATTTAAATTTATTTATTTATTTTTTTTTTTTTTCTTTAAGATGCGAACTATTTATATTCCAAGTTAAACTTGGGTAATAATTATCTCTTGTGTTACATCACCTCTTGGGAGCGAATAAGATAAAATTTAAGTAAAACTTTTTTTTTTTTAATTTTTACTATATCACAGCTATAATATTGTGAAATATTAGCAGTAAGGATTCAACACAATTTATTTTTCATTCATAGCGTTCCTGAGTTGGAAATAGAGTATTTAAATTTTAGTGAAATTAATTTTTTATGTTTTGCTTATAGATTTTTTACGTTCAGATTGGACTTTTTGTCCAAACTGCCGGAACCTGCATTACTGCAGTGGTAAAACATTTTGAATTATACATTGGAAAACTGCATCACACATTGTGATGCAATACTGTATACATCAAAGCCCGATGATGATACCCTCCATTAATTTTGAAATGAGTTCGTCTGAATGCAGTAGTTATTAAAAAACTTGACATATTAAACAAAAACATAATTTGAAGAAAAAATTAAGAAAACAAAATTTATTTCCTACATTGTTTAAGCCCGAGAAGGGACAGATATTAAGATATTTTATTCAATTAGATCTACATTTAATGTTAAATGTTTGTAACAAATAAGCTAAGCCAATTGAAGATTAAAAAAGAAAAATAAAATTCATACAATATGATACTTCAAATGAAATCGAAATAAATCTTAGACATTTTTTAAAGTTTTGTATTTTGCATGCATCTTATCAATTTATGAACAATCGTTATAAACATAACACAAAATCTGCAATAAAAATCTGCAAGTCTAAGATTTATTTCGATTTCATTTGAAGGGAATCTAATTTTTTAGGGTGTTTTAAGTATCATATTGTATGAATTTTATTTTTATTTTTTCATCTTCAATTGGTTTAGCTTATTTGTTACAAACATTTAACATTAAATGCAGAACTAATTGAATAAAATATCTTAATATCTGTCCCTTCTCGGGCTTAAACAATGTAGGAAATAAATATTGTTTTCTTAATTTGTTCTTCAAATTATGTTTTTGTTTAATTTAATCTATAATTTGTATGTATTCTACAATGCTAAAACTTAGTTTAGTAAGAGAATGCATTAATAGCTTGAAAATTCATCTTCAGCAGTTTCTATCAATATACGAACACATACTTGAATACTTTTGCATAGCCCTGTATATTAACTTGAAACGATTTTTTTCCCTTAGACCGTAATGCAACGGAAAACTTTTGACCGTCTCTGCAAATGAACTAAAAATTCTACACGCCTCATTTTCAATAGCGATCGTGCTATAGTAAACATCAATAACATACCAAAAAAATCAGGGCAATCGGAGTCTGTTTTTGAAAGTTAGAGCTCGGCCAGATGGACAGACGAACCGAAGTCATAAACACTTTTGAACTATGTTGGAAAGTGTTAAAAATTATGTATTTCGCATGGCTTCTGTAAAAGTGTTGCCCTACATTGGGTAACTGCACCCATACACAAATAAAATTTTCCGTGTCTAACTTTGCCTTTGATTCCTAAATAATGACTGTCTATTTTCTATTTGAATTAAATTTATTAATAGTTTTGAGATACAGTAGAGCGCCGATTATCCGAACAAGTCGGGACCGACCAGATAAGCAAAAGTTCGGTTAAATGGACAGACATTAAGGGATGTTCCTGACTCTACTAAAACCTTCACACTTTACCCAGGCTTAGAACTGTCAGCACCAGTTAGTGCTGGCGTGTTTAAAAATTGTTTTATATATATAAAAAAAAATTGTCTTTTTAATTTTTTTGTTTAGTTTTTTATCATTTAAATTATTTTTTTTTCTCTTTCTATCAATTTCTAAACTTCCGACATTATAATTTAAGCAAAAAAGCTTTCGATTGTTGCTTGCTTCAGAGAAGATTCTTTTCAATGTTGTCCTATCTCGAATTCCTCTTAAATACGTTAGTTGAATAGGATCAGTGTTCTTCTGTCGTTCGAGCCATTTCATAGCTGTTTCCAAACATCCAAAGGTTTCGTTATGGGATGGACCTGGGTCATTTTCAGAGCATTCGTTTTCATTTTCTTCAATTTGTTTTTCATCTTGAATCTCATCGACAATCTCATCATCATTTAAAATCTAATATCCAGGGTCTTGTACGTCCCTATTTACCCACTCATTCATTTCATTTTCTTCATAGCTTAGGATTCTTGCCATTTCCTTTATTGTTTTACAATCCTCATTTTCTGATCCACTATCAGGTTTTCTTTATTTAAAATTTTATTCCAAGCCTTTTTTTAATGCTGAGGATTTTACTAGATTCCAGGAATCAGAAGCCATTATACAACCATCTTTCAAATCAATTTTTATGGTATCTTGGGATCAGGCTCTTCCGTTTCTTCTGATAAAAAGAGCATTCGTAACATTTGCTTCCTATAAAGTTGTTTGAATGTCTGTATCACACTTTGATCCATGGGTTGCATTACAGATGTAACATTAAGTTTTTAGTAACTTTACCCGAAAAAATGAGTGAAATAGTTTATTTGGATAATTGAAAGTTCCGTTAAAAAAATTATTGACAGAAATAGGCTGAATTTAAAAATTACACTATATGCAAATTACTTAAAAGATGAAAAATATATAAAAAGGTGTTAAATTACTTTAATATCCTTAGTACTTTCAACTATACTCATAGTCTTCGTCAGAGAATACAAAAACACAAAAATACAAACATCTTATTTTCAAATGTCACGTAGTGGGTGTCGAAAAGAGTGAAACTGAAAGTTAATTTTTAGATCCGGGAAACATTGGGAAAATAAAAATATGGATAGAGAGGGAAGTGGAATATTATGTGTTTTATGATTCTTTAAGCAAACTGAGCCAAATTCGGAGCATGTTGTAGGATAAAACGTCATTACAGACGGTATTTTCTTTAGTAATAATTTCTATTTATTCACGGATCGTTAAATCATGATAATTCTTTAAGGAACCTAAATTTTTGCATCTTCGAATGTATTGTATTCTTATAAAACCTTCTTGATGGGTTCAAACCAGAATCGTTACACTGCGTTTTATTATATTTAGGTTGGAATTTATTTTCCTAGATTAACACTAGAATGACCCTAGCGGTCATTTTGACAACTATCAAATAAAAATATTTTAATTTGAACCAGATATTTTTTTCTAAAATAAGTTAAATATGTACCACGGATACATTTCTAACTTATCCTTGGCTTAAATAGTATAGCTTAATGGTATAGCTTAAATAGATAATTTTTATCGACAAAAATAACTGCCTTAATATATCTCTCTATTTTAAAAAAAGTAACTACCGCTACCACCGCCGCCGGTTTTGAAGTTTTTGTGACCGGAGGTCTTTCTTCGTTAATATTAAGAAAACTACTGCATAAAAAAAAATATAAAAATAGGTGTTATTATACAGAAATGTTTGATAAACACGCTGATGCACACAGTTTTCAAATCGAAGACTTATTTAAAGAGATATTTAAGGCTAAAGTTGGACAAAATCGTTCCATTAAAAAAGTTTTATAGGAGCAAAAACTGTGCATGGGAATGTAATCATTTTTAGATCATTTTATGCGTTAGAAGTTCCCGGTGTCCATGCTGCATTTATTCTTCTAATTTGACTCATTTTTTGAGGCTTTATTTCTATTTTAAATTCAAATTTTCAGCATTTCGAGAAATATTTTTTTACATATTTTAGAAAATGGTATTGATTTAAACTGTTGCCAACTGTATAAATAGCGCAAACAATAATGTTTGCTTCAAATAAAAAAATTATTTGCACGTGATTATTATAAACAGAAAAAAACCGCGTATAAAAAGCAGGAACTTATTGAAGTCATAAAAATTACGTCATAAAAACTATATTTACACGTGAATTTTAAAACAAAAAGGATATTGTAAAATAATAAATTCATTAACATGCGTTAGAAATCTTAAGTAGGAGAAATTACGTCACATTTACGTCACATTGCACTTATTACGTAAAATGGACAAAAAATAATATTGCAAAACAGTTTAAATTTAAGAACTGCGCGAGACATTTACTTGATATTTTGAGATGATCTTTTCAACTATTTCAGGGCAAATAACATTTCATTTCTAATAAAAGTATTTTCACGTGAATATTAAAAAGAGAAAGGAAAGTTTGGTGAAAATTACGTCAGATTTAAAATGTCTTATTTAAAAGAACTTTCTTTTCGCTTTGTTAAAAAATACCGGGAGACAAAGACTGTTTACATAATTCATTTTACATTAGCTTATTTTGAAATGTTTAACTGATTTATTTAATCAAAGACTTTCGTCTTTGATTAAATAAAATTTAAATTCGTTTAAATAATTTAAATAAAATTAAATAATTTAAATAATTTAATTTAATTTAAATAATTTTAAATTCGTCGTCTTTCTGTCATTGTATCTTTTAACAGCAACTGATTTGGCCTTAAAATTCCGCAATCAAAGAGAAATGAATAGAAACCCGTTTATAGGTAGAACCCGCCACTGTTTTTTAAATTACAAATCAATCTTTCGAAATCTTTTTAAAGCCAACCAAATTAGCGTGCTTTTAGAGTCTGCGGTGTCTGAACGGGGGTTGGCGAGCGTAGCTCGTAGGGGACAGAGCCCCTTAGTAGGTTAAATAGTTTTAAATAAAAATTCTGGAGTAAAATATTTTTATAAAACTTGAGTAAAATTTCCGGTCGTTCCAGTGTTAAGAAACTTTTTTTTTCAGTGTTTGGGGAGTCGGTTCATCATATTTTTAAAATAATTATTTGTTCAAAACACAATTCGTACTGAATGATGCGACAGGTCAATTTCTGGTCCACTCAGTTTTATAATTCCTCTGAAGATAAAATGACTTATGGTTTCAAGAAAACACGCGTATAACCTACCGAAGACACACGTTAACCCTTTATCTACCGACGGTATTTATAAGTATTATTAAAATAACTTGTCATAAAATTCATTTAATACATCGATTCGTTGTAACACAGTTTAGAATGAGTTAGAGAAAACTTTGCCTTATTTTGTTCCAAAAGCATGATGGGTGACACAAAATATTTTTAAAATCTTTTGCATTTGCCTCTTTTCAACTTTCTTGGCATTGGGGGTGGGGGGGGGGGGGATTTTTCAATTCGGAAATATTTCTATTGTAGGAACATTCTATTGGCACATTTCCCAATTCTACACAATACCAAGAAAAATATTTAAAATAAAAGATTTGAGTGGGGGTTATAAAGAGAGCACAAAATCCCTATCCATTCAAATTGAATGAATCCTTCAAAAATCCTTCTAAAATCCTTCTAACATTTATCAAATGATTATGTAAATCTTCTAATGTAGTTTAAACAATTCACGAAAAATGCTTTAGAAGATAAAAATTTCACGAATTCTTATTTGAGTACATAAAGGGTAAAACTGTCGATGTCTCATACCTTTTAAAATCTCCGTCGGCAGTGCAAAAGTGATGTACATTTAAGTTCTCATAACTTTCTAAATACTTATTGACATTACCATAAATCTCTGTAATATATTTAAGCCCTATTTAAGGCTTTATAAAATGCAAAAATAAACACTTTTACTATAACGCACTAAAATATAGAGTTCAATTAATATTTAAAATTTCTTTCGCATGGTATGTCACAATCCGCACGATCGCTTAATTTATAATAGATATATCAACATAAAAATTATGTTAAATTGAGCTTTAACCTATATTTTATAGAAATAATTAATATTATTCAGATAATTAATTATTTTCATTATTTTTAATGATTAATTTTTTTTTCTCAATTTTTCAAATTCAATTGAATTTTACCCGACTGCCAAGAAGGGTTTGACGCGTATCTGGGTATGTGTATTCCTTTATACCCTCTAAACATCCCAACGACTGGCTGGATTTGAATGAATGAGGTCTCTATCGATTCGTCTTAACCGTCCGATGGTTATAGGCTAGATTTGGTTTTTATAAATTCAAAAGGGCGGCCATTTAATACAAAATGGCGATAGAGATGAAAAAACATTGTTATGCATCCTATTGAGTGGCCTATCATTGGATAGGTCTTCCAAAATGAAGACGATGTTTTATTGACTATTTTACAGTCAGAAGCTCCATTTAAATAGTACACAACCTGGACGTTGTGTAGGTAGGATCTCTAGCTTGACTGCAACTCTAACAATCCTAGACATCTATAGGCCTCATCAAAACAGTGTTTGTAGATAGGAACTAGCCATTAAACACAACTTAAAAGTCATCCATACAAAGTAAATAAAAAAATAGGTAAGTAATATAAAAGATAGTTTCACATTGATGAAAAATAATTAATTTGCTTTTCATGCAGTCGGGTTTTTTGATTCTTTAAATTTAATTTTTATTAAAATAGTCTCTGTCAAGGAATTTAGATATCATTTTTTCATTCTATAAAGTGCAGTTTAATGTTCATTTTAACATAAGTTTCATGTTGATATGTCTATTCTAAGTTAAGTTGTCGCGCGGATTGTGACATATGATGTGAAACTTTTTGCAATATTAATTTAGCTGCATCTTTAATTATTTTGTATTATATGTGTTTATTTTTATATTTTATAAAGCCTTATATATGGCTTTAAAAATATTACAAAGTTTTACGTAATTTCAATAAGTATTTAAAAAGTTATGAGAACTCGAAACCACATCACTTTTGCGCTGGCGGCTGAGATTTAAAAAAGTATATGACCCCTTAAACTGTCGATTCCAGAATAGCCAAATATACTTTTTGTAAATGATTATTTTGCGGTGTTACACTACTTCTTTTCAAATATCCATTTCCAAAAGGACAGACATAAAAAATTTCATTGCCTATTTACAATAAACACGTAAATTTCATAGTAGTACAATAAAATTTACCTTTTATTAAATTTTCCTTTCAAAAAACTTATTGCGATAAAAAATCCTCGAATAATAAATTGGCTAGTGATAAACTATTTAATCTTATTTTCGGAGCGAGTTTTTCGTTATGGATCTCTTTTCGATTTCCATTTTCCTTTACAAACTTATTAGACTTGCAAAATGGGAATATTTGTGTGCGGGTTTTTTTTTTTCCTTTTTTACTAAACGTAAGATGTCGTAAGTCCTTGATTTGGCAACAACAAGGCTTATGTTGTTTAAAATTTGTCTATTATATAAAGTTTAAGCAGGATTTCAGAATACCTCTAACAATAAATATATAATTCGTGATACAAAAATATAGATTTTTTTTGTAAAGGGAAATCATCTCATTGAAATCTGCGGTAAATTTTGTTTCTCAACTGACTGCATTATTAATTCAATAGAAAAAGCCCCCTTTAAAATAGCTATTAAAAGAAGGAGTTTTCTACATTCATGAAGATCACAAGGCGAAAAATAAGTATGCTTTCTACGACACACTTCATGGACGCAAAATCTTTCTGCAAATATCGTTAAAAACTATATATTAAAAATATTTAGTCCTTTTCCTTTACCCCTGCAATGAGAGGTTGGACTGCTTATTTATCATGAATGCAAAGTAACAAATAGTGCAGAATTTTTTTTTAAAGTTAAAATATTTCGAAGATTGTTTGAAGACTATAAAGAAGAGCGGAAATTTCAGTGGGGAGAAAAGGTTAATTAGATGATTATTTATTTTTTTTGTTAAAAAAAATGGGACAGAAAATGTAATGTCATTTAAAGTTTTTAAACTCTCTAGATTAAACAAGTTGGAAATTGCTCGTCAAACGTGGCAAATGAGGTGCGTTCGTACTATAACTAGTTTTATAATTATTTTTTGCACCCCATATTGTACTGAATGTATAATTTTTTGCACTTCATAAAGCGCATAGTCTGATACATCATTAAAATGCACTTCCAATATTTTTTTCCCATTCCCCGTAATGTAACGGAACACTTTTGACAGACCCTGTAATTAAACTATACATCCGATTTTCCTAAAATTTGAAATAGCTCAACAAAATTTTGCAACAATTATATCTTTAAAATTTCAGACCATTCGGAAGGCTGTAATATCATTAAAATGCACTTGCAATAATTTTTCCCATTGGCCGTAATGTAAAGAAAAACTTTTGACTGTCCCTGTAATTAAACTATACATCCGATTTTCCTAAAATTTGAAAGGGCTCGACAAAATTTTGCAACAGTTATATCTTTAAAATTTCAGATCATTCGGAAGGCTCTAATATCATTAAAATCCACTTGCAATAATTTTTCCCATTGGCCGTAATGTAAAGAAAAAATTTTGACTGTCCCTGTAATTAAACTATACATCCGATTTTCCTAAAATTTGAAAGGGCTCGACGAAATTTTGCAACAGTTATATCTTTAAAATTTCAGATCATTCGGAAGGCTCTAATATCATTAAAATGCACTTGCAATAATTTTTCCCATTGGCCGTAATGTAAGGAAAAACTTTTGACTGTCCCTGTAATTAAACTATACATCCGATTTTCCTCAAATTTGAAAGAGCTCGACAAAATTTTGCAACAGTTATATCTTTAAAATTTCAGATCATTCGGAAGGCTCTAATGTCATTAAAATGCACTTGCAATAATTTTTCCCATTGGCCGTAATGTAAAGAAAAACTTTTGACTGTCCCTGTAATTAAACTATACATCCGATTTTCATAAAATTTGAAATGGCTCGACAAAATTTTGCAACAATCATATATTTGAAATTTCAGACGATTCGGTTGGGTGGTTTTTGCTCTGTTACATGCGGACAGACGGACGGACAGACGGACGGACAGACGGACGGACGGACTGAACGACGACTATAGGTGCTACGTATTTATATAATTACGAACGCACCTAAAAAGGTGAGGGAGTTGTAAAAATTTTGGCAAGAAGAGAGAATGAGAGTTTTGAAGAAATTTCTTCTTTAAGCAGAAATCTACCGAAACACTGATGAATAATATCTCGCTGAAAGTTAAAAAATAGGAATAGGCAAAAACAAGGAATAGAGTAAAAAGCCTTGCCGGCCCGGTCTACAGGCGGAGGTAGATTTCGAAGTTAAGTATACTAATTTCACCAGCAAAAACTGAAACATGACTAGAGATTTATCCACTTTAACAATTTTATCTGGCCGCTTTGGACGAGTTTTTATTTCATTTTTATATAATAGCTGATTTTATCAGAATCATGTTTAGGAGGTATTCAAAAAAATACTTTTCTATGCTCAACAACTCTACATTTTCTGGCACATTTTCAGATTCATTTTTAATAAGAAAAATATGAAACTTGCTGACTTTTTGTTTTTTGAAGACATTTATAAGCGATCTGTGTTTTTATTTTTCGTTCAATTAATCAAAACTTGATTTATGAACAATTATTTTCTCAGTAGGACACTACTTTTCGTTTCTAACACAATCGCTTTGGGAAATTCTGTTCAAAATGCCCACTTTGACATCATTTTTTGAAATATATTCTGCCTCTATCAAAAAATCGATCATTACTGTACATTATATAGTTTCTGAATAAGAGAATCTAGCAATTGGATGCGTTTGAGAGCAAAAGGGAATTTAAAAATTAGTCAGAAAATAAGCAGTTTGGATTTGAATACACTCTTAATAAGATGATTTTTTTTCTTCAACCGCTATGTATTTTTAATTTGTTTTTGCTGTAAGAATTGGTCCTATCAAAAACTTGTCTATATAAATGTGAGTTGTGGTTTTAGATTCCCATAAAACCCTACTCATAGCAACAGATATGGTCAGCTCTTTTCCATGAGAACTTGTTACCACAGAACAGCAGATGTTACTGAATTTGCTGATATGCAGTTTGCATTCTCTTCGCCTGGAAACAAGTGACAACCGGGAGCAGATTGCATTCTGACGCGGCCGATGGTAGGCATATCTCGCTCTAGACGAGAGCAGAGGCCGAGCTCCGACGATTCTGCGGGCGCGTATGCTGCAGAAAAACCCCCTACCCTCCCGTACTTGTAAATATAATTTCTATTTAATATGTAAAACTATAACCTAGAATCATTAAACTCCTTTTTTCAATAACTACGATCTTATCTTAATATCATCCTTATATTACATGGGAGCTCTAGGCCGAATTGAATTCCAAAACGAATTTAAAAAGTAAAATCCCCTAGGCTTTCTTACCGATCTACGTTTAAAATCAGAGAACTGTTTCGTTCCGTTATCAACCCTTGCATTTCAGCTGATGTGATTCATCTACATCTGATGTGAGCCATCTGTGTGAAGCTCAATCTCCCGTTTATTTTTATTTGTGCAAGATAGTTATCGCTGTACAAGGAATGAATCTTCGACTGCATATTTTTTTTTCTACGGATCATTAATTGGATTACTTCAATATATCGTGGCGAGGAATTTATTTTTCAATTGGATAACTCCTTTTGCAGTAAGTTTATTTTTTTTTTCTCTTTCCTTTCTTGCCTTTTAATATGGAATTGCAAGAAATTGACTTTATTAAAAGCCAGTTGAAATCGGCTAAAACAGATAAAATCAAATTATTGCATGAATTTATATTTGGTTGCGATAAAAATCGCCAGAATAGAGCCAATTTAAGGAAATTTAAAGGTTTTTCTTTTACTGACAAAAGCGATGAGTATGAAAATAAACTCAAAATAATTTTGGACGATTACGATCAGATACAATTGATTACTATTGCTAATATCTTATCCATTGACATCCATGGATCAAAACAAGATATAGGGCAACGTATTTTAAGCGCACTAGTTGATATTTCGGCTTTTAAAGACACGTTTACGGCAGTTTCCGAATCGGATACAGAATTTGATGATAGCCACAATGGTAGTGGAAGCACTGGTTTATCTTCGCCTTTGGCAGTACAGCCAGACCAGGCGCGTGTACACTGTACACACTCCGCGCCCAAACAGACAATTTCTTTCCATGACATTGATCATTTAATTACACCGTTTAGTGGTGATAAAACGGAAAACGTTCAAACATGGTTTCAGAGATTTGAATCTCTGGCCCATTCATTTCAACTGTCCGACATACAGAAATATGTGTTTGCTGAGCGGGCATTAAAAAGTTTAGCATTATTGTATGTACGTAGTGAAAATAACATTTCTTCATATGCATCACTCAAAGAGGCATTGTTTCGCGAATTCGGACAATCAGCTTCGCCCGCCCATATACATCAATTACTAGCCGCTAGAGGCTGCCGCCCAAATGAAAAACTATTGGAATATTTTTTGAAAATGAAAGAAATAGCACAAAGAGGAAACATCGAGGATATATCTTTAATTCACTATATAATTAATGGGATTAACGATACACTACATAATAAAGCAATATTATATAAAATCTCTGAATTACAGGAATTTAAGAAAAAACTTTTAATCTATGAAGAAGTCTGTGGTTCGGTTACACATTTCAAACCTAAGGCGACACACGTCCCTTTGGGTACTCAGAAATCATTTCCCAGCGAAAAACCTCAAAAAATTACTTGCTTTTCCTGTGGGGCTAGGGGCCATAAATCCATAGATTGTACGCGTAAAGGACAAGGTCCTAAGTGTTTTAATTGTTCTCGTTACGGCCACATATCATTAAATTGCACAGCCCGCGGTTCAAAGCCAAAGGCAGCAACTGCACTCAGCCCCCCTTCTCAAGCTGCCACTGCCGGAAAAGACAGACCAGTTCACACGGTCGAGCTAACTCGCCCCCAACAACACATGCAAAAAGTAGTCCGAATTGCAGACACGGAGGTGCATTCTCTCGTTGATACCGGAAGTCAAGTGACCCTCCTCCGTGCGGACATTTACCGTCTGCTCGGGTCCCCTCCTCTGACACCAGTACCCCTACGGCTCTCGGGGTTCGGCAGCGGTAACGTTCAGCCAAAAGGTTCCTTTTTAACAGATATCGATATCGACAAATCCACTTTTTCTACCACTGCTTACGTTATTGATTTCGCTCACATGTCGCACCCTGTTATCCTCGGAACAGACATCATATGCCAAGGCACACTAACATGTAACAAGACTGGCATTACTTTATCGAAACATCCCCCGGCTGATATTTTTATTAACCTTATCAACATTTGCGATGACTTGTCCGAAGTCGATTTAACTCATATCACCGACAGAACGTGTCGCGAAGAAGTGGCTGAACTGATTGAAAATTATCGCCCCACAAAATCGAAATCTACCGACTTAAAAATGTCCATAGTATTGTCTGATGACCAACCAGTTTACCAACGCCCGCGACGTATGTCCATGGCTGAAAAAAAGATTGTCAGCGACCAAATTAAACAATGGCTACAGGACGGCATAATAAAACCTTCTTGTAGCGATTACGCAAGCCCAGTAGTATTAGCTAAGAAAAAGGATAACTCTATGCGATTATGTATAGATTTTCGTAAGCTTAATAAAAAAATTATAAAGGATAGGTTCCCTCTACCCCTTATTGATGATATTCTTGACCAGTTACAACAAGCGCAGGTCTTTACATCTCTCGACCTGAAAAATGGGTTTTTCCATGTCGATGTGGACCCACAGAGCACTAAATACACAGGTTTTATTATACACGATGGACAATTCGAGTTTTTAAAAGTCCCTTTTGGACTCACGTCCAGCCCCGCGACATTCTCAAGGTATCTAGCCTGTGTTTTTCGCGAATTACTACTAGAAGGTGTGTTGATTTTATATATGGACGACCTCATCATCCCCGCCCGTACCGAAGCCGAGGGTCTCGAAAAACTCAAACGAGTGTTAGAAACTGCTGCTGATTACGGACTCGATATTAATTTTAAAAAATGTCAGTTTCTGCAACGAAAAATTGAATTTTTGGGCCACGTCATTGAAAATAATACTATAGCGCCCTCACCAACGAAAATTAAGGCCGTCCAACATTTTCCGGAACCCAAAAACGTTAAACAGTTGCAATCACTCCTAGGTTTAACAGGATATTTTCGGAAGTTTATTCCCAAGTATGCCTCTATCGCACGGCCCCTGAGCGATCTCTTGCGAAAAACATCAACTTTCGAGTTTGGACCGGCGCAGAGGGAAGCGCTGTACACGTTACGTAATCTACTCACAAGTGCTCCAGTTTTACACATTTTTATACCGGGTTCGGACCTCGAAGTGCACACTGACGCCAGTAAAATGGGCTTCGGCGCAGTTCTCATGCAGAAATCCACCGACGGACACTTCCATCCGGTTCAATATATGAGCAAAAAAACATCACCACAAGAGGAAAAGTTAAGTAGCTACGAATTGGAAGTATTGGCAGTCATCGAAGCTCTCAAAAAATTCCGCGTCTATCTCCACGGCACTCGATTCCGTGTCATTACCGACTGTCAGGCATTTCAAAAAACTCTCGACAAAAAGGATCTTACGCCGAAAATTGCACGTTGGGCTCTATTCCTCCAGGAATTCGATTTCGAAACAAAACATCGACCGGCGACGAAAATGAATCATGTGGACGCGCTAAGCAGGTACCCAGTTATGCACATTACATACGATGAACTGACACTAAAAATCATGAAAGCCCAAGCAAATGATCCCTTTATTTCCAGCATTAAAACAGCAGCGTCGGAAGCACCAGTAGCCGACTTCACGGTGCGCAACAACATTTTGTATAAACTCCAACAGGGTCGAGATTTGTTAGTGATTCCAGAAGCAATGCAAATTAGCATACTCCAAGATATACACACTAAAGGACACTATTCTGCTAAAAAGACAGAAGAAATTGCATCCCAAAATTTTTTCATTCCTAACCTACCGGAGTTGACACGCACAGTCGTAACAAACTGCGTTCCATGCATTTTAGCTTCTCGAAAGTTGGGAAAACAGGAAGGTTTTTTGCACTCGATCCCTAAAGGTGACAAGCCGCTCGACACTTACCATTGTGATTTTTTAGGCCCATTACATTCCACAAATAAAAATTATAATCACCTCTTTACAGTAGTGGATGCTTTCACTAAATTTTTTTGGTTATATCCAGTCAAATCTGTGGCGACGCAAGATGCACTAGATAAACTTAAATTACAACAAATTACATTTGGAAATCCCCGAAGAATAATCACGGATAAAGGACCCGCATTCACTTCTTCAGAATTTAAAAGGTATTGCGAACAAGAAAATATAGAACACCATCCCATTACTACCGGAGTAATGCGAGGAAATGGACAAATCGAAAGACAGCATAAAACGCTTATCCCTATTTTGACGAAATTATCTTTAGATGATCCAACGAAATGGTACAAACACGTACCAGCGGTACAAAGGATAATAAATAGCACGACTTCATCTGTAACGAAATTCTCCCCGTTCGAGCTGTTAACGGGTGTCAAGATGAAAAATAAAGACGACTTAATAATAAAACAACTCTTGGAAACCGAACATATCGAATTACACATGGATCATAAACAAACATTACAGCATAGTGCAAAAGCCAACATTTTAAAACATCAGGAACTCAGCCGCGGCCAATATAATAAGAAAAGAAAACCCCCCACGGTATACCAGGTCAATGATCTAGTAGCAATACAACGTACACAGTTTGGAACTGGGTTAAAACTTCGACCCAAATATTTTGGACCGTATAAGGTTACAGCCGTGAACCCTAATGACAGGTATGCAGTTACAAAAATAGGAAACCATGAAGGTCCCATTATCACAACGACATCCGTTGATCACATGAAACAGTGGCCTTCAATTTAAACAGTTGTGCAGTCCATGCTGTGTTTTTTTTTTTCGCATGGCAAATCAATTTTTTTTTATAAAATCAGCAAAACAGTGTTTTTTTGTAGTTTTGCTTAAGACTTTTTAGTAAATCAGCAAAACAGTGCTTTTTTTGTAGTTTTGCTTAAAACTTTTTAGTAAATCAGCAAAACAGTGCTTTTTTGTAGTTTTGCTTAAAACTTTTTAGTAAATCAGCAAAACAGTGCTTTTTTTGTAGTTTTGTTTAAAACTTTTTATTACAAGTGCAAAACAGTGCTTTTTTTTAGTTTTGCATAAAACTTTTTTCCAGACTGCCAAGCAGTGACTCCTTTTTTTTTTCATGTTGCATAAAACACTTTTGACTATCCAGAACTGTGCCAGCAATATTATTATTTTATATATTTGAAATTTTTTACCTGTATTTTTATAATTTTATATGTTATATGTATAAGTATAGTATTATTATGTGTGCCCCCCCCCCCCACCCAATCGCATATTTTTTTTTACAGAAGTAAGAGCTGGCTGTCGAAAAAAAAAAACCTTTTGGTGGGAAATCCTTTTTTTTTTTTTTTTGCTTAGACGAGGCAAACCTTTTTTTTTTTAAATATTTTTTATTCCCGAATGACGTTGGGATAAAGATGTTTTTTTTTTACGAAATTCTACCTAAGATGAGGCAGATTTTAGTATGTTTTCGTGATGATAATATAATGGGCAGACGGCCTTTCAGATTATATTTTTCATCCCTGATGATGGCTCATGAGAAAGACGGTCTCATGATTGATGTTATCCTGATTTTTTTTTTATTCTTTTGTTTGTTTTTTTGGAGATATCCCACGGCAGCTCAGCATTAATTTACATAAAATTTAGAATTAATTTTTTCTTATTATTTAGCTCAATTCTCTTAATTATTTAATGACAATTTTTTTTCCTTTGGATTTTAATTATTTTTAGATAGTTTGTTTTTGTTTTTTGACATATCTTGTTGCTTATTTAACGCGCTGTCGAGGTCGACAAGCGGACAAGATGGCCGAGTGTGAGTTGTGGTTTTAGATTCCCATAAAACCCTACTCATAGCAACAGATATGGTCAGCTCTTTTCCATGAGAACTTGTTACCACAGAACAGCAGATGTTACTGAATTTGCTGATATGCAGTTTGCATTCTCTTCGCCTGGAAACAAGTGACAACCGGGAGCAGATTGCATTCTGACGCGGCCGATGGTAGGCATATCTCGCTCTAGACGAGAGCAGAGGCCGAGCTCCGACGATTCTGCGGGCGCGTATGCTGCAGAAAAACCCCCTACCCTCCCGTACTTGTAAATATAATTTCTATTTAATATGTAAAACTATAACCTAGAATCATTAAACTCCTTTTTTCATTAACTACGATCTTATCTTAATATCATCCTTATATTACATAAATGTTGTAGACAATATTAAGAAGATATATGATAAATTCATGGGGATTTTATATCTTGTGAATAGACGGAGTTATGGATTTTTTTCTTCTTCAACACCCCCCCCCCCCCCTTTGTTTTCGTTTTTAATTTTTTTGCGGTACGAATGGGTCCTATCAAAAACTTATGAATATAAAAGTTGTAGGAGATATAAGGAGATTTATAATAAAATTAATTGGATTTGATATCTTAAGAATTGACGAAGTTATGAATTTTTTTCTCCCAAAAACCCTATTTTTTGCGCCCTTTGAGCCCATTTTTAATTTGATCAAAAATCTGCGATACATAAATTTTTGGCCCTATTTTTAGAAGTAATAAAAACTTTAAACTGATTTGATATGTACAAAAATTAAGAAGTTTTGGGCTTTTTTCGGTTTTCACACTATTTCCATCCCCTCGGTCCGATTTTGCCCATTCACGAACTTGGCCGAGATTTTATGCCCCTTGATTTTATGTATCAGTTTGGAAGAGATTTGTGCAGAATTGTGGAAGTTATCGTGTCCAGAAGAAAGTGATATAGATAGATAGATAGATAGATAGACAGATAGATAGATAAAGTTTTTTACCGAGGGTGGTTTTGGGTTCTAGGGGTCATGATCGGTGTAGATCTGCAAAAATGTTTAAGAAATTCCAACATAGGGGAGAATGTAATAGGTAGTATTTCATACGAAATCTACCTAAAAATCAGACGAAAATTGTCATCCGATTGGGAAAAGGGAATAAGGTTATTTATTAATATAATTTTCTATTATATACTGTTACATTATCGGACTCTCTAGATAATAGTGCTATTACAAAAAATGTAAAAATTTAAGAAGATGGGTTGAATTATCGTGATCATCGACTTTAATAACATAGTTTTGGGATAATCATGTTCAAAGATTCAAGTCATGATTTAAGTACGATAGAACAAAGTAAATTATAGCGCCGTCACTTTCTTAATATTTGTCAGATCGACAAGAAAACGTAACTAAGTATTTTTCACTCATTGTTTTTTCAGAAAATGCATTTAAAAAGAAATGCACTTTTTGAAAGTTTACAGGTAGGTACAATCCTTTAACGCTTTGAGGGGTGGTAATTTTAATCAAAACTTGCAGCAGAAACTGTTGTAAAATTGCTTTTCCTTATTTTGAAATAAAAAAAACAACTTGAAAATTCCGGTTTGAATTCAACATTACGGAAACACAATGACTTGCCCTTGAAACGGTTAATAATAGTTTGTTTTATTCTTCTATTGATGCATTTCTGAATTCTTTATTATAAGTTTATTTAATTGAAAAAATAACATTTTAAAAAGAATTGAAAAACATTTTCATCTTTGAAATGATTAAAACCACATTTATAGATAATAAATTAAAAGATGCCATTTCGCACAAAGTTCGTACAATCTTTTACATTGAACACCAGATGTCCATCACTGGCACGTGCAGTTCAGCGGATATTACGATAAAGAATGTTAAAAATTTAATTAAATTGTAAGTCGTTAAAAAAACAGTAGATGCTATCCAATTAAGGTTTAAAGTCCTGTTTATATTTTCGTATTTTAACACTTGCAGTGGTAATATTTTTACGCGAATATAAAACCTTTTAAGAGTCTCATCGGAAGAGGCACTTTTGCTTTTAATGCTCTTTTTTATGTCGCTTATACGGTTAACTCATTTTTCTGAAATAACTCTTCCGAACACGTTACAGAGAGCGAAAATGGGAAAGGAAGAGAGAAAGGCTATCTCATAAAGCGGAACGAGATAGGTTTTAAATGAATATGAAAATTAAACTACTTGTTTGTTTTCACTTTAAATAAAGTCATTAAGGTGGCAGTCAGCTTTTTAAACGTCATTTTCAAACTGATTTTATTGTTACTTTATAGAAACAATTAGAAACAATTGAAAGCAGTGTATAGCTTCAAAATATCATCATGATTTAAGACTGAAGACACATGATTGTGCGGGCTCGAATTTCTTGACTTTCAAGCAAGACAATCAGTCCTGAAGGCAAGGTCGCACAGTGGAATATTTGAATGGGAAAAAGGGAAAGGAAGAGAGAAAGTACGTTCTCATAAAGTGGAACGAGATAGGTTTATAATGAATATGAAAATTAAACTACTTGTTTGTTTTCATTTTAAATAAAGTCATTAAGGTGGCAGTCAGCTTTTTAAACGTCATTTTCAAACTAATTTTATTGTTACTTTATAGAAACAATTAGAAGCAATTGAAAGCAGTGTATAGTTTCAAAATATCATCATGATTTAAGACTGAATACACATGATTATGCGGGCTCGAATTTCTTGACTTTCAAGCAAGACAATCAGTCCTGAAGGCAAGGTCGCACAGTGGAGTATTTGAATGAAAATTTGATAACACTTGTAAAAAGCATATTTTTTAAAAGCTGATTAAGTGGTGCATCGATCTATGTCTATTTCAGAAGCATGAGTCCTGTCCAGCGGTTCCTAGCCTCAGTTTAAGAGAAGGTTTCTTTGCGAGTAGAAGGTGCTTTATTGTTACGTTTCAACTTTGTTATTATGTTTAGTCATGTTTAAATGTATATTTTTGTGGCTTCAGGAATTCTTGAACTCAATAGCTTTATTTTTAATACAATAAAAAAATTTTAAATTAAAAATGTATTCTTTTTAAGCCTTTTTAGCTACAATTTAGATATATAGCTTTTTAAAGGTGTGCCGGGTTTTGCTGGACAATTTTTGCAGTATATTCGTGTTGCTTATAGTTTTGAAGTATTTAAAAAAAAAAAATCCGCATAGAGTTGCCACATTGAAATATAAATTGTTTTTGTAATCTCTTAATAACAGTCAAAACCCACCAGTATCTCTGTACTACAACTGAACTTTACAGGCTTAACTTTGCTAAATACTAAATTGCAAATAATATATATATATTACTACATTCATTTACATAAATAATTAAAAGTTTATATATAGAAAAATTAACCCCATTAAATTAAACATGACTTGTAAATAAACAACTCTATCAACTATTACTTTCATCTTATAAACAGCAAAAAGTTAAGTAAACTTTGTATTATATATTTATGTAGCTTTGTAACGGGTAATATTTAAAGATCATTACACTAGGTGGCAGCACTAACACCGGCAGTCCCTAATTTCAAGTCATCAGCTGTGGTTTTTATTTCCCGCGGAGTCTGCAATGAGACGCGATACCAGGAGGTGGTGAAATGTACGCGTGTCAATGTTTCCCCCAAGAGGATTTCTTCTAATGTTACTATGTTATGTAAATATGCACATAGTGTAAATAGAAATGCGTCGTGTAGTACAGAAGCTTCATTAAACGTTCTTTTCTACTAAATTCTCAGAGTGAACTGTCCTTTTGAAGTAATGATACCTTATTTAAATTATGGGGCGTATTTATGGAAAGTAAGCCGCTATAGTTTTAATTAAATGCATACTTTTATGTGTCTATAATATTAATTAAGAGTATTGACTAATACAGTAAACTCTCTGTAAGGCGGACTCTGTGTAAGACGGAAATCTGTCTATCTCGGAAAGATTTTCAAGTCCCTGCGAATCCATAGATATAGAGTAAAACTTTCTATAATTTATTGTCTATAATTTATTGTCTATAATTTATTGTCTACAATTAATTGTCTATAATAAATTTGTAAATATTGTCTACTGCGGAAAATTTTTTTGGTCGCGATTCATTCCGCCTTAGACAGAGTTTACTGTAGTAAGTCAATAGCAATGATTTTAATTGTAAAACACATCAAAAATAATTTCCCAGGATTTTGCTTCACATACACGACTGAGCTGTATAATTTTTGGTTAAATACTGTGTTGTAGTCGTAAAAAAAAAAGCAGAAAGTATACGGTATAGACAGAGAGTATACGCTGACGTCATGAACTTTCATAGCTAGGGTATACGCTAATGCTTTATTTGAAAAAAAAGAGGGTATACGGAGCTTCTTAGAAAATCCAGAAAGTACACGGCGTATACCCCCGTATACCCTCCAATACATCCCTGGTTAAATAGGGTTCATACGTTCAAAAATTGGGGAACATTTTCTTTTACATCATAATCCTTTTATGGGAATTCAGCCGGTTTTCATATTTTACCATCATCTGAAATAATATAATCCCATCTGGTATTTTAAAAGGTCATCATTAAAAAAGCATGATAAGAACAGTGAAAGAATTCATATTATAACATAAAAAATCATTCTACATGTTTAAAGGTGTTCAATGAGTTTTACCTCTGACAGGGTGACAGGTGCTCAAAGTCAGCACACCGGCACACTTCCTTCAAGAGGAAGAACGCAAAACAGAAAATTTAACTCCCTTCCAGCTACATAAACGTACACACGGCTGCAGAATATAAGAAAACTTTCTTTCTTTTTGCTGCCCCCCCCCCACACACACAAAATACAAAAAACCCGAAATTTTTTTACAGTTTTTGAATAATTAAATTTGGTATTTGCATGCATTACTACCAAAAACTTGTTCACTTATTTCTTTTGCTTACGCAATCTTAAAACAAGTAAACACGGAAAAAGATTCAATTTAAATTTTCGATTTAAATAGATTTCATTTATTTCGAATGTTGTCTAATTTGTTTTTGTTTTACACAAAATAGTGTTTTTCAAAGATTATCAAATAAATCTCTGTTTTTTTTTTTTTTCAAATAATTCTTTTCAAAGAAAATAAGCTTGTTCAATCCTTTTTAAATATAAATTTGCGAAAACTGAAACAATTACAAGAAAGAAAGAAAGAAAAATCGTGCATCCAACAGAGATTATGAAACATTTCCCAACACATTCAGAACATTGTAACAAAATTTCACATTTTAATAAGCTGAAGTAGACGTGATAACGACAAGGAATGACCGCTCCGGCGAACTCAGCTTTCGCTTTAGAGCATAAATGAAATCCCGGGGAAGGGTCTAAATAAAGAATTTAGAAAACGCATAGCACATTTGAAAACGCAATTTCTGAAATGATCCTCTGTAGTCTGAAAAATATCCAAATTCTTTTGTGCAGTCGTGTATAAGATATTGTGTCTATACTACATGGTATGCTAAAATGGAGTACCGTTAGAAAAAAGCACAGCAAAGTTGAAAATTCACCTGTAGCCATTTCTGTCATTAAGCGGAAATGGAATCATTTCTGTAAATTCCTTTGTGTCCTGTATATGATCTATAGATATACCAAGCAATATGCAAAAAAAGTTGAATATAAAATTGTAATTAAAAACTCAATTCCAGCAATCACCTCTCATAGTATAAACCGCATTGTATTCTTTAGTGAGTCTCTGTCAATAAGCGATGAATGCTATGCGCACCGTATTTATAAGAATCTTATATTACACTCATGCTAGCAACAAGATGCACCAGCAAGTTCCCACAGAAAATCTAGTAAGGTAAAGACCAGCAAGTATGTGCTGAGGCATAGCTTTTATAAATCTGGCCTGGGAACGATTTCAGACTGCAGAGTAGAAGAATGCTTTGGCTTTTGAGTGGGAAGGACGCCCCGTTCGAGTCTCTCGACAAGTACGGCCGTAGAGCCGGCCAGTGCCTATTATTTCCCCGAAACACCCTTAATTTTAAAGTCAAAAAAGTAATTTTAAATATTGTGATTATCTTATATAACCTAGATTCATTAAACTATTATTGACCATAAACACTAGATTTATTATCTAACATATATACAAGGATGTATCAATAAGTTTTTGCCCTCACACAGAAATAATTGTGTGAAATTTATAAAATTGCTACATTGTATGAGTCCTTTTCTATATTGTGCACACAGTAACACATTTGTGCAACTGGTATTTCAAAGAGAGGGGGGAGGATGCATTCTA
The DNA here is from genome assembly GCA_963932465.1 of Maratus speciosus. NCBI lineage: Eukaryota > Metazoa > Arthropoda > Arachnida > Araneae > Salticidae > Maratus > Maratus speciosus. The sequence continues at coordinate 7,233,863 of OZ010789.1, forward strand.
GGACGCGTGATAATAGACTCAAAGGGGGACATTTTCTAACTTTTACCGACCCCCACATGTGACACACTGTTGGAAAGGCCTGTAACCACTTATTCATGCTATGCACCTCCCGAACCCCTCCCCAAAATTGGCCCTCCGGGAGGCACTTTTCTCAATTTTGCAGACATCATTCATTCCCCCCGGAGGGCAAATTTGGGAGGAGGGGCTCGGGAGGGGCATAGCATGAATAAGTGGTCACAGGCCTTTCCAACAATATGTTACATGTGAGGGTCGGTAAAAGTTAGAAAAATGTCCCCCTTTGGATCTACTATCGCGCCTTTTTTAAATATCGCTTGCAGAAATGTGTTACTGTGCACGGTGACTCTATAGAAAAGGACTCATACAATGTAGCCATTTCACTCAATTATTTGTATCTGAGAGCAAAAACTTATTGATACACCCTCGTATCCATTTCGTGAAACTTCATTAAAATACGCCACAAACGATTTTTTCCCCTAGACTATCCTCTAATGGAATTCTTTTGGGTGCCCATGTGAAAGACCGATCAATAACCACACTTCATTTTCAAAAACTGAACTGGCCACAGTAAACCTCCATAAACAGTTTTTAACTAGATTAGAAATTATAAAAAATGGGGGGGGGGGGGGGGGGACTTTGTCTAAACAGGAACAGCTAGTCTGTTTTATAGCCCTTATGTAATGTGCATAATCGGTTTATGAAATCCTAATGCCGTACTTCCAACAATCCTTTTGTGTAATATCGCATTCCATTTAATCCACAATTAACAATTCCATTTGGTCGCATTGCAATGAATTCAAATTTTCGGCAGAATCCCCCAGAGATAGTTCTTTAATGTTGTTTTCCGTCACTCAAATTTCATTTGTATCTTGAGTAGCGGCACGCTGCAGTCATTCATTCCAATTAAGTGGGTTGGCCCTCAGAAATAAATGGTCACGCAGCGAAGTAGAAATCCCAAACGGTCATTTTCTTTTCCCGGCTCAAGCCAAGCTGTCCTTATGATTATTATTTTGTTCTGAACAAATTATTTGTGTTTGTTTTTGGCTATGAACAGCAGGTCCTCCTTCAATTTGGAAATATTCATCCGCAAGACAGGACACTGTAGTAGCGATGGGTGTGCCATTTTCATTATTGTACCATCAAAAAGTGTATGAAGTTATGCATAGAATTGAACCAAATTTTTGTGTACAGACAGTATTTATGTTTCTATGGCCAGCAGATCCTCCTTGGATTCCGCCAGAAAAGACACTGTGATAGCGATTTTTTGTGTAATTTTCTCGATTTTTCGTTGTTCTATTGTCCACCGGCGGCTCGTGCAGCGACAGGAACTCGCGTTCTGCGAAGCCGGCTATTCGCAAACAGCTAATGACAATAGAATAAGGAAAAACTATTGATTTTAATAGATATCATGATCGAGATTAACTCGTTTTGAATCGGATTCATTGGCTGAAGCAGAAATTTAAGAAGAAAATCAAAGTTGGCATAGTATTGAACTAATAATATTGAAGTATTACCATGTGTAACTACTTTTTGAAATATTAAGATGCATGAGATAGAAAAAAGTTTTGGGATTGGTACATCCAATTAGCTTGACATTCCTAAAAGGAATTCACTTTCAAACTTTCGATCTAATAGAGTGACTTTTCTCCTCCAAGAGTTTTGAATTTTTAGTGTTTTTCAATTCCTACTATTAGTTCACACTCTCCCATATCTTGTTCAAATTTTCAATCGTTAATAAAATACTTATTATTCATCCACTCAAGTTCAAATACATTTTCTTTAACTTGTAGTGGACGACACTTGATGTTAATACAGTTTTTTCAAATATTAATTCATTAATTAAATTTAATTAATTAATTTTAGTTTTATATGGGAGAAAAATAGCGGCGATTGGTTATTGAACAGCATTTAATGCATCTCCATACCTATAAGAAGGGTTACCATAGGGGGCACCTTTTCTGTCGCCAAATACAAAGTTTATCGCCAAATTTGGCGACCCAAATGAGTCGCCAAAACGATGCCAACTTGGTGATATCTCTAATATTTTGCCAAATTCCCATAGACTTCTATTGAAACAAATAGGGTTTACTTGCTTATAGAAAATCAACAAATTGAGATATTTTAATGCAACGAAAACGAATATTAGCTTAAGGGATTGTATTAAAATTTTCTTTGATGACCCAAGTAGGAACTGACTTAAATAAATAAATATATATATATATATATATATATATAGATAGATAGATAGATAGATAGATATAAATATTACTTGTTTCTCTTTTGAGTTGTGCAGCAATTTGAAAGAAATCTGATTACAATTCTGGACAAGTACCCACTATAATAAATTTTCTCCACTGAAATATTTTATTAGGTAGATTTCGTGAGAAATACTACCTATTGCAGTCGTTATCATGGTGCGACTTTTGAAAAATTCCTTCATAACTTTTCATTATAAGACCCCAGGAACCCAAAATCACCCGCACCTAAAAAGTTCATACATATATATATATATATATGTATGTATGTGGGGCATTCTCACAATCTTTTAACTTTCATGTCCCATAATAATAATTTTTTATCTAATACACTTTTTTGTGTTTTTTTCTATTTCATATACTTGGGAACATCCCATTGCATAATTGCACAACAATATTAACGAGATAAATAAGTTTTGGACGATGTTGGGGGTCCAAACACATGGAAAACTCCTCTACCGTCCCGTGTCCCTGATGCTGATTTTGAAGTTTGGAGCTGTCTGGATAAAATTGTTTCAATAAAAATAATTCGATGTAATTTTTTTCTGAAGCTGGAACTATTGTTTTATATAAATATGTCACTAAAAATTAACCGGCACACATTTTTAGGGTTGATGTTATTTTTTGAACTCAGTTCCTGGGTTTTAGATTTTTTACCATCCCTCTTCTAAAATTATACAGAAAATCACTTCAGATGCAGCGACAGAATTTTTTTCAAGATTTTGCTCATGCAGAAGTAGGCTAGAGAAAGAATATCTAAAATTCTTTGACAGGAAATTTACTGCAGAATATAAATCAGCATTTAAATATCCATTTCAAGCACCGTGACTTTATGGGTGTCCGTCAAGGTTTATTCCTGCACTTTTCGAGGTAAATTAAAAAAAAAATTAATTTAATCCAATGTTAACAACTGTTTCGAAAAATCAATGAGCATTGTGGCTATCACTTAGTCTTAACATGATCTTCCTAAAAATAGGTGGTAATTTTCCTTACCGTCTCCTTTTTTTACCATTTCGTCCCTTTTTTTACCTTACCGTCCCTTCTTTAACACCCCTTTAAGACAATGTTATACAAAAATTCTGCATTAAAAGTACTACATTTGTATTATTTCTTATTTGAATGTCCTGTGGGTACTATGCAAATTCATTATAAGTAAAAATTTAGAAGAAAATAAAAAGTTATAGGGGTAAAATGGTAAGGAAAATTAAACTCGCAAGTTTAACCTAAACCTCAGTTAAATAAAAAAAATTTCGCTGCTGACCATTTTTTCTTTATTTTGAATCATTAAGGCATTCGTCTATCAGATTAAAATGTTATTTTAGCAAGTTTAATTTCGCCAAATTTTTTTCCCCAAAAGTCAAAAGATAATGAGAATGCCCCATGTATGTATTAAATTTTGTCCGCACGATATAAAAGTCGCAATTATGCACAGATCGTCGTCGAACTCGCCAACAACTTTGGGATGGCTCATATCTGGGCGGGGATTAAAAATGGGCAAAATCGGCCCAAGGGAATAGAAATGGGGAGGGTTCAAAATTTTGAATACCGTCTTAACTTGATCTGATAAAACCAGCTCTTACACAACAATGACAGGAAAAAATAAATATTTTTCGTTACAGCAGTTGCCAATAATTAAAAAAAACTATAAAATTCTCACCACAACAATTGCTTTTGTAGGGCAAGATTTTCACGTGAAAAATTAAATTAAATAAATAGTTTGACGAATTGAAAAAAAAATTGAATATTACGTCACAAATTTTCTAGAGCAAGATTTCCGCTCGAAAACTCAAAATGGAATAAATAGTTTGACGAATTAAAAACAAAAACAAAATATTGCGTCGTATTGGAAATATAATGGATCTCAGCAGGTGAATTTGTAACGTCTTGTGAGTTTGAAGAAACGTATTAAAAGAGGATAAAAACCCGACTATGGAAATATTAACATATTCTAACACTTTGAGGTTCTCTGAATTTGCTTTAGCCATTGTTAAACCTATTCCATATGCATGCGTGTGTGTACTCGTGTATATTAGAATTTTCACAAAATGTTTAGCTCCCTAGAGTTCATTCTTAGTGAAGAAACCGGGTTTATCTCTCATCTTGATTTAAGTTTCGTTGGTGAATTTAGTACTTAACTTCGAAATCTACCTCCGCCTGTAGGCCCGAGCCGGCAGGTATTTTTATTTTTTAGTAATTTTTAATGGATTTTTTTAATCGTATTCTGCGGTGCTTTATTTATATATTTCTAATATAGTAAATTTTGTCCACCGCATTTTCTGGACAGGAGATATTTATTGCGTTTTGATTTCGATTTTTCCACATTAGTAAAAAAAATCTGATTAACGGGGTGAATTTTGACCTATTTTCAATAAAGATTATTCGAAACGAATCAACGATTTTTGAGTTTTTCCAGGACATTTTATGCGATTTTTGAAGTTTTTTCACGCTTCGCGGAAATTTTGCCACATCTGTAAAAGTAATTCTGTAGTAACAAACAATGTTTTATGGATGGTACAATTTGGAAGCCTATAGTGTCCCTTGTTTGGTGTAAACCTCCGATATTTCCCGGAACAGTCAATAATATGCTTTGAAAACGGACGAAGGAGGAGCCATATCGTTGTTCTGTGGCAAAGTTTTGTCGTTTGAAATTATTCCGTATAATAGGAACTTTAGAGAACTTATTTTGAAGTTTTTTGTGTTGATTGCATACGAAATAGGCGATTATTTTCTTCGGACCATTCCAATTTCTTTGCGAACTATCGGGCATTTATCTTTCTTAATGAACTTTCTTTCTTTCTCTCGGACAGTTTGTTTGTCAATTTCTGTTACGATGAGTCGATCAACAATGGATTCGTACATTTCGTGCTACGAAATCCAATGCTCAGCAATCTAATTTCGTTTTCATCTTGTGTCTCAACTTGTAACTGGTCAGTTATTTCTGATATACAACTTACTAAAATGAGTTCGGAATAATACCTTTTCCAGATATTACTATTACATGGTTACACATGAAGGTAAATGATTTAATCAAAAAACTAATTGGATGTGCCAATCCCAAAACTTTTTTCGATCTCATACATTTTAATATTTCAAAAAGTAGTATTATTAGTTCAATACTATATCAACTTTGATTTTCATCTTAAATTTTTGCTTCAGTCAATGTATCGGAGTAAAAATGAGTTCATCTCGATCATGATATATATATAAATCAATAGTTTTTCGTTATTCTGTTGTACATTAGCTGTTTGCGAATAACCAGCTTAGCAGAGCGCGAGTTCCCGTTGCTGCACGATTCGCCGAGGGAAAACAGAACTACAAAATACTGAGAAAATTATACAAAAATCGCTAGCACAGTGCCCCTTTGCGGCGGAATATTTCCAAAATTGAAGGAGGACCTGCTGGCTATAGCCAAAAACGTACACAAAAAATTGGGTTCAATTCTATTCATACACTTTTCGATCGTAAAATAAAGAAACTGACAGAAAAATCGCTATTACAGCAACCATTCTGGCAGAATATTTTCAAATTTAAGGAGAAACTGCTGGCCACAGCCAAATACATACACAAAAAATTTGGTTCAATTCTATGTATAATTTCATACACTTTTTGATGGTACAATAATGAAAATGGCACAGACATCGCTATTACAGCGCCCCCTTCAGGCGAAATATATCCAAATCAAAGAAGGACCTGCAGGACATAGCCAGAAACATACACAAAATATTTGGTTCAATTCTATACATAGTCATGCACTTTTCGATGGTACAATGGCGACACACGGACGGATAGACAGACATTTTGTATAAGCATGATTTTGGGGATTTCTGACCCCTAAAACGTGTAAATCCGTTGAAAACCGGAAGTCGAAAAAAATTTCGATTACAATACTTACTTCTATTGAAAATAGAAGAAAGTAACAATTGCAGTTATTGTGGTAAACTTTGTAAAGTTTAGTTAAAAAAATTAATTAAATAAATTTTAAAACTACACTTCTTTTTGTAAGAACTATTTTTATACTTTTCTTATACGTGTGATTTATAATTGTAAAGATGCAATTTCCGAAAAAAAAATAATGTTTAGTTTAAAAGAGAATAAATAAAATGTCATGATCTATGTCAAAGTACAGTAAAAATTACAAATTGCTTAACATTTTTATATATTTTTTAATAAGCTATTTATGTTTAAAATTCGATTTTTAATAGCATGAAAATCACCCTAAAGATTGTCCATTTCAAAAAAAATAAATAAATACATGGAATTATATTATAATTGATTAATAGAGCTCGCTTAATTTGTTCAGATAACAATTCACTTGTTGCAGAATTAAATTACATTAGATCTCTTGCTATCGATCGTGGTTTTAGTTTATCTTATATCAATAATTTAATTTCTCATAGTCTTAATAAATGTGTTAATAATCTTGATTCTTCTGTTACTGCGGTTTCTTTTTCTAACCTTATCATTTTACAATTTTATAATAGTATTAGCTTTAAAATAGCTAATATCTTAAGACATTATGATTTTAACGTGGTTTTTAAACCAGTTAATAAATTAACTTTTTCACAGCTTAAGGATCAAATTCCTCCTCAAAATTATTGGAGTGTTTGCAACATTCAATGCCAGTGTGGTTTGTACTATATTGGACAAACTAAACGAAAACTCCGTTACAGAGTCAAAGAACACATAAACTATGTAAAGAAAAAAGAATTGCAAAAATCCTCTATCGCCTCTCATTTCTGTGGGGAGGGACATAATTTCAATTTTGACTCAGCTACCATTATCAAGAAATGCATTACTCCTCTAGATTTAGACTTTTTTGAAGCTGTTCATATCCATAGATTTAAAAACTCCTTGGTTAAAGATTTGTCTAGTGCACCATACATCTCAACTTTCTGGGTGGATTTGTTGTGTCACGGCACTTCATTTCCGCTTTAATTTCATTGGCTGTTGGAACGTGATGGTCTTTTGGTAAAGTGTTTTTGACATTTGGGTTTTCACCATACATGTAGTTGGGGGATATTGTTTTTATAGATTTTATACACTGATGATGTGAGTCCTGGAACTCACGAAACGTATACGTCTGTTCAAACCTTATGTATTTTATTGTGTGTTTAAACGTTGTTTTTAGGTGATTTAAATAAATGGAATGCTGCAGTTTTGGCATTTACTGAACCATTGAAAAATATAAAGTTAAAATTTTGAATTTAAAAACAGTAATTCTGAACAATGAGTGCACTGAAAAGCCTTTTTTACCTATTTTTACTATCGCCTATCTTTACAAGAAGAAAGTATTGGATTCGTGAAAATTTTCGAATTTCAGTTTTCGAGGGATGGACACGTTTTAGGGGGCAGGGATTCCGAAAAACATGTTTTAACAAAATGTTTGTCTGTGAGTCTGTCTGTATGTGAAAAGTTTTCTGGGCACTCTAGCTCAAGAACTAATGGTCTGAATTTAATAAAACTTCAGATTCCATATCAGGGACTAAATAGTCAGTGATATAAAAGGGTACTGGTTACGTTTTGGTGTCAATTGCTCAATAGGTGGCGCTGTTATGATGAATAATTCATGATTTCCGCAATTACTCTACCTCAAGAATTAATGCCCAGATTTTCATCGAACTTCAGATTCATTTAGTCCCTGATATAATGTGATGCTGATTACGTTTTGGTGTTAAAGATAGAGCAGGTGGCGCTGATAGGCTGCATTTTTCATAATCTCCGCAATAGTTCTGTTTAAAAAATTAATGTACGAAATTTATTCAAACTTCATATCGCTCACCCGCAAGGAAAGTGACACATCTGGAAAAAATTCATTTTGCGTTTTATTCCACTAATAGGTCTGTCATAAGTGCGTATTGCTACACAAACAGTTTCCTAAGTGTAGTTATACGGAAAATCACTTTATCACAGCTAACTCTATCAAAAATATTGAGCCTAAAATTCTGAGTAAAATGAGTACCTACACTTAATATTTTGGATCAATATTAAAGCCGCAGTTTTGAAATATTTATAAGTTAACTTGGTCTCTCCTAGCCTCAAGCTCTTGATTTGAAAAAAAATTGAAATAGAGTTGCGACCTTAATGTTGAACAAAAATATGAATGATAGTACTCATTTTATTCAGAATTTTAAGGTCTACAACATTTGTATTGACAATGTTTTTTTATAGAGTTAGCTGTTTTGAGATAGTGTTAAGGTAATTAAAATAAACGCGTTTTTCGAAAATAAATATGTACATATTTTCTAACATTTACCCAAGTAAGAGGAAGAAAACATAGTACGTTCATTTTAGACCTAAACTTAAGGGATTAAAACAATTTCCAGTTTTCTTCTAATTAATTCACCCTGAACACGGGTCTAAAACTTTAAAGTGGAATTAGGACCTTAATGTTCAACAAAAATATTAAGTGTAAGTACTCATTTTACTCAGATTTTTAAGCTCTACAACATTTGTATTGATAATGTTTTTGACACAGTTAGCTGTTTGGAGATACTGTAATGGTAAAAAAAACGACATTTTTACAGTACAAAGTACTGTTCATCTCGCGCACAAACTCGATCACAGTGATTGTGCTGTATCTTTCTTTGGTTTCCTGGCTATATAATCATGAAAAATACAGTAGTTGCGTAAAATTGAAAAAAAATTGCCAGCATATTGTGCTGTTAATTTTACGCAACTATTGTATTTTTCATGATTATATAGTCAGGAAACCAAAGAAAGATACAGCACATTCACTGTGATCGAGTTTGTGCTGGCAAATTTACAGTGGTTTTTTTTTTTACAGTGTATGTAAAAAAAGTGTTTTTTGACTATAAATCCATATATATTTCCTAACGCTCACCTAGTACGAGGGGGGAAACATAGCATATTTATTCTAGACCTAAACTGAAGGGATTAAAACAATTTCCAGCTTTTCCCTAATTAATTCCGAATTCAGCCCCTAACGACTGAGCTATATAGAAACCATCGCAAAACGGTTTGGAAAGAGTTTAATACTTTATACATTGGTTAAGTTTTATGAAAATCTAGATACTTTTTGCGACAATGGTCTATAACTCATTTAGTCAACTACTGGAAATACCATTTATGAGTTCAATCTGTCTCACACCCAAATCATGCTAGCAATACTTTATTACTTTCTATCTTCAATAGGAGAAAGTATTGTAATCGAAATTTTTTTCGACTTCCGGTTTTCGACGGATTGACACGTTTTAGGGGTCAGAGATCCCCAAAAACATATTTATACAAAATGTCTGTCTATCTGTCCGTGTGTCCGTATGTCGCCATTGTACTATAGAAAAATGTATGAAGTTATGCATAGAATTAAACCCAAATTTTTTTTTTTATGTTTTTGGCTATGGCCAGCAGTTTCTCCATGAATTCGAAAATAT